>ML788559.1:53222-78984 GCA_009831015.1 Picea engelmannii | reverse complement strand
AGGGCGCCAGTTCTCATTTGACAACATCTCAGAATTGCAGTTCTGCAGTTTGGTGTGCACTGCAGTTGCAGTTTGGTGCGCAGGTTTGGAGGGAGATCTGGTGCAGCTGCAGCAGCAGCAAGTTCTCAGTTTTGGCTTGAATATCTCTTGGATAGGGTTTGGAACATCTTATCAGTCTTTTGTGATGCGCTATCCTTGGGGATTGATGTGCTACTCTTTGTTTTGGCTATCTAGCCTAGGGTTTGCTTCCAGAGGAATTCTCAGTCAAGGTTAAGGTGCTCGGAGGGAGGCTTCGGCCTCTGGTTGGGTGACGAGGGTATCGTCAATGGTAAAACGAGCACACCATCTTCTATATTCTAACAGACACAACAGATGTCGCAGGACATTAAGTAATCAAATTTTGACTTAACTTAGGAAGCATTTTGTGATACGTCCATCCTTTTTCACAGTATTATTAAAATTTATAGTGTATTATCCAATATTGAAATAAATTAATTCACGTTGTTGATTATTTCAGATGGATATTGGAGCAAGTGCACATCTTAAGCGTCCAACTAGAAAAAGAAAAAAAACATATGTACGTGGGCATGGACCTAAAATTGTTAAATCTCAAGGAAAACGGTGGGTGGAACAAGATATGACAACGGATACTCCATACACAACAAATAATTTCATTGAAGAAGAGGTTGGTCAAGACTATAGTACATGGGATGAATACTTTGAGAAAATTGTTGTTTGTGGATGTTCTATATGTCATGGAAAGAAACAATTCAAACAACTAATTGTACAAATACATTACATAGATGATGAGCTTCCAGTGGGTAGTATTCCTCCTGCAACCGATTCAAGTCCAATAGGAATTGTGGTAAGGAATTTTCCAATTTGATATAAATAACAGGTATACTTCTTTTAAACATTGTTCTATATTATTTAAATAATTAATTTTTTTCTTAATGAATGCTTACACGATAAATTTATTGGTTTGAAGTATCATGGATCACCGACTTCCATCCTAGAGGGAGATGATCATTTATCAAATGATACATCTAACAAAAATATGTGCCAATATACCAGCTCGAAAGATGAGGAATTGATGAAAACAAGTGACAGAACAAGAATCGGTTTAAAGATGCATAATTTTCTTAAAGACAAGGGGAAGGTGGACTACATACCTATGAGAATGAATGTGATGGAGATGATGAATTTCCCCTGGGTTTGAGATCAATTTACAAAGAGACATTTGATCGTCGACTATATTTTGCTTGGCCTAGTGATCAACAACTACCTAGAGTGTATGAGGTGTTTCAATTTTGGGGTTACAACTACATGATACGACCCTCCAATATTCATGGAGCAAATATAGGCCTCTTTATTGTCTAAAATGTACATGTGGGATATAAACATAGAAACAAATCACAACAAACCACTAGGAGATTAATGTCGTATTATTGTCTATCATATTACAGTGGTGAATGGAGAAGGCTAATAAAATATAAGCCTATCATGTCAACATATGGTCTAAATTTGAATATGTATACACATTGTCTCCAATTGGAAAGTGGAAAATAAATGAATAGAGGTCATCTTATGTATATAGATGGGTGTGCATACACACACAAAAATATTACAGGATTTATAAATAGTAGTAAGGGAAGGGACCCTATTGTAAGACCGAATTGTCAATTTGTTGAGGTTATAAATGAGAAATATGGAGATATGAAAAGAGAGGTTGATAGATTGATAATGGTTGAGGTTATTATGGGTCTTACCACTGGGGATGAGTTATTTCTTGATTACCCCTTCTTAAAACACAATCATGCGCAATAGAAAAGGGAAGAACAAGGTCTCCCTAAGGATGTTCTTAAGGAAAGAAAACCAAAGAATAATAAATGAGTGTGGATTTATGTTTTATAAATTGTGTTGTTAAAATTGTGTTTTATTCAAATCATAATAGAAATAAAGAAGTCTATAAAATAATGTTCCATTATTAAATTGATGTATATATACCTTTTATATTTTAATTTGTTAAGCCATATTTGATTATATTTCTTTGAAATTGATACATTTATGATTTATACAATTGTTTCCAAACATTAAATAATGGTTGCGTTTGTTGATAGGTATAAGATGATGATAAAATAACGGTTACTAATACCCAATATTCAACTGGGCTATTAAGATTTGGAAGGGATGATCCAAACCATCCTTTGAACCATACCAAGGCGAAAATATCATATTTATAGAGAATTCTACCACCTAAGAAATTTGAACAAATGATGAGATTAGCATACGTTGATGACATGCCATATAGCCTTACTAATGATGATCATGATAGTGAAAATGCAATGCATGAATAATGATTGAATGAAATGCTTACAGATTTCTTTTGGGATGGAAAAAATGATGACAACAATGATCATATGGATGACAATAATGATGAAAATAGGGGTAATTTCTGTTAAATTTGGTAGCATCGATAGTCATTCTCCAATGAGAGGCCATATGGGCCACCTTGAGGCTAGCCAAGAAGATTTGGAGAATCAACCAGTCTTGTGAGGTATTGACAAAATCCAGGGGGAACGTACAACCTCTGTGAGTCAAACCAAAAGTCAGGACGAACGAGATGCTATGTGAGTCTAATGCAAAAGTCGGGGGGGATGTATAACCTCTGTGAGCATAGACAGTCTAGTGCAAAAGTCAGGGGGAGCGTACAACCTTTGTGAGCATAGACAGACTAGTGAAAAAGTCAGGGGGAACATACAACCTCTGTGAGCCTAGTCAAACCTTGTGAGCCATGAGCAAAATTCAAGGCATCTAGCAAAATTTAGGTTGAATATAAAATTCCTATGAGCTAGAAACAAACGATATTCCTAATATTGAAAATGATATAAATGTATTGATCTAGTGCGTTGACACATGTAACATTATCCACCGTGAAGAGAATTTTGAATTGCCTTGTAAAGAGTCAAGTTGTAACTGAAGTCCTAAGTCTAGTTCTATTTTTGAACTAAAGTGTAATGTTGAGTTTCAACTAAAGTCTTAAGTCTAGTTCTATTTTTGAACTAAAGTTTAATGTTGAGTTGCAACTAAAGTCTTAAGTCTAGTATATTTTATAACTAAAGTGTAATGTTGAGTTGCAACTGAAGTATTAAGTATAGTTCTATTTTAGAACTAAAGTGTAATGTTGAGTTGCAACTAAAGTCTTAAGTCTAGTTCTATTTTTGAACTAAAGTGTAATGCTGAGTTGTAACCAGTATCAAGTCTAGTTCTAAGTTTGAACTAAAGCATACAAGTCTCAAGTCGAGTTCTATTTTCGAACTAAAGTGTAATGTTGAGTTGTAACCAGTCTCAAGTCTAGTTCTAAGTTCGAACTAAAGTATGAATTTGAGTTATGATTAACTCATGCAAACAGGTTACTATTTCGAGTCTCTCCTCTTCTCCTCTTCAACCTATATAAGAAGAGGTTGAACCCTCTCTTCAACACAGTTTCTATGCAGGTTAAGGGTGAAGCAATAGAGGCACATATCAGTGATAAAGAGGAAGCATCCCAAATCAGCATATCAGTGTTGTATATCAACAATAGAGGCAGCATATCAGAGGTGTATTTCAGCAAGGTATTTTAGGTCTTTGTCAGGTCAGAGCCATCTTGGCAAGATCTTTAAGAGTAAAACATTCATGGTGGATATTTGTAAGAGATATTACATTATTAATGCAATAAAGGAATATTGTTTGCTAGGTTTTTTCTCCCTGTACAGGGTTTCCCCAGGGTATATGTGTTGTTGATGTGCATGCTTACTTATCTACATAGTTATTGTTATTCGATTATGATTTGGTATTGTTGAAGTGTATTAAGTTGGAATCAAAGTATTGAAGAAAATAAAAGAATTAATCCGCATAAGAAATAAAGATCATAATTTAACATGGTATCAGAGCTTAGGTTGTGTTAAACAAGTTGAATTGCAGCAGCAGGTACACACAAATCCAAGCTAGCTTGATTAAGTTTCCAGTGTGAAGTCCATGGCATCCTCCATTTTAGTCAGGGCCGAGGATAGGCTCGAAGGAGCTACCAACTTCAATGTGTGGAAGCTCTGGATAAAAAAATATCTTGCAAGAGCATTATCTTGAACAGTATGTGACCACAATGGTGGAGGAACCCACGAATAATGCAGGAAGAGAAACCTTCAGGAAGAGTCAAGCAAAGGCCAATCAAATCATCTTTGACTCAGTTAAAGACAGTATAATGCCTGCAATGACTTCGTTAATGACTTCCAAGGATTGTATGGATACCTTGGTGAATATGTATGAGAAACAGGCTCCAAGTCAGAAGAGGACACTTAAGCACAAGCTTAATTATTTGAATATGGAGAAATGTGAATCAATGGAATCTTTTTGTTCTGGGATGGCCCAGATCAAAGATCAACTTTTGGTCACAGGGGTGAAAGTGGACGATGATGATTTAGTGCAGGCCATTTTTGACGGTCTTCCTTCTTCATGGGAGACCTTCTTATATAGTGTAAGTGGGAGAGAGATTCAGCCCATGTTTGAGAGGTTATGGCATGATATCCTCCAGGAGGAGAGTCGCAATGCTACCAGGAGCGATCCAATGAAAGAAGAGCACTCAGCTTTAGCATCTAGATTCAAGGGAAAGAAGAAAGACACTTTTGAGAAAGGCTCTCAGAGGAAGCTAAACACCAAAGGTACGTTCAAAGGAAAGAATATTGATACATCTAAGATTAAATTCTTTAGTTGTAATAAGTTGTGTCATTTTTCTAAAGATTGTTGGTTTAGAAAGAAATATCCTAGGAAATGGAAACATCATGCCTCAACTGTTGAAGATGATGAATCCAAAAGAAATAAGAAAACTCCTTTTAATGAGAAAGAAAATAGAAAAGAATATTACTTGGTTTCTGCTTTATCCGGTTCAGTTTTCACGGGGCTGAAAACTTGGTTAGTAGACAGTGATGCATCAAAGCACATGACAGGGTTCAAAGAGATCCTCTCAGATTTTGATACAAAATATTTTGTAGAGCAGGTTGAGCTTGGGGATGACAAATGTTACAAGATAGAGGGAGTAGGCTTTATCTCCTTCAGATTGGAATCCAGGGCTAGACTTCATGTTGATGAAGTATTATATGTTCCAGGGCTCAAGAAGAATCTAATATCAGTTGCAACCCTTGAGGACAAGGGATATTGGGTGATCTTCAAGGACAGGAAGGCACTACTATGAGCTAAAGGTAGCCACTTACGTACAACAGAGCCCATTGGAACTCGCAGTGGAGGACTGTACGTCATGTCAAGACAGTAATTTCAGGCATTGGCTCATGATGCGACTAGCTCCAATGAGTTGTGGCATGGAAAACTTGGACATCTTCATTACAAAGCTCTTCCAGATCTACAGAACATGGTATGTGTCATGCCCTCTATTTCTCTTAGTAAAAATGAAATTTTTAAGGGATGCATGCTAGGTAAAAATATAAAGAAATCATTTCCTAGTAGTGACAACAGAGCTCAAGGCATCTTAGATCTGGTTCATTCTGATGTATGTGGTCCCATGTCATCTCCCTCACTCACTGGTTGTTTGTATTATGTCATTTTTATTGATGATTACTCGAGAAAATGTTGGATGTATTTTCTTAAAGCTAAAAGTGACACATTTGATAAATTCAAAGAGTATAAAGCCTTTATTGAAAAGCATACAGGGAAACACATAAGAATCCTTAGAACACAAAATGGAGGAGAATTTGAATCTCTTCAGTTTGAGGATTTCTGCAAGTCAGTAGGAATCAAGAGACAATTGGTCGTGCCATATAACCCTCGGCAAAATGGAGTTGTTGAGAGGAAAAACAGGACAATTTATGAGGCAGCGAAAGCAATGATGTTTGACCAGGATATGCCAAATTCTTTATGGGCAGAAGCTACCTCCATGACCGTGTATATTCAGAATAATTGTCCACATGCTATCTTGAAGGACAAGACTCTTGAAGAGGTCTTCTCAGGGATCAAACCTAAAGTAGGGAATCTAAGGATATTTGGGTGTCCTGTGTATATTCATGTCCCTAAGGAAAAGAGGACAAAGATGGAACCCTCAGGCAAGAAAGGGGTTTTTGTGGGGTACAATGAGAACTCCAAGGCTTACAGGATTTATGTACCAGGTCAAAGGAAAATAAAGGTAAGAAGAGATGTGACTTTCCATGAGGAAGCCACATTTAAGAAATCCAGAGAGCTTCAGCAGGAATCAGAAGCAGTTCATCCAGCTTCACCTTCTTCTGAAAATGAACAGTCAGATGATCAGAGGGAGGAACCTCGTGAAGGGACAATTAATGATCCCCTAGAACCTGCTGAAGTGTTAGAAATAACTCTTGAAGAACCTCCAGCCAAAATGAATCCAAGGTGGATTAAATAAATAGTGCAGGAAGCAGAAAGGATAGTTGCTCCCAAAGGAACTTTCAAGGAAAGGAAGAGGCCTCATAGGTTTGGAGGCTATGTTGCACTGATGAGAAGAATTAGTGATGTTGAACCTTATTCATTTGAATAAGCAGATAAATTACAAGTATGGAAGGTTTCCATGCTTGAGGAATATAGGTCTATTATAAAGAACAATGTTTGGGACATTGTGTCGAGGCCAAAAGACAAATCAGTGGTTTCTTCCAAATGGATCTATAAGATCAAACATGTAGCTGATGGAAGTATGGAAAAGTTCAAATCAATATTTGTAGCCAGAGGCTTCACTCGGAAAGAAGGAATCGACTATGAAGAGACTTTTGCTCCTGTAGCCAGGTATACCTCCATTCGAACTATTATTTCTTTAGCTTTCATTCTTGGTTGGAAGCTACATCATATGGATGTAAAAACAACATTCTTGAATGGAAAGATTGAACAAGATGTATTTTTGGAACAACCATATGGTTTTGTACTGCATAACAAAGGCACTCATGTATGAAAGCTAAGGAAGGCCTTGTATGGTCTTAAGCAGGCTCCCAGAGTTTGGTATGACAGGATTGATGGCTTTCTTAAAATCCTGGGATTTCAGAAAAGTGATGTTGATGCAAATCTGTACTTCAAGATAAGAGGTAACCAACCTATTATACTAATCATGTATGTTGATGATCTCTTTATAATAGGAGATTAAGGGATAATAGCCCGGTGTAAGAGGGAGCTAACCTCAGAATTCGAGATGAAAGACTTAGGCTTGATGCATTACTTCCTAGGATTGGAAGTGTGGCAAAGACAGGGCGATATATTTTTGGCACAATGAAAATACACAATGGATGTACTAAAGAGGTTTGGTATTATGGATTGTAAATCCATGTCTACTCTGATGGTTACCAACCTGAGGAAGCTGCATGATTCTGATACAGGTTCAGATTTGGTGGATCCCACCATGTATAGGCAGTTAATTTGATCATTGATGTACATGATCCACACTAGGCCAGATATATGCTATGTAGTGATTGCAATGAGTCAGTTCATCACTGAACCTAGACAGAGACACTGGGTGGTAGCAAAGAACATCTTGAGATATCTCAGAAGGACCATTACTTCTAGTCTGATATATACATCCAGTGGTGGTTTATTTTTGCATGGGTATGCAGATGTTGACTGGGTAGGAAGCCTAGTGGATCAGAAGAGTACTTATGAATACTACTTCAGTTTAGGATCTTCTATGATCTCTTGGTCAATCTAGAAGCAGGTATCCATTGCACATAGTACAACAGAGGCTGAGTACATTGTAGCAAGTGATGCTAGCAAGGAAGCAATATGGCTCAGAAAATTGGTTTCTGGGTTGCTTGGTGACAAGCTCGAGACGACGGTGGTTCATTGTGATAATCAAAGTTGCATAAAATTGGCAGAGAAACTGGTATTTCACGACAGGTCAAAACATATTGACATGAGGTACCACTACATCCGAGACTTGGTCAAGAGAAAAATTGTAAAGTTACAGTACATAGCCATGAGCGAGCAGGTAGCTGATATCCTGACCAAGCCTCTGACCTCGATATAGTTTGTGCAGGTGAGAGGCAAGCTTGGTGTAGCTAAGAATGACTCCCTCACTGAGAGGGAGTATTAAATTTGGCAGGATCAAGAGTCATTCTCCAATGAGAGGCCATATGGGCCACCCTGAGGCTGGCCAGGAAGATTTGGAGAATCAACTAGTCTTGTGAGGTGTTGACAAAAGCTAGGGGGAACGTACAACATATATGAGTCAAACCAAAAGTTAGGATGAACAAGATGCTATGTGAGTCTAATGCAAAATTTTGGGGGGACATACAACCTCTGTGAGAATAGACAGTCTAGTGCAAAAGTCAGGGGGAACACACAACCTCTGTGAGCATAGACAGACTAGTACAAAATTCAGGGGGAACATACAACCTCTGTGAGCCTAGTTGGACCTTGTGAGCCATGAGAAAAAGTCAAGGCATATAGCAAAAGTTAGGTTGAATATAAAATTCCTATGAGCTAGAAACAAACGATATTCCTAATATGGAAAATGATATAAATGTATTGATCTAGTGCGTTGGCACGTGTAACATTATCCACCATGAAGAGAATTTTGAATTGCCTTGTAAAGAGTCAAGTTGTAACTGAAGTCCTAAGTCTAGTTATATTTTTGAACTAAAGTGTAATGTTGAGTTGCAACTGAAGTCTTAAGTCTAGTTCTATTTTTGAACTAAAGTGTAATGTTGAGTTGCAACTGAAGTCTTAAGTCTAGTCTATTTTAGAACTAAAGTGTAATGTTGAATTGCAACTGAAGTCTTAAGTCTAGTTCTATTTTAGAACTAAAGTGTAATGTTGAGTTGCAACTAAAGTCTTAAGTCTAGTTCAATTTTTGAACTAAAGTGTAATGTTGAGTTGTAACCAGTCTCAAGTCTAGATCTAAGTTCGAACTAAAGCATACCAGTCTCAAGTCTAGTTCTATTTTTGAACTAAAGTGTAATGTTGAGTTGTAACCAGTCTCAAGTCTAGTTCTATGTTCGAACTAAAGTATGAAGCTAAGTTATGATTAACTCATGCAAACGGGTTACTATTTCGAGTCTCTCCTCTTCTCCTCTTCAACCTATATAAGTAGAGGTTGAACCCTCTCTTCAACACAGTTTCTATGAAGGTTAAGGGTGAAGCAATAGAGGCACATATCAGTGATAAAGAGGTAGCATTCCAAAGCAGCATGTTAGTGTTGTATATCAACAATAGAGGCAGCATATCAGAGGTGTATTTCAGCAAGGACTTTTAGGTTTTTGTCATATCAGAGTCATCTTGGCAAGCTATTTAAGAGTAGAACATTCATGATGGATATTTGCAATAGATCTTACATTATTAATGCAATAAAGGAATATCATTTGCTGGGGTTTTTCTCCCTGTACACTGTTTCCCCAAGGTATATGTGTTGTTGATGTGCATGCTTACTTATCTACATAGTTATTGCTATTCTATTATGATTTGGTATTTTTGAAGTGTATTAAGCTGGAATCAAAGTATTGAAGAAAATAAAAGAATTAATCCGCATAAGAAATCAAGCTCATAATTTAACAATTACCACCAACATAATGTTGATGATAACAACCTGAAAGACTCCATTAAGCAAGAAACAAAGACACATGTGTTCAAATCGGGTGTAAGTAGAACCTCAAAATTGGCATGCACATTAATATTATTAGAAATAAAGTCATTATTTGGTTGGTAAGACAAAGTATTCACCACCATACTGAACTGATTTGAAATCCATTTCTTACAATGCATTTTCAACTGGTGTACGCAATTCGTTTATGAATAGTCCTAATATAGACTGACATATCAAACATGTTCATTATAAGTCAAAAATTCAATTGATCTAATCTTTGGCAATCTTACAGGGCACTAAAAAACAAAATATTTCGTGAAGAGAATGTGTTGCCATCAACTTGTAGAGAGGCACGTCAGTTGTTGGTTGAGTTGGGGATTTAATATAAACAAATTCATTCATGTGAAAATGATTGCATTTTATACAAAGATGAATATCAAGACAAGGTAGAATGCCCTATATGCAAAGAGAAGACATATCATACATATGTAAAAGGTCCTACAGTTCCAAAGAAGGTTTTACGTCACATGCCAATTATACCTAGACTTCAATGAATGTTTTGTTGCAAGTCACTTGCACAATTGATGCATTGGCATGCAAAGAATAGGAGTAAATATGGATTCATGTGAATTATGGTTGACTCCAAAGCATTGAAACACATAGAGTAAAAATGGCCAAGAAAATTCAAAGATGAACCCTGTAGTATCAGGTTTGGTCTTGCAATTGATGGAGTGCACCCATTCTCTTTAATGAGATCAAATTATAGTGTTTGTCCAGTCGGATTGATAGTATACAATATTCCCCCATGGATGAGTGTTAGAAAGGAGCACCTTATGCTGACTCTCATTGTTCCAAGAAAACATCAAGTTAAAAACATGGATGTTTATCTTCCGCATTTTATCGATGAGATGCAACTGCTATGGAAAGGCATAAGAATGTATGACATGCCACGTCCTCCATAAAATAGGTCCTTCATGTTGTATGGTGTGCTATGTTGGACTATTCATGATTTCCCAGGACCCGGTGTTTGTTCTGGGAAGATAAAAAAAGTTCATGTATTTACACTAATAATTTATTTTCATCCTTAGTTTTATACTATTATTTTTATGTTATTAAACTTATTGAATTACAGGGCTTCAAACAAAGGGGATATTTTCATGTCCAAGATGTGAAAAACAATTTCAAGGGTGGTATTCTAAATATCTCCATAAATTTATTTATGCAAACAACAAGGTTTTTCTACCACTAGATCATAGGTTTAGAAACCGCCATACGAATCAATTTGATGGAAAAGTTGAAAATAGAGGCCCTCCCATGATTATGGGTCCAGTTGATTGGCTTAAGAAGTATGAAGATGATGAATTAAAATCTTGGCGAGATTTTTTTTATGGGGGTGATTCTATTGAAGAACCAGAACAAGTTGTAATTAATATTCCATAAGGGATGAAAAGGAAACCCATATTTTATGAGCTCCCTTACTGGAAGGATCTATTAATATCTCACCTATTAGATCCTATGCAGATCTTCAAAAACGTCCCAGATTCAATATTTCGACATATATCTGTGATCTAGATTTAGGAGCGGAACGAACTTATTAACGGACTGAATACAATAAAAACACAGATATGAAGAATAACATAGATATCCAGTGAACACTATCTTATATTGAATAATGAAATAGGCTGAAACTGTAAAACTACAGAACTGAAACACTTGCTTGAATGGTGGTAGATATATCTAAGAAGAGATGTGCCTGCTACGCACATCCATCTAAGTAGAATGGATTACAATGAGGCTCCAGAGGCCTTTTTGATATTACTCATGAATTCCAAAATCCTATATATCCAAAAACCTAACCCTAGAAGGTGAAACGCCAAAATTCATGTGGGCCCCTATGGGTAAGTTGGTGTAATTTGGTACCTCAACTTCCCAGGGTCGTAAAGTTTGCATACGACCTTCTTTTTAGGTGCGTGATATCCCATTGGAAAGGTCTTTCATAGAACTACACATTTCGCCGTCAAACTTTGACTTTGTCTTAAGTTTCATTGTGGCAAGCCAAAAAAACACTATTTAGGCCTCCAAAATGGCCCTGGAAGTACAACAAGATGTGCTAACATGAAAAAATAAAAAATAATCTAGTTGGATTAGGCGAGAGGCCACCATTATCTACATGGAGGATGTGTGGGGATTCATACATCCCCAGAAGTGTATAACCCACAATTACAAAGAAGTACAAAAGAACGTGTTGAACAAAAACGAACAAGAGGAGCCAGTTGGAATAGGTGGGTGGCCACCAATATCCACCTGGATAAATCAAGCAAAGAGAAGGGCACCTTGTCTTCTAGGAGAGATATTTCTCTTTCACGTACCAAATTAGATAGAAAACATTTGTGGCCAAACAAGGAAAATGAAACATATGCAAAAGCTCCATGGTTTTTGAAAAAGAAATAGCTAGACCAACTAAAAAATTCCATACGTTCAATAAGGACACCTACTGGCTATGGGTCATCATTGGTTAAATATGTTACAATTGATGGACATATCACATGATTTAAAACACATGATTTTCATGATTTTATGAAGGTATTATATATCATCATTTAACTTTTATTGGTAAAATTGATTATGTACTAAATATATTATGATATTCTATTGTGTGACAAAAATAACTAATGACCTTTCATAAATGTGTTTGAGAACATATCATGCCACTAGAAATTAGGGGGGATTCATGTCTTACCATTGACTTTAGGAATGCCATAAGTCAATTCAACATTTGCAAGGTATGTGGTATGGAATGTTCATGTGTGAGAGACATAGTGATATTGTATTTCATTTTAATTTTTTCCTAAAGGTTCATACTAATTTACTATTATTATATTAGGTGGGTGACATCCAAGGAGATACACGAATGTGAAGTACCAAAATGGAAGAAGGAAATTGCAGAAATTGCATGTGTATTTGAGAAGGATCTCCCTACAAGTTTCATGAACCTACAAGTCCATTTACTTATACACCTAGTCGATGACATTGAATTGGAGGGTGTCGTATCAATGAGGTGGATGTTTTTCTTTGAGAGGTATATGAAAACTCTAAAACAATATGTCCGACAAAAGGAATATCCAGAGGGTTGCATGGATGAAGGGTATGTATTGAATGAAGCATTTTGATTCCTATGTGAATTCTTTGGTAAGTATTTCAAAGATGGGTTATGCTTCTAAGATGAAGAACGATCATCATATATTTTTTATGGAGAAAAACCACAACCTAATGGTGTTCAAGTAGAAATTAGTAAGTAAACTCATTATCATTGTGGTTTTTTTTATTGCAATCATTAATTTACTCTATAATTTATTTGTCAAATTAACAAAATGGCCTTTGGAGTTTGAAATAAGCATGTTGACATGTAACAGGTGTAGATGAAAGTGATATACTCGACAAGTTCATTCTATACCACATGGAATTTATGAACAAATGGATTGGTTTGTATGATAAAAATAGAGAAAAAGTGTTAGAAGCAATGAGACAATTTAAGAGATCGAACCCAAGGAATAACCCTTTTCCTACTGATCTACAAGGGGAATGGGGCAAATATTGCACACTAGAATGGGTTATTGAACAAATTCAAAATCAAATAGAAGATGCAGGTATAGATTCAAACATAACAGAAGATGAAATCAACATGTCTAGAGGATGTGAAATAAAGGTACAGTTGGAATTTTACAAAATGTTGTTTCCTTACAGTTTTGACACTATTAACTATTTTAATATTCATCATTATATTTGTTTTAACCGAAATAAATTGTCTTTCATAGGCAAGAAAATATCCAACAATGTGGGCATATGGTAGACATTATCGTGTAGAATGTGTATATGTAAAGAGACGATCCTTCGATTGTGGCATCATGGTTGACTTCAAGAAATCCATTCGATCAAAGCTCAAAAGATTAGAATATTATTGAAGGAAATCTACAATATGTTGGGGAAATACAAGAAATTATTGAGTTGGATTACCGCTCTTTTAAATGTTGTATTTTTAAGTGTATATGGTATGAAGAATTTGAGAGGACACAAAGACATGATACCCATAGTGGATTTTTTTATATAGATTCCTCAAGGTTTCTACCAGAGGATAAGGAGCCTTATGTTCTACCAATTCATTGTGAGAAGGTATTTCTTTAACTCAAACAAGAAGCGGTAGTGATCAATAATTTATTAATACATTGTTTATTGTGAATATATACATGTGTTTATTAATCAATAAAATTGTTATAACATACGTCTAATATATGTATGTACTCATTCATGTGCATGTATTTTTCTATGAAGATATTCTGGACTGGAAATGGATGTTTTCCATACATTATGATCCAATATTAAGGCATGTATTTGACGATGCATTAGTGGATATTGAGCAAAACAATGATGGGCAACAAAATGAGAGAGGGATTAGAGAACATCGAAGAAATTAACATCCATCCTGATGTTGAAGATGGTTATGTTAGATGATGTTATTGAAGACAACAATATGGATGGTATAGAAAATGATGATCCAAATACATATGGTAACAATATGGATGGTATACAGTCAAATTTCAATGATGATGAAGGTGATGTAGGTCAAGATGAGGATGATGATAATATTAACTACTTAAAAGATCATATGAACATTAACAATGTTACACTAGATGACATTGTTGCAGAAAATTATGTTAATGACCAAGACTTCTAAATTTTGAGAATTATTTGTAATCCATGTTTAAAAAATGATGATTCTTATGGCATAAACTTTGAAATGGTTCAGTATTACTTGTGTCAATACAAACTACCTATTGCAATATCCTTAAATTGTTCAATATATGGTATGAATTGTTGGCAGAACAAAATAGGATTACTTGGATGCTTCTTCCATTCATTTTGTATCAACATATGTTCATGAAGACACAAAAGTTAATAAAATATTAATGCATGTATCTCACAATGATTTGAATAAGTAACTTTGTTAACTTCATTACTTTTATATTTTTTTTATTTTAATGTTGGGAATAATTTTTTATTATGTTTTATTAAGAACTAAACATAAAATAATTAAACAAAATAAAAGATTTTAATCACCTAGAATTAGGTGAAAATTTAATAAATTAAAGATCAATTTTAGTTTCATATTTCATATCAAAACATAAATATTCAATCTCAATGATTTCACTGAGTCTTAAAACCCTCCCATACCGTCAATGCATTCACCTAGTCTAACCATGTAAAATTTCAACGCATAGAGTCACATTTTGAAGAAATTTCAACGTTGGCCCCATTCATTGCTCATTGTGTCGGGTTGGTTGATGACATTACAAATGGGTGTGTTGGAAGAGATTCCATGAAATTTCAAGAGAGTTACGACCAAGATTTTGTAGATGGGAATGACGAATGATGAAAATGAAACCACATAATGAAGGTTCATGCAAACGTGGAGGATGTCGAAGATTATGCAGGGACATCAGGAATCCTTGATTCTTGAAACCCTCTCATACTGTCAAGGCATGTGTCTCATCTAACCATGTCAAATTTTGACACATACAGGCATAGTTTGAATAAATTTCAACGTTGGCACCATTCACTGCTCACCATGCAATGTCGGTGGATGGCATTGGTGATGGGCATGTTGGAATATGTTCCATGACATTTCAAGAGAGTTTCGACTAAGATTCTATATATGGGAATGAGGAATGATAAAAATGAGACTGCATGATGAACATTGATGCAAACATGGATGATCTCAAAGATTATGCAAGGACAACAGGCATCCTTGAGTCTTGAAACCCTCAGATACCGTCAAGGCATGTGTCTACTCTAACCATGTCAAATTTTGATGCATACAGGCATGGTTTGAAGAAAGTTCAATGTTCACCCCATTCACCAGTCACCGTGCGACATCGATGGATGACACTGGTGATGGGAGTGTTGGTCGAAGACATTCCATGAGATTTCAAGAGAGTTTCGACAAAGATTCTATAGATGGGAATTATGACGAATGATGACAATGAGACTACATGATAAACGTTGATGTAAACATGCACGATCTCAAATATTATGCGAGGACGTCAGGAAATATCCTTTAATTTTTAGACCCTTTCATACCATCAAGACATGTGTCTAGTCTAACCATGCCAAATTCCAACGCATGCAGAAACAATTTGAAGAAATTTCAACATTGGCCCCATTCACCGCTCACCGTGCGACATTGGTGGATGACATTGGTGATGGGCATGTTGGAATACATTCCATGAAATTTCAAGAGATTTTCGACAAACATTCTATAGATGTGAATGATGAATGATGACAACGAGATTGCATGATGAACATTGATGAAAACATGGACAATCTCAAATATTTTGCGGGGACATTAGGTATCCTTGAGCCTTGAAACCCTCTCATAACATAAAGGCATGTTTCTAGTCTAACCATGTCAAATTTCAATGCATACAGAAACAATTTGAAGAAATTTAAATGTTGGCCCCATTCACTACTCACCGTGTGGCATCGATGGATGACATTGGTGATGGGTATGTTGCAAGACGTGCCAGGAAATTTCAAGAGAGTTCCAACAAAGCCCTAAATCCCCTAACCCCTAATACATTGACCCTTAAAGCCTTAAGCCATAATCCCTAAACCCTTAAGCCCTCAACCTTAGTTAATCACTAATCATATAACACAAAAGCCCTAAATCCCCTAACCCCTAATCCATTGACCATTAAACACTTAAACCCTAATCCCTAATCCCTTAATCCATAAACCCATATACTCTAAGCACTTAAACATTAATCCCCTAGCCCATAATCCCTAATCCATTAACCATTAAAATACCTAAACCGTAAGCGCCAAATCCCTTAGCTCTTGACCCTTAATCCATTAAACCCTAACCCCTAGTCCCTTAACCCTTAATACCTATACCCCAAATACCTAAATCCCATAATCCTCAAAGGCCCTATCCACTAAACCCCCAACACCTATTCTATTTAACTATGTAGGCACATCCAATGCTAAATACGACGTTATTTTTGGTGCTATTAGCACCTACATGTTTTGTTTTGTGAAAAAAATGCCAGAAATAGTGCCATCCCGATAATATCACCGAATTTTTCAAAAAATTGGAGAAAAATACACTAAAACAATCTTTGGAAGAAAAAAAGGGAGCGAAAACAGGAGCAAATCACAGGGATTTGTTGCAGTGCTTCCAGTGCAGATCATGGGGCTCCTACATGTATCTGGAAATTTCTCTTACTGCATATGAGATATCTATATGGGTGTGGGTGAGATACAAAAGACTCCCCACCAACTATTGATACAAAGTATTGTCCACTAATGGTGTATCCTCTCCATCCTCAAGTTTGATCCCAGATAAGTTGGGTGTAGGTGGAGACTTACAATCTGTCATGTGGAATCTAACCAAAAGATCCTTGGCATACTTAGCCTAAGAAAGTGTGATGCCAGAAGCATCATGGCTAATCTAAAGACTAATAAATAAGTGAAGTGGACCCATGTCCGTCATAATAACATGTCATGCAAAATATATTTGACCACAACAATGGCTAAAGCAGAGCTACCAGTGATCAAAATATCATCAACATATAGTAATAAAATCATCGAAGATTCGGTAGTCCTCAACATGTAAACAATGTAATTAGATTTACATCTAACAAAATCATGTGAAAGCATATAAGAATCCATCTTTTCATACCATGCTCTAGGTACCTACTTGAGTCCATAGAGTGACTTCTTCAATATGCATACTAAAGATGAGTTATGAATGAACCTCGATGGTTGCCTCATGTATATCTCCTCTGAAATATCACCATGAATAAAATAATTCTTCACATCCATCTGGTGAAATTCCCATCCTTTGGTTGTTTCAATGGCTAGAACCAAGTTAATGGAGTCCATCTTTGCTATAGGATAAAAGGTATCATCATAATATATGCCATGAATCTGTTGAAATCCTTTTGCAAATAATCTTTCCTTGTACCTTCTTACCTAACCATTTGTTTCTCTCTTGGTCCTATAGACCCATTTGCATCTGACATGTTTCCTCCCTGGTGGAAGTGGAACCAGACCCCAAGTCTCATTCTCTAGGAGTGAGTCATACTCCTCCTGCATGGCTACTTCCCATAATGGATTTCCCACATCCTCACTCTAAATATGTGGATTGAAATATTGAACCATATAGAAATGCATGGGCATTGTTGATTCAGAAGATGAAAATACATGAGAAGTATCCTCATGCTGAGATCGAGTCCTCCTCGAATCCAATGGATTCCATGCAAGGTTTCATGTTGCCTAAAGTGTGGACTATGGCCACTTGGGAATATGTTGAAGCTTCGACGTTGGATCCTCATTTGGATATACTACCTTCTCTTCTCCATGTACATAATCCTCTGAGTCTGAATATGTAGCATCTGAGTGTATGGAATCATCATCTCTGATGTCTGGAACTAATGGAAGCACAAGAGTATATGCATGTTTCACTGGTGGTGCATGCAAACGACTATCCTCAAACTAAAAATTGTGCTTAATGATGAGCTAGTTTGTAGAGGGATCAATCAACCTTTACCCCTTCACATCATCTAGATATCCCACAAATATGCAAAGTGTGTTATGTGGATCTAATGCTTTCCTCTTTTCAGAAGGAATATGGGCCCATGCGCTAGATCTAAAGATGTGGAAGTGTGTGATATCTGGTTTGTCACCTGTCTAAGGCTCAAAAGGTGTCATGTACTCAACAAATATATGAGGATATATGTTTTATATGTTAGCAGAACAGTTAAGTGTCTCATCCCAAATCTTGGAAGGAAGAGACCTTGCATGCAACATGCAATTGGTCATCTCCTTGAGATATATGTTCTTCCTTTCAACAACTCCATTTTGTTGTGGAGTGTATGGAACTATATGTTGCAACTGAATACTAGCCTGATGGCAAATATTATGAACATATTTGTTGATATACTCCCCCCTATTTTTTGTACATAGGATCTTGATCTTATTCCTAGTTTGTGTCTCTATGAGAGCTTTGAAGTCTTTGAGATGCTAAAAAACTTCATACTTTTTTCTGAGAAAATAAACCCAAGTATAGCATGAGTAATCATCAATAAATGTAAGGACATACCTTGCTTTTTTTATGGAGGGATTTGGAAATATACCCATGAGATCACTGTGAACAAGCTCCAAGGAAGAGGAGACTCTCTTTGCCTTCCACTTTTCAAACTTCTCTTTAGGATTCTTGCCAAGAATGCATCCTTCACAAACCCCTTCAGAAAAGTGAATGTATGGCAAGCCTTTGACCATTAATTTCTTGGAAAGTAGTTGCATGTACCTAAAGTTTAAATGACCAAATATCTCATGCCATACTCTAGTACTATCATCAGGATGTGTAATTAGTAAAGAGGAGTCACGTTCAACAAACTTAGTGAATTTATACAACCTTGATTTGTGATCTACCTCATCAATTGCAATAATGGAATTGTCATGCATGTCAAGTATAGAAACTAAATCTTATGTAAATTCAACCTTTTTACATGTTTGAGTGATTTGATAAACTAAGAGCGGATTTATAGAAATATTTGGAACATGTAAAACATTCTCAAAACTACCATTAGGGAGTTCTACCCTTCCCGCTCCTGCTAATTCTACTGGAGTATCATCCCCCGTGACAATAGGGGGTCTTGGGCATGAACTCAAAGAAGTAAAAACTTCCTCTTTGGCTGACATATGATGTGATGCACAAGAATCTATAATCCATTAATCATATGAGAAATTAATTGCAACCAGAGAATCATGATTTCCTTTCTTAGGAGTATGATATTCTTCCTTCTTCTTCTTGGATCCTTCAGGAATGAATTTTATAAGGTTGTTCTTCTAAAGTACATGTTCCATAAGATCAATTTACTTCTCCATGCATGTGTATTCTTCATGATTTAGTTTATTTCAATAAGTGCACTTCTTTCCCTTCTTCTTATTTCCTTTGGAATTTTAAGAGTCTTTGGAACCTGAAGAATCCTTGAATGGTTTGGAATATCCCTCATTTTCTTTTTGTTTCTCCTTTCCTTTGTATTTGGATTTTGTATTGGATGACTCTTTTCCATCCTGCATGGTGAGTGCATGTGATTTGGGTTCCTTAATTAGACCCATATGAATGAGTTTTTTATGCTCATGTGTGAGAGAATCAATGAACTTCTCCATGGTAGACATCTTCCACTTTGATCCCAAAACATATCTGCTAGAATGGAAAGTGGAGACATAGACAACATATTATGATCCTATCTTAGCCAATATTGTTAGAATAATTTGGTCCACTTGTTTATACTTATCAATACCACAATATTATAAGCTCGATATCAAATATTTAAACTTGGTAAAGAAATATTGTATATTATCAAAACTTTTAGGATCCAAGGTATTCAAATCTACCTCAAGCATATGACCTCTCATCTCATCCTGCTTTCCAAAGAGACCTTCCAAGGTGGTCTAGATATCATTTGGAGTCTTTCAGACGACAACATGAAACCATAAATCAGTTGAAATTAATTCAAGAACAATTCATGTGGCCTCATCCTTACATTGCACCTATTTTGTCTTCTCAATCACTGATGTAGGTTTTGTTTCTGTCGCCATTGTCAAATTGTACAATCCTTTCCTTTTGAGTTGGAATTTGGCCTTCATATTCCATTCAAAACAATTGTACGGTGTGAGAATTATCACCAAATTTGACTGAATAATTGGTGGTGTATCCATCCCTCCAATTGGTTTTGAAAACCCTGAAAATTAACCCTCAATTTGCAAGTGAGAATCGTGAGAAATCTCTGCAAAAAAGTCAATTTTAGAAGAGTGTTGCACCTTGTCTGAAGGACATAGAGAGACACTATCACACCATGTTGGAATACCACATTGCGACATTGTCGCACCCTATGTGAAGGCCACACAGGGACACTATCGCACCCTATGTAAGGATAAAGTGTGATACTGCCTATGACACTTGAAATTTCGTAAGTTTGTGTGTGAATTTCACACCTTTCAACAAGGTGAGAGTGCGGCACTATCGAATATGCATATTACGCTCTTCAAAAGATATGATTTCCCTCTTCTATAGAATGTTTGGTTTTCTCCAAGTAGCTTGGGTCTGATACCATGTCAATGTTTCATGGAAACCTGCAAAGGAGACCTAGCTAAAGCAAGTACAAACAAAGCTTGTCAAGAAAAGGACAAGAGATTCAATATGGAAGAATGAGAAAATATATTCACACTACTCCAATGAGCTAATCAATGTGAATATAATGAATGAGTGATATACACTCATATAGGAAAGAACATTCCATAATTAAGAAAAGAGAACAAGCAATGATATTTTCTTAGGAATGCATGCATAATAGTGATGGTATAAAATAGAACTAGCTCCAATTAACTACCACTGAACTAGTGAGTCGAAAATAGAAATATTTCTAACAATGGGAACCTCAAGAAAAACATTGTACAAACATAGAAAAATCGGATTGAAAATACATGCAAATGATGAACTTGCTTGTTGGACAGTTATTTGTAGACACCCTTACAAAGATATACTTGAAAAAGATGATAAAACCGAGGCCCGTGAATATTGGTTGGAAAATTATTATGTTTCATTGTAACATTCCGCTCTACTGAGAACATGTTATCGACTTATTCTTTGAGGACACTTACGTGCAATTGATCTGGTTATAGTACATTGTCATTTGTTTCGATTATGGATTTCACATGATGATGTTGATGGGTTGTGATTATTGTTATTGATATATATGTATTGGCGGATGTTATTAACGAGTTTTCCCTAAGTGTGTAGGACACTTGACAGATTGTGGATGCCGATGGCATCAACAGATTACCTTGGAATCTGGATTGAGTCAAGGAGACGATTATGTTGGGTTTGAGTATTCATTTTACACATATGTAACATGATTGATTTGGTATGATTATGTATATGGATCAGTGACAGTTTTTTGTCAATGGATGCAGGCTGACGATGCTTTATAATCTAACTCATATAATGAGTAAAGGGGCCATGCACAGAAACCAGATATTGAGGGAGAGGTGCGGCAGCATCCCTGTCACAACCTACTAGCACTCTCGTCATGGCTTGAATTTTAGGTTAACGATTACCTACTTCGAGAGGTCCACGATGTCATGAGGGAAGACTGAGACAGTCGCTCACGAATATTTCTAAGGGGCATACAATAAGGCAGATTCCTTATTCCTTAGAAGCCCTTAGTCTCTCACAAGGTCAACTGAGTGGAGTGTTGACTCCAAGGGTTGGAAAAAGTACCAAAAGCACGGAAGTGCATCTTGAAGGGCACGTCGCGTAAATAAAAATTGAGTCAATGAATCTAGGTGGCCTAGAAAACCTTGAAAGAATAATTATAAACCTTGAAAATCTTTAGACCTTGCCAGATTTAGATAATTAATTAAAGAATGAATTTATTAATTATAAATCCTTATAAAAGTCAAAGCCTAAATTAAAGAATAAGCCTAATTCTAAATTAGTAAGGGGGCTAAATTATTTTAGTAATTAAATTCATAGAAATAAGATAAATCAAATTAAGAAATTAAATAATGAAAAAATCTAATTGAGATATAATGCACATTTGTGCATGAAATTAATAAAAGGGAATTTTAAAATAAGAAAGAAATAAAATGTGAGAGAATAGGTGTACACATAGGATGATATATAGATTTTAGCTACCACTAGTCTAACTAGAAGAAGACTCATAATCAAACTCTAACTAAGATCTAGTTAGGAGACACTCATTAATTGAGAATCTAGGGAATAAAGAGACAACTAAGAGTGATTTTAGGAACACATTAGGGATTGTGAGGGAAATTGACTTTTAATTAAAACAAAATATGTAATTACTTGTGCAACTTGGGGAGAGTGTGTCAAGTGTGAGGGTGAATAATCCTAAATAATTGAATTAAAAAGTTAATTAATTGTGCATGTGGACATGTGTTAGTGAGGAAATTCTTATAAAACAAATGGTCTAGATGAGAAATGGATCACACTTGTTATTGGTAAAGTTATGCTGCCAAAATCATTTTTGAAATGTGTTTTACTTGTGAGAGTTGGGAAACCAAGTTTGAGGATAGAGTGGTAGCTCTCTCTTGCAAGGAAAACTTGGAGCTATAGTACTTCTGGTTTTTGTGCTTGGCCCCTTTGCGATTTGGGGGGCTAAGGGGGAATAAGAGTACCCCTAGCGTTGGATGGGAGGTACCGATGAAGTCTCTACGATTACCAAGAGGGAGATCAGAAGGAATGCCAGTTGCAAAAGAACATCTTCTAGGACCATCTTCGTCGGTTACGGTATTATTATTTGAGATTTGAAATTGTAATAAGATTAAGTTGTATATTAGTTTTTGGAAATGGTCATAAACTATATGGGATCTCTAATACTGAATTTTCAAGTTGTTGATTAAGGTTGGTTGTCATTGATGTCAACCCTTGAAGAAAGTCTGGTAGCACAAAGGTTTGGGTAATGGACCCAAGGTTGTTTCATGTATAATGGTATGAGTTTTAATCTATTTTAAGGTAATACTATTCTATATGGATAGTACATGTCATGCCATTTCTGGTGGTATGTGGAACATCACATAACTCCTCACGGTTTGAGAGTTATGGCCTTACGAAGTTGGAGGACCCTCATATGTTGGCTTGAAGCCCCAAAAGGTCAAAGAAGTCAAAGAGCTTGCAAAGAAGAAATTATTATTTACATGATAAAGTAAAGTGACAAAGTCAAGAAGGATTATTTAAATAATAAAGTGAAGTGACAAAATCAAAGAAGATTATTTAAATGATAAAGTGAGGTAACAAAGTCAAGGAGGAATATTTAAATGATAAAATAATGGAGAACTTTCTAATTATGGAAAGTGGTTAACCCTAAAAATGAGGAAAATAGGTTAAGTGACCTATAAATGGGTTAAGTGACCTAGAAGATGGAGAGTATAAATAAGAGGCAAGGCTCTCTCATTTAACATCGCACTTGAGCATATTGAATATTTATAGGTGACTGAGGTAACCAAAGGATATCTAAGCTGAATTTTAGAAGGAAGGTGAAGAAAATAAGGTCAGAATTCAAGGGAGGATAAATTCTTTTGATGATGCTTTCTAAGATTCATTGAAAAAATATTTTGTGTGGGGCACACTCTACAAGGTCTCTCTCTAGAATAAGCCAGAATTCAGCAAGGTATGTCATTTTTGCTATAACTCCTTTTATGAGAGGTTCCAAGTAGTGACACCTAGAGGAATTGCATAAAACAAACTGAAGAACATTGTGTACTACTTTCAGCTCTTTATTCATTACAGGTACATAGTTATGATTATTTCAAGTTAAGGTTGTTGACTAATCCCAAACTAGTCATATGAGACTAAAGAAAAGTTTGATGAAAATGCTAGTCTCTTGTTGTGAAAGTTAAAGAAGGTTTGCAGGTATATTACAGAGTTACAAATAATATTTGGATGATGAAATTGATGAGGGATTTTGGTTAAGGTACATGTTGGGTACATGGTTGAGACAAGTAGTTGATGAGTTGGCACATACATGAGGTGTATAGTTGATGAAGTTGGTACATATTGATGAGTCATAGTTGATGAGTAGTTGATACATGATTGGTACATGGTACATGGTTGGAGGGACTTGTTAGTAGTATTAATTGACACATGGTTTATGGATGATGTAGCATACTTGTATTAGTATATTATTAGAAGAACATATTGATCTTGGTGATGATTATGAGTTGTTGTGTTATGCTTGGTTGATGCACTTGTTTATGGTACAGGTTGATTACATGTTGTTTGGTATAGGTTGGTGCATGGTTTATGCACTTGTTTATGGTACAGGTTGATTATAGGTTGAGGTATAGGTTGATGCATGGTTGATGCATGGTTCAGGTTATTGGTACAGGTTATTTGGTCCAGGTTGATTGGTACAGGTTTACAGTAGTATATCTCACAGTAATAGTGTGGCAGTGGTTCCATCATTCTACTTATATTTCAGGGTGGTTGGACCGGGCAAGGACAGGTGGTTGTAGCCACCTTCCAGTTGTATCCGGAGAACATAGGGGTTGTAGCCTCCTTCTGGTTGTAGCCAGAGAATAGGGGAGTTAGAGATTCCTTCAGGTTGTAGCTTGAGAAACAAGGGGGTTGGAGCCTCCTTCCAGTTACAACTGGAAAACAAAGGAATTTGGTGCTTCCAATGAATGTAATTCTTCAAGACATATAAGAAAAATCATTATGTGGTTTTCTCCCGCTTTGGGTTTCCACGTAAAACATTGGTGTACTATTTATGTGTATGATTATTCATTTGTTCATTGCTTATTTACTCTGCAGTTATTGGATGATAATGCTACATTGATATAACACTTGGATTATATGGTTAAAAATGATTAAATTTCTCTATTACTTATTCACCCCCCCCCCCTATCAGTAATCCAACAATTGATATCAAAGCAAGTTCCTTCAGAAATCAGTTTAACCACTGAAAGGTAGATCATGGAGAGCAACAACTTATATAAAAATAGAATACCACAGTTCAATGGACAAAATTATGCATTTTGGAGCATAAGGATGAAAACATATATACATGCACATGGATTTGAAATTTGGCAATCAAGTGTAGATGGATACACAGCACTAGCAGTTTCGCCAATAAATGACAAAGCTGTGAAGCTCAGTCAGAATAATTCCAAAGCCAAAAATGCACTTCTGAATGGTCTTAGTGAAACGGTATTCACAAAAGTTGCACATTGTAAATCCGCTAAAGAGATTTGGGACAAACTTAAAAATATTTATGAAGGAGATTCAAAAGTCAAAGAAGCAAAGATTCAAACTTACAGAGGTCAGTTCGAACAACTTAAGATGAAGGAAGATGAGAATATGGCAGCTTACTTTTTATGAGTTGATGAAACAGTAAATGCAATCATAGGATTGGGAAAAGAAATCAAAGAATTTGCAATTGTTCAAAAAGTACTAAGATCTCTTCCTATGAGATTTGACCCTAAGATATCATCACTAGAAGAAAGATCATATCTAAACTCAATAAGCATGGATGAATTACATGGAATATTCACAGCATATGAAATGAGAACTGAACAGGAAAATCTAGATATAAAAGAAGCAGCCTTCAAAGCATGCAAAAA
>ML788559.1:7414-46434 GCA_009831015.1 Picea engelmannii | reverse complement strand
TTCTAGCATGGTTGCTTCCAATTTTTAAAACTAAATGTATTGGAATTTCTTTATTTGTTGTCTTTACAATTTACAAATCCTTTGGATTTTTATTTACTTGGTTGCTACAAATAGATATGTGTGTGTGTGTGTGTGTGTACAAAATGTGTATTTTCTTAGTCGTTGCCAATGATTGAATATCATAATTTTATTTTAATTTATCAGTTTGTATAGTTGAGATGTACGTGGTGGAATGGGTCATGTTTTGTATGATTGAGAAGAATGCCTTGTTATTCATGTTGAGCTTGGGTGAATTCCATTTTGAAAGAGGGAAACTTCCTGTTTTTAGTTGTGTATGGAAATTGGTTTTTGGTTATGGAACCAAAATTTCTATGTGTTAAATAAAACAAAATTCGAATCCCCATGGGTGTTATGACCCGATTGAGTTGATTGAGCACATTCTGGAATTGTTGAATTGTGTTTATCGGTGGTTTAGGAAATATGTATAGTTAGTCGTTGCCATTTGTTTGGCTTGCCATAATTTAATTTTATTGTCTTGTTAAAGCAATATCCAAAATTTGCAGTTTCATTTTCTTATAGATTAAATAATTGGGAATTTATGGAATTGAATTAGTGGTGGTTCAGAAAATTTAGACTTTATTTACGAATTGAATATGTGTAGAATCCCTATATTGATTTGTTGAACCTTTAAAACCCATTTTGTTGATACATGAATTTCATGGTTTATTTCATTGGGTTCAATCCAATTTTTAATTATTGGTTCTTTGTTTTAGTATTTGACCACCTTGAATGATTTTCCTCTTGTGCCTTTGAACCTCTGCCATTATCAGATTGCAAATCCTACCATTTTCGAAACCTTTATTTGCTTCATGTTGATTTTAATTCGAATTTATCATAATTTAGTTATGTTTCAAGTTCTGGATCAAGTGTCGGATCAGGTGCCGGAACAGGTGATCAAAGTCAAGACAACAACAAGAAGGCATTTTCTAAGGGAAATTGAACATACCCTCAAAGTGTTTGATGAAATTTCTCAACAAGTTAGATCTGATTTTTATATCAGATTTGGTTGGGGATATTACATTGGTATCAAAGCGAAGATTCCTCCTAGCCTGGGGGTTTTTCATTAAGGGGAAGAATTTTAGATTGCAAATTGAACATGGTACTTAGCATTACACTCTTTTTCAGTGGCTTAGGAGAAATGGATATTGAAGAGGAGATTATATATTGTGATAGGGAATATCAAGCTCTTAGTGTGACATTCAAGACTCAGGTAACATTCAAAGATTTTGTATCCATAAAACATTCTAAGTGGAATAAAGATGATATTGCAGCATGGGATAAGAAGATTGTAGTAGACAATTATTGGAGAAGAAAATCAGAAAGGTATGAAGAGAAAGATGGAAGCATAGCCAAAGTAGTCAGGAAATTGGATACAACACCACAAGTTAGTGGATTGACAGGGGCGCAGATTGAGCCTACACCCATCCAGGATGAGGATGTATGTGTTGAGGATGATAGGGCAGCAACATGGGACACAGTATCAGAAGGAAACGATATTAGCACATATGATGGTCGAGAGGATAGTACATCAGATCATGAGGATGAGGTAGCATCTACACCTTATGGTGAGGTTCATGATGATTTGGGTGTTGATACACCTAAGGATGATGGAGCATTGACACATGGCGATTCATCTATGGAACATGGACTCACCTTATAGGATGTGCATATGAGTAATGAACATAGTGGCACAACGAATGTTGAGCAGAGTAGCACAACATGTCTTGGGGAGTACGTTGATGAGGATTCCATAGTTGACCTTAGTAGCAATATTTATGAGGTAGCACTTCAACATGATAGAGGTGTTGATTCACATGAATCACAACACTTGGAAGGAAAAATGAAGGTCAGAGAGGATATTATCAGAGCGGCCATGAGGTATATTGATGATACACATGCATTGGTGGAAGGATATTGTTGGAGAGCCATGGTGACACAAGATAGTCCGGGTGGAGAGTTTTCCATTGAGGACTTTCATACACTTAGAGAGAGAGTGACAATGATAAATAACAACTACCAACATCTCCTTATGGATAGATATTAGTTTATGGAGATTGGTGAGATGTACCAGGGGTGTTGGAGGAGAATGAGAATGAGGTGGATCGACTCACTCATGAATTGGTGAGCGCACATAAATTATTGAAGAGCACGTAGATATCCCTTCGAGAATCGAAGTCCAAAGTAGAGAAGCTCCTTGAGGAGTCTAGTTGGGTATCCACTACATCAATCTTAGTTGAGAGTTAGTCATATGCTTCAGTTATGTCACTAGAGGATGTTGGTGACATGGAGGGTTTGCAGGAATTCACAAAGAGATATGACCCAGAGGCTTCTGATTATGCACATATTTTGCAGTATGGGGATCAAGAGCCACTTCTTTTGGAGAGCCCATTGACGGCTCGAGTCATGATCACTGCTGAAACAGTTGAGCAAATACCTTGTGTGACGTAGCCCTCCCAACCCACAGGTCGGGAGTCCACGTACACAGGATCTTTCCTCCTTCACTGGCCTGAAGAGCTCTCGACAATGGCTCTCTTATTTCCCTTTCGGGAAATCTGCACCCACAATCAACCTTGAGAAAATTTCCCCCTCTTTATACTTTGGGAGATCGAACTTCGCGATTTCGCGAATCCGGTGGTCAAGCGCCCTGTCTCTCAATTTCGAAACCCGAAAACAGTCAACACTTGACCTTTCCCTTGTCAATTTTGGATTTCTCCTTATCGCAATTTTGGAAGTTGCGATGTCAAGCAAGTCGTCTCCTCAACTTCCTGAAACCTGAATTACCGAGACTTCGATGCACTCGCAAGGTTGACTTTTCAACAGCTCTTCATTCCATCTGGATTTTGGACTTCACGATTTCGCGAATCCTGATGCAAAGGTTTCGGGACTTCACCCCACAAAACCCCGAAATGGTCAATGAAATTAACTTCTGTGTCGATAGTGCGCCACCTGTCCGCCCTGCTAATTCCTATGGCCCACACGATCCCTTCGGGACTTCGCGCTTCGTGATTTCGTGAGTCCTGATGCAAAGATTTCGGGACTTCAACTCACGAAACCCCGAAATAGAAATCCATGGGTAAATCCAATGGACCTGGTTGGCTTGGATCTACGGTTCTGCCTCTCCTTGAGCTTGAACCTTTTGAAACTCTCTCCATAACTCCCCTGCTCCTTCGTGAGATCTGACGGCTCACGGGACTTCGCGAATTCTCCATAGAGAATTATGACCGTCCGTTCTTTCCTTCTCAAGGACGTCTGCAACTTTTTACCAAAGTTTTTTTCCATAGTACTTAACCACCTGCGACCCAAACTTGCGACGCCTTCTCACTGTTCCAATGCACAAACTTCTTGTGCTTCCTTCGACGACTTTGAAGGATTTATCCTTCTTGAGCTTTCTCTAATTCTGAGTCTTGAAGAAGACTCCTGCACGCACTCCTTGCGGCAAATTCCTTAATTACTCCAAGGAATTGGAATACATCGACTCTGCGCACTCCCTGCAGTAGCAGTCTCTCAATACTTCATTCAAGTTACAAAACCTGAAACTCTACTCGGCCTACGCACACCTTGCACGGCTCCTGTGCCTAGCTGCACTTCTGTGTGAATGAGAACAAAAGCTACCCTATCTAAGCTTTCATAGACAAACCTCTGAACCCTTTGTCAACGCACTCCTTACGGACAATTCAACTGCACTCCTTGCAGGAACTCTTTCTCAGATAGAGAAACAATTGAAACTCATTCCTTTACCCTTTCCTCTCAGATTTCAAACATTCAACAAGAAATCATTCATACATAGCATAAAAGAAAATTGCATGACAGAAAGAGTAAATAATTCATGAGCATAACATTCAAAAATGCATACACATAGTTAAAAATCAAGAATGATAACCGTGAATAACAAAAAAATTGGGTCCACGAAAATCGCGACCTAACACGCAGGGGCGTGAGGACGCGACCCAGCTCGGGTTCTCTGCAACGCTTAGGGCCTACCCAGCCATGGACGTTGGTGGGGGCGCCATCCCTACCTCTCCCCCATTTCTAGAACTGGAAGCATTCAGGAAGTTGGTCGCTGCAGCCTCCAAGAGACCGCCAACAGCAGCACAGCAGAAATTCGTGAAGAAGTTGGACAGCATCCCCAGCGTTGAATTGCCATTGGAAGAAACTTGCAGAACGGTAGTCAACTTAGCAGACAGAGGACTCATCGGGTAATTCACCAGTCTCTATCCCTCTCCCAAATCCGTAGACGCCTGGGTGCAGAGGAACTGGAATCCGCTCATATCAGAAGGATTAAAGAGCCACTTCGTAGGAAAAGGATACTTTGTATTCGTCTTCGACAACCCTGAAGATAAAAACCTCATCTTCAGAAATGGGCCATACTTCATGGGGCCACAAGGGTTATACCTGAACAAATGGACCCCGGACTTTGACCCAGCTCAGGATGTGCCCTCGACCGTCCCAGTGTGGGTTCGTCTACCTCATCTCCCCTTACATTGCTTGCGTACGGTCCATGAGCTCGCGTACGGTGTGTCCATGCCTCTGGATCTCTGCTTCATTCTCCCAGCTGACATCTTCAACTGGATGGCCCTTCCACTTGACCAAATATTCAAAGTATTGCTTTCGCCTGGTCTTCTTGCTGACCCTTTTGTCCAGTATGCACTCCATCTACATCTTTTCTGCAACTAGCATCTGTTTTGTCCACTGGACCTCTGGCTGTTCATTTATCGTTCCTGTTTCCTCAACTTTATATGGGTACAAATCTGAGATATTGAATATCGGAGAAATTTCGATCCCATTGGATAATTCAATCTCATAAGCATTTGCCCCAAATTTCTTCAAGACCTTACATGGTCCGATTTTCTTCATCTTCAGTTTATTATATGTTCCTCTCGGGAACCTTTCCTTTCTCAAATGTGCTAGAATCAAGTCACCAACTTCAAATTGAAGTTGTCTCCTGTGTTGATCTGCTCTGCGCTTATATTCCTGGCTCAAACTCTGCAATCGGTCCTTCACCTGACTGTGAAGTTCCTTCATCACCTCTGCGAAATCTTCTGCACTAGCGCTCCTAGTAGTAGTCTGTCCCGAATCTCTCAACTCAGAAATTCCTCTCGGCTGCATGCCATAGACAATCTGAAATGGACTCTACCCCGTGCTTTTGTTAACTGAGTTGTTATAAGCAAATTCCGCCTGTGGTAATATGTTGTCCCACTGACTGTGGTGTTGTCCCACTGACTGATTATGGGAACATGTATATTACAGATGAGGACACATCCATCAGGGACCCAAGTTCAACTCACACTAGTGTAGTGATAGATACAATGGAACATATTGGATATAGAATGATATGCAGTGATATACAACAATATGTAGTGGTGTGCAGTAGTATACAATGTTATGCAGAAGGGTACAATGGTACACAGTGGGAGATCATGGAGATCATGAGAGAATCATACTCTCACTTGATGGGGCATGGTTGGTCCAGAGGAGGACGATCTTCTCTTTGCTGGAGTACATGGAATATGGAGGCCATACTAGTAGCAACAATAGTGTTTGTGATTATGGAGAGAGTATGGTTGACCAATTGTGTGAGGTGACACGCCTTTGGAGGCATGCGGTGGTATGGGAGTAGCATGGAGCCAGGGTGACTATTCAGATAGTCCCTTAGCACATAGAGATGAGTTTCATGGAGCAGTACACTCCTCGCCAATTGATCTTCAACAGGAACATCACTAGGGCTAGGTTAGTGAGAAGGATGGTCACGAGACTATTCTTAGGGTATCCTTATGAGTTTTTGGTCATGCCCTTGGGATTGACCAACGCACCTGCTACTTAACCAATTTTCCTACAACCACAAAGGTTTTTGTTTATATTCTTTGATGCTCTCAGTATATACAACGGGACATGGGAGGTGTTAGTCCCTAAAGTTGCACTTGACTGTGAGAGGCAAGCTAGGGCATCATCAAGTTATTGCAATGGTATTTTTATAAAGGGTTTTTTGAATAGGTTTTAGAAAATGGTTGAAAGTTGGCTCAAGGATACAATAAAAATATGGGACTCAATGTAAAAGGAAAATAAACATGTCACTGGCTTAGTAAATGATAGACACTTTAACAGATCAGATGGTAAACTAAATAAAGAAAGGAAGATATATGAGTATCTAATTTTTCAATTCACATATGGATTTCTCATTCCCAAATATCATTAAGGAATAAGAACATGGTACTTGAAAACAATCTTAATTATGAACAAAAACAACAAAATTGTCACTGTGTTACTCACAATCAAGAAATCATATGCTTTGTGATAGAATAAATGCATTCAAGTAAGAAAAGAAACATATAATAATATGAAAAGAAGATCTGACCATCAAAATTCCTTTTCCATTTAGTGCCAATATGAAAATATTGTCTTTGTCTTACAGTGGAGTCTTTACAAAAATAACCCTTGATTTCCAACTGATCGACCATAATACAGTCTTTTCAATGTCCTTTTAAAGCCAAAAATATTCCTGAAGATCCTATTTTTAGATTAAAGTTTTAAGATAGGATCATATCAACTAACTATTTTCTAGGAGAGAAAAGCTCATACGAGCACTTCTAATGCCTAAAAACTAGTCTTTTCAACAACTAATCCAAAAATAGATTAGGTAATAGTTGATGAAGCTTTGCAAATCCCACAAAAAGAGGAATACTCTGTTATTGAGATGGTTCATCTAAAATACAAAAAATGTCTATTTGAACAAAGCACTAATAACCAAAATTCTCATCTTCATTATCTTGGTAATATCCTCGAGAAATCAAAAACTATGACATAATTTCTTTGCTTCATGGTATAATAACTGCAGAAGCTCTGGTGTCCCTTTGTTTCAGCTTAGTTGTCAACACCACATTGTGCCAATACAATCTTATATTTGATTCTCTTACCTCCTTGAGAAGGGCCTTTTTGTCTTTCCTCTTCCTTGCTTCCACCCTGAACTCTTGATGTTCTTCTACTAGGGAAAGTGGGTTCAAATATATTGAGGCTTGGGGTTTCCTTAACTTAATTTCGTATTTTGAGGACAACCTAGTGTTGAGATACTCTTCTTCAAAGCTTTATGATTCTTTGTGTTAGCACTGAGAATCACCCTTAGATTGCAAGAGGATAATATCAGTACCCATCAAAATGTTTGTGAATGTAAATAAGTGATTAAAGGTCAAATGGACAAAGATCAGTCTAAGAATGTTTTAATACAGAAATATGGGCTAGCATGCATAAGAAAATGAGGTTTTGATTAACTCCAGACAGTGGTTTAGGGGTAAAGGTGAATAGGAGGAAGACTTGGTGAGGAAGGTGGATAGGTCTGCTATTAGCATCAGGCCTTCAAGCAGCCAGGAGAAGAAAAACCCAGTCACAAGAACTTCTTGAACTTAAAGTTTAAAACACTGAAAAACATTCATAGCAGCATTATAATCAAACATTCATTATAACAAAACCAYAACATATCATATGAATCATCCAATCATGATAATTTCATAATAAGAGGCAACAAGATGATGAAAGGAAACTGACTTCTATTAATGAAAATGTCTCAATTTCAATACATAACCAAAGAACAACTTTACTTATTCAAAATATTACAATCAGGGAGATCTGCTCAACTATTCAAACCTCTCTAATCATTCAAAAGATGTATTTATAATAAAAATACAATATGCAACAACTAGAGGTGCGAGTTGGCCTTCCTATCCTAGGATTCTCCAAAACAACTACAATTCTAACATCTGTACTAACAGATATAACAAACTACTACAATTTAGGAGCCATGTTGGCAACCAATCTAACAAGAATTGAATGCATGTCTTGCATCTTGGGCACATCCTTCTCCAGTGCCACGTGTCCTCCAAGCTTGTATGTTGATCCCCAACTGCCACTTGTTGATCCTTGGTTCCCTCCACATCATCAAAATCAAGAAGGAGTCATGAATTTGAACCTTTGACTGTAATGTCCAGCTTGTAGCACATTCGGTAGCCAAATCCGTAGCGCCCTTTGTAAAATAACTCTGCAAATTTCGTAGTGTCATTCCTGTGTAACAACTCTTCATATTCCGTAGTGCCTCCTGTGAAATAGCTCTGCAGTTTCCATAGCGTCATTCATGTGTAACATCTCTGCAGATTTTTTAGCGCCTCCTGTGAAATAGCTCTTCAATTTCCATAGCATCATTCTCATGTTTGGCTAGGAGATTCTGTAGCGTAAATGCAAAACATCCTGTATAGATGATTTCATAGCACCATGGCGCTACAAAATCTCTGTGTTTTTTCTGTGTGATGTAACAATTCTTCAAAAACACAAAAAACTTAGTTGATGGACTAAGAGCCTGTAGGTGCCTGTATAGGTGGAAAAATCACACTTCCTTGAACATTTCAAACTTGCAAAAAGTGATCACCTACAAAAATGGATCTGTCATCCCCCCATCAACTTCCTCAATCCAACACTCCTTATTGCAAGAGAACCTCCCTATGTCATGGCAACATCTATTTTTTTAGCAAGGGTACTCTTCTCTACTATAGGTTCATATCTTTCTATTGCAGCTTGTACTAGAACATTTAAGTTCCTCTGAGCAAAATCATTCTTGAAGGGCTGCAATTCTTCCTTGAGCTTCATGTTTTGGGATTGAATACTTATGTTTTTCTTGTAAAAAATCTTAATTTGTCTACGGAGAGGTAAGAATATTCTTGTTGTAAACCTTGCAAATCAAGGGTTTCATTTTACATGTCCATGAGCTCCTTCATCTTTCTTCTCTCAGTCAATCTTTCTGCCTTCAAATGAACAACTTCCTTTCTAGCATCCCTGAGTTGTCTAATCAATCTTTTGAAAGTGGGATTGTCAGGGGGAGTGCTAATGTTGATAACCTCAATAGGCTCCTTAGTGTCTTTACCTTACCTTTATCTTTTTGTTGAACATAGGCTTTGGCTATAACCTCAATAGGCTCCTCAATGGCTTCATCTCTACCTTTAATTTTCTTTGGGACTGAAACCTTGGGTATCACTTCTGCTTCAATAGCTTCTTTGTGGGCTGATGATCTAGTAAAAGGCCTCCTAACTCTGGTCTTAGATGCTAGAGCAAGTGAAGGGAAATGTAATTTTGTCCCCCACTTGGCTGTGGTTTTGGCCAATGAAGGAACTTCTTCCAATTCAGGTGCAGGAGAAGGTGAAAATTCTCTCTGTGGGGAGTGATGAACCTCCCTCTCTTCTTCTTTAGTTTCCTTAGGGGTTTCTTTGACTTAGGTAGCAGGTTTTCTTTTTCTCTTCTTGCTTTTTCTTGTTGGGGCAACACTACTAGATGGAAAAGGATGTGCATCTTGGATTGAGGGGTAGAGGCTATATCTAGCTGCATATTGGTAGAGATAATGAATTGTTCCCAAGAAATATTCCTTTTCTTCAACTCTTCCATAACCTACATCCTGATCAACCCAGAGTGGAAAACACTAGTGTCCACATCCGTGGACTTGGCTTGGACTCTATCAGACAACTTTCCCATACTTCTCAACAGATAAAAAGGGATATTCATTGAATCCTTACCCATGAAATGTAGCAAGAGTCTTATGTGATACTTGTATATCATGTTAAATCTTCCCTCACATGTAAAATATCTTTGGATAATCTTCAGCATTTTATCAAAGCCTTCAACTAGGTGGCTCCTAGGCACTCCCTTAGACAAATTGTCTTTTTGATAGTCTGGTTTGAGGAAATCCTTAGAAAAGGTTGCATTGAGGATCATGGATTTGAACCACCTCTCACCAGTGTTGGGTATCTCAGTGGTTGCTACAGTAGAGGCCTCAGATACCTCAAACTCAAGGTTTCCTACCTTGGTCATAATTCCATCAAAGTGCAATGCAAACTGCCTTGCTACTTCAGGGTGTCCCCTCTGCATGTTTTCCCTAGTTACAGGTCTCCTTAAGCATTGTGCAATTTGTTTTCCTTTTTCATGTTTTTTCCTCTGTTCTTCAGATTCATCCTCTGACCTGTGTGAAGAAGATGTCAGGGTCTGGTTTTTAATCTCTTTCTTAGTATCTTTTGAATTGCCTTCTATGATAATAAGGTTTTCCTTCTTGATAGAAGGATGAAACATAACCTTTGAATTCAGCCTGAATTTGATTGCAGCCCTGGTAAATTTCTTCTAGGGTATTTAGATACATGTTTCTTCTTCTTACTCTGTTTCTTACCCTTTGCAACCATTTTTTCTATAGACTGTTTCTTCTGTTTATTTGGACTTTGGACAGGACTTGTAGTGTAATCTTCAGGTTCATTAGGTTCATCTTTGGTGTCTGGATCAAATTGGACATCAATCTCTTCATCAATTTTAAGTTTTTTTACCTCAACCTGTAATGATCTTCTCGTTAACAGTTTTAGACTTAGTTTCCTATTTTTTAGGTTTTAGTGACTGAATTAACCAATCCCAAGACCTCTGAACTTCATTTAAAGAAAATATTACCAACGTTTTGATTAGCCCTTAATGAAAAAGACTATTCTTTGTTGTTGTGGGATGTGAATGAATCCTCTTAGACATATTAGATAGGATTTTCAATAAGAAATAAGGTAGATTAAGAGGGCAGTCACCATTCACATGAATTAACAGTCTAATATGATAAAGATGAAGTAGAGAAAATCTACCTTCAGAGGTAATGTACTTGTGAATGATCAATAGAGAAATATGCCATTCTTTTTTCACCCAGTTGTGTGGGATACCTTGGCTCCAATTGGGGTTTTTCTTTTTTGGAATAAAAAACTGATTGGCAAACTCCATAACTAAATTTTATTTCTTCCACCATCTTTCCCTGTATACTGGTAACTTGCATGATTTAGCTATGGAATGCTTTGTCACGTGCATGAGGAGTTACCAACCATAGTTTCGAAACCATCGAAATTTTGTGCAAAGATCATAGAAATATTCTCGTCATGACCTTGAAATGTTGCAAAGAAGTCGAACCAGCTTGCATCTTTAAACTTTTGTGCCATCTGAGAAAAAGCTTCAAGTAATTCTGTCCCTTTTGGCTCCAACCTGGTTATCTGCCCACTCTTTTTGGGTTCCATGACACTGATACAATTTAGTGGAAGGGTTCTGAGAACGTCTCGGGTTTGATCACCTACTATCGAGAATTGTTGAAGTCTGAGAATTATCCATTCACCTACAGAGCATGCATGGAGTAATAGACATACTAAAAATAGGCAGATTATGACCTCATACATATGGAATAATAAACAGTCATTATGATTTGATATCAAGGTGGCGAGTACAACCTGATCCCTCGAATTAGTTTTCATGATGAGAATTACAACCTGATATAGAGCATATAGAGATATATAGATCCCCTAGCAATGATTTTGAGTGTTAAAACACGATCTCGGGAAGGTGGTGCATGCAGAACTATCATTACTCTTGGCGCTGCAAGAATAGCGCTATTCTTGTAGTGCCCTTTCCACTTTGATAAATTCGAGGGAGAGGACAAGTGATGTGATAGAAATCATTTTATATCATATCCTAACTTTTAAAAACTTAAAATCATTTAAAATGTGCATAAAAGAATGAAAACAAGCTTTCAAGCCAAGAAGGGAAAAACAAAGTTTAACAAAAATCATGAAAACTAGGTAGAACAGGAATTAAGGACACCCAATGAGTCAAAAACAAGGTTAAGGACTAACACTAGCTCCTTCTGGGGATAAAGTTTCATTATGAAACTTTAAGAACTTGCTAACCAATGCCTTCATATCCCTCTTATTCCACTTTATTTCCCTGCTCTGTCATCTTTTATTCGAAACCACAAAACCGTAAAGAAGCAATTCCATTGGGTATATGGAGTCTTTATTTGAGCTCAAAAGTAAAACCTATTGTACAAACTGAACTTTCTGACTAATTTTAAAAGAAGTAATGTTTTAGGAATCTCCCATTTACCGAGCCTCCCAAAATCTCACTATCATCCAAATTGTGTAAAAGAAATGTATCGGTTTTCATGACCTTAGCTACTTTGAAAGGACCATACCATAAATTGTCAAAATTACCATGTTTATATTTGTCCTCTCTTCTAGCATCCCACCTCAATACAAGATCTCCTTCTTGAAAAATATCCTTCTTTGTCTTTTTATCAAAAGTTTCTTTAACTCTTCTCTAAAGAATAACAGCTTTCTAATCCATCTTCTCTCTATTATGTTGAACCTCTATGATTTGGAAAACTCTCCTTTGAATATCATTGGGCTCTTCTAACTCCTCTTGTGGAAATTTAAGAACAGGTAAACCCAATTGAGTTGGGAAAACAACCTATGTTCCATACACCATTTGGAAAGGGGAAGTTCCAATGGATTTCTTAGTACTGATCCGATCGGCCCATAGGGAAAATTTTAATTTGAAATCCCATGACCTTTTGTTTTTTGTAAGTAATTTTTTAATAATCCTTATGAGGCTTTTATTGGATGATTTTGCTAACCCATTACCTTGGGGATAATAAGGAGTGGAATGGACCAACTTGATGTTATATTTGTTGCAAAATTCAACCATTGAATTGGATTTGAAAGCTTGAGCATTGTCAATAACCAGCTTCTTAGGACAACCAAATCTAGAAAAAATATGCCCCTCAAGAAAATTCATGATTACCTTATATGTTGCATTTCAGGTTGGGATTGCTTCAATCCACTTGGTAAAGTAATCTGTGGTTGTGAGTATCCATTTTTGTTTTCCAGAAGATGAAGGATGGATTTCTCCAATGAAGTCTAGGCCCCATTATTGAAAAGGTCCATGAGCAATGATGGGTTTTAAAGGTAGAGACATAAGTTTATGTTTCCCTACAAACTTTTGACATGGTTCACATGCCCTCACCTGAGAAAACATATCAGAAAAAAGTTCAGGCTAGTAGTAGCCTGCTCTTAAAATTTTGAAAGTAGTGGCTTTCCAATGGTGATTTCCCCCACAAACTCCCTGGTGTAAATCATAGAAAATCTGTTTTGCTTCTTCTTTATCAACACATCTCAACAGAATTCCATTAGGATCTTTCCAAAACAAGATTTGATTAATAATGCAATACTTTACTAATTTCAATTTAAGTGATCTTAACTTGGATTTATATAAATCAGGAGGAGACTGAATATTTAGCAAAAAAAAGATAATATCTTTATACCATGGTGAAGAAGAATATTTTTTGCTTACCTGTGAACCAGTTTCCTCAACCTGAAATGATGAATTATGTGATTTGCTGGAGAAATGATGTAATCCAATTGCTCTACAATTTGACTTTGTCATCAATTTGGCAAGGCCTTGTCCCTTTATTAAGAGTGGGATTTATGGTCAAGTTGTATTCTAGAATTTTAGTTATCCATTTCCCCCTTTTTCCTTCACAATCAGGTTGGACTAAAATTTCGTTAACTACACTATTTGGAACATATGCAATAATTTCATATTGTAGGACATACACCCTAAAAGATTTTAAAGCTTTCACCAAAGCATATGCATGCTTCTCCATAATATAATATATTAGTTTAGAATCCCTGAGAGTCGTGTTGAAGAAAGAGATAGGTTGTTCATACCACTGGGCATTTCTTTGTAAGAGAACAACAACTATGGTGTCTTCAGATGCAAATTAAAAAATCAAAAACTCCTTAGAGTAATTAGGGCTGATAAGGACAAGTGCCTTAATTAAAGCTTGCTTAATATTTTCAAATGATTCCTTTGCTTCCGGTATCCATTTTATCTCTGCATCTTTCTTCAACATATCAGTAATATGCTTGATGATTTCTGCAAAATTTGGTATAAACCTTCTTAATAAATTGATTTTACCTATGAAAGATTGGATAGACTTCTTATTCCTTGGAATGTCTATATACTGAATGGCCTTTATCCTTTTAGGATCTATCTTGATTCCTTCTGGTGAAACAATATGTCCTAAAATTTTTCCTTCTTCCATGGAAAAATGGGATTTTTTAGGGTTTAAGGATATACCATATCTCCTGCATTTTTCAAATGTTTGTTTCAGATGTTGCAAGTGTTCATCATCATAGGTTGAGAACACAGTAATATCATCAAGATAAATAACCATAAATCTGTCTTTCTCACCAACGAATGTGATATGCATAGCTCTCTGAAATGTTGTTTGTGCATTCATGAGTCCAAAAGGCATCTTTTCATACATGAAAGTGCCCCAAGAAGTGGTAAAAGTTGTATTTTTCTTATCTTCTTCCATCAATGATATTTGATTATATCCTGAATAGCCATCAAGCATGGATATTATTTTGGCCCCTACCACTCTTTGTAGAATATGATCCATTTTAGGTAATGGATAATTGTCCTTTAGAGAACACCTGTTCAGATTTCTGAAGTCTACACAAAGCCTTATCTCTCCATTCTATTTCATGATAGGTACTAAATTTGCTACCCATTCTTAGTATCTCAATGGTACTATAATTTTAGCATTCAACAACCTTTTCAGTTCTTTTTCAATTATAGGAAGCAACAATGGATTGAATTGTCTAGATTTCCACCTATAAGGTTTGGATCCAGGATTTAAAGGAATCTTATGTTGTATAATATGTTTATCAAAAACCTTAAGGTCTTCATAAGAATCATCAAAAACATCTGAAAATTGTCTCATCAAATTGACATACCTGTCTCTCTATTTTTCTGGCAATTTTCTAGATAATTTCACCATTCTAGGATTTGAATCAGGACTGATATCACAATCTACCACTTCAGCCCTTTGGAAAATGATTTGTTTTTAATTCAATGATTTTATGACCAACAATATTGTCTTGAAGGATATTTGCAGCATGAACTTCCACATCATCATTTTCATTATCCTGGTCTATTGAGATAATAGAAAACTCATCAATGGTCTCCAAAAACCTTTTTAATTTCCTGATCATATTTAAATACTTGCCAATTTTTTATGTTGTCTGGTATAGAGGGTCTGAGTCTTACCTCAATCTCAAATCTTAAATTGGGAAATATTGGAGTTCTGAAATTACTGGCTGCCAGTGCTAAAGAATCTGCCTATTGATTCAAATTTTTGTGTACAAAATTGATGTTGAAGGCCAAAAAGAAATTATCAACAAAGTCCCACACTTCATTTCTATATTTCTTTAACCTCTGTTGTTTGGTCTGATAGATATTTTTTATTTGATGGATGATAAGTTGAGAATCTCCAAAAACATAAATTTTATCGATACCCATATTTTTAGCAGCTTGCAATCCCAGCATAAGAGATTCATATTCAATGATATTGTTGGTTGTATCAAATTCCAATTTGTATGATAGAGGAATAAATTCCATGGCAGGAGAAATAAAAACAATCCCAGCCTCAGAGCCTTATTTGAAACAAGCCCCATCAAAGAACATTTTCCAGACTAGGTTTTCTATATTTTCTTCAACTGTAGGTATGATTTTCCTTACTATTTTTTCAACTATATGGTCACCAATGTGAAAAATGGAAGTACCAAGTTAATATTCAACAACATATATAGGATGATTGCCAAGATTTTCATGATCACTTACCAGGTAAGGCAACCTCACTTCCTTGTACAGTCTTCGATGCTCTCCACCAAACACAAGTATGGTAGCATAACTGAGGTCCATTTGTAGTGTGATGTAGGAGCATCATCAGCAAGCACACGTGGAGAGACAAATAAGCGCCTTAACGCGCCTTCTAATCATTTCGGAATATGAAACACTAGTGTTTCCTGCAAATCTTTCTTGAACTGATTGAAAACTGAAGAAGATCAAAACGTTTGGGAGCAAATGATCGCGAGTGATCTGGGAGTTTCATTCCTAGACTTGAATGTAAAAGTGCTTAAGGGGTAGTTAGCTTCTTTCGAGAAGATAGATAGTCGGTAAGGAACCCTGGGAACCCTTTGATATATGTAGATGCATTGTATGCCCAAATGAGGCTGTTGGAGGAGTATTGTTACTGAATAAGAGATAGCCGCAAGTTAGTTAGAAATCCTCAAAGGGGGAAATAGGAGATAGAATAGTTCTTTGAGGGATCTTGAGAGAGCTGAGACTCTGTTACATTCTAGCCTACATATATTGTAATCGTACATTCATCTTAATAGAAAGAAAGCAGTTTTTCCTACATATGAACTTTTTGTGTGTTTATGTGTATCTGATGAATGTTATCTGTGTGTATTTATGTATGTTGTAGATGTATGATAGATTTCATCTATAGTATGAAGATAGATTTCTCTATATTTTCTAAGTTTGAAATATTGTTCTGGGTCCTTAGGCTGTGCAAGGAGTGCACAATAGAATATTGGAGGCTCTGTAGCCAATGTAAGGAGTGTGCATATGAACTCTAAGGAGTCAAAAGAGAAGTGCTAGGAGGGCGCACCAAAGTGATAACTACTCAGGAGAAACCTATAGGTTGCTAAATACCTTAGAGAAGAAAATGTGTAGAGAAAGCACAGAGAGACAGAGTCACTGAGAACTCTGTAGAGCTCTACCAAGTGGGCATCGATCAGTTGCAAGTGTACACAAAGAGAACTCTTTGTCGAGTTCGAAGAGAAGAGTATTAGAGGAAGATACTTACAAAGTTATTGAACACTCTATAGAAATGCTCAACAAGGTGTACTTTGAGTGAGAACTTGTCAGGAGGGCACAAGAACCCTTTGAAGGGAGAAGAAGGGTCGAGACCCTTAGGAGACTGAGTAAATCAAAAAGCTCAGAAGAGATAGTGCAAGGAGTGCGCAGGAGATAGACTTATTCCAAGTCCTAAATTTCAGAAGAGATAACGCTTTCAGAAGTGAAGACGAGACCAAGGTAGTTGGGTTTGTAGGAGAAAGTTTAAGGGTCAAAGCCTTCGAACACTTAACTCTTCCAAGTTGGAAGAAGTTCCAAAGCTCAGGAGGAGAAGCATAAGTCGAAACCCAATCATTCGGGTTCGCAGCAGAAGGTTCAAAGGACGAAACCTTTTAACACTTACAAATTTTCCAAATCTCGAGAGAATGAAGAAGCTCAGGAGAAGGAGCGACAACAATCATTAGATCAGCTGCAGGAAGAGATCTGGACCATTCGACCTACGTCCAGACATCAGAAGGAGAGCATAGAGGAGGAAGACAAATCCCAACCGTCGGATCTGAGCGCAAATGATCGACAGTCGTCTGATCCAGGTAAAGTGCAAGAGCCTTAATCCTTTGTGTGCATAGGAGAGAAAACTTGCTAAAGTCCCGAAGTGTTTAGGGACCGTCCATCATCCAGAGGTACAAGTGGTGCAAGATCTACAACTTCAAAAGTTCGTAGACGAGGAGAAGGAAAATCACCAAAGATCCAAAGGCCGAAATAGATCCAGGTCGTTGGTTGTCAGGAGACATGCATCGAAAGATCTGAGTCTTCGGGTGAAAGAACTACAGGAGGAACGAGTACGCGATATTTTGAAACTATCGAACCCCGAAGAGCCGAAGGGAATCTAGGTCGTCAGATTAAGAGGGACGCGTGGTCGAAATCCAATATCTTCAGGTGAAAGCACTCCGGGAGGAACGAGTGTGTAGAAGTTTTAAACTTCTGAAGCCCGAAGACCCAAAGTGAAGCACAATCGTCGATCTGCGGGAGGACACGCGTCGTTAGATCGTGGACTTTGGGTAAAATGCTCTGGGAGAAACAGAGTGTGGAGAAGTTGAGGGTTGATATTTTCGAAGTTTGAAGTCCTGAAGCAGGCTAGGGTCGTCGATTTGAGGAGGACGGGTGGCAGAAGATCTGCCATTTCAGAGAAAGTCACTTCAGAAGAAGAAGGATTTGAGAGTTGAAACTCTCGAAGTCTGAAGGGAGAAATCAATCATAGCCATTGATTTGAAAGGGGAATGTGTCAATAGATCATAAGGATCTGCGAACGTGTGATCCAAAAAGAAGGAAGGAAAAGAGGCAGGTCTGAACTGTTGATCAAGAGGCTCCACCCAAGATCCCGAGATCAATGGTCACGTAGGATTGTGGGGACAGAAAATGCTCGGACTTTAAAAAATTGAGAGTGGGCCACAATCGAAAGCACTGTATTGCAAAAGGGATGTGTGGCGATTGGTAGTGAATTGCGGGGAGAAAAGTGGGTTGATCACAAACCACTCTCGACTGCGCCCGCAATCATGTGTTTACATGAGGACATAGCCCAGGGTCACATACGGGAAAGGGATAAGGGAAGAGGAGCTAGCGCCTGAACCCTGATAGTTCAGCAACGTGAAGGGAGAGATTGTGGGTGCCATAGAACATGCACCAAAATACTGAAAGGGCCTATGTTTGATTACAAGCGAAACCATTAAGGTTTAAGAGAGACGATTCAGCTATGAGAATCAAATATCCCTGACCGGGAGGTCGAGCAGCCCCGAGGAGAGAAGGGGGGTCTGCATCATAGTGTTCCTCCTACTTTCTTAGCCCATGATCTTGAAAATAGCATCCCAAATTTAGGAGGTATATCAACCACAATCACATACAACACCACACTTTTCATAGGTAACTGAGATAAAGTGACAACCATGTCTTTAATGACTCCCAGACATTTAAGCTTTCTGGAATCAAATGAATATAGGTCTAGATAAGGCTTAGTGATATCTAAACCTAACTCATCCATTACCACCTTTGGCATGACATTGTGTTAAGATCCTGAATCCATTAAAGAATTATGCAATATTTTTCCATGAATGTTCAGGGATATGTAGAAAGGAGGGGAAGCATCATATCTATCCTCAATATGTGGCACAATGGTTATGGCAGGGTTTTCATCTTCAAGATTTATGGTATATGAAAAAGTAACATGAGCATGAGGTTGTAATGCTTTCAAGACAGATTTTCTAAAAGGATCAGTTTTCATCAATTCTACCATAGGTATGGGGATTTTGATTTATTGACTTCATTTTCCAAACTGAAAGTAGAAACTAGCTTCTCATCTTCCTTCACCTCTGTAGTTGTAACCTTGAAAGGTTTCTTTTGTTTCTGATCAATTTTAATCCATGAACCTTCTTTACTGCCCCTAATTTAACTAGAGCAATAGTATTTTTGGTTTGAACAAGTATATCCACCTTTGATGCATTTGATTTAGACCTAAGATCATACTTTTTCCTTTTAGGTTCTTTCTGGGTAATTTCTTCAGCATCTTCTTCCTCAAACTGATTCAATATAAGAGCATCCTCATAATCTTGTTATGTCAACAGAGTGGGAGGTAATTCTGTATCATTTAAATGAACTGTGGAATCTTCCTCAGTGTCATCAATTTCTTCAACTTCTTCCACTGCATTATTTTGAAAAGGAGGAAAAACTTTCCGATCTTCTTGATTTCTCCTTTCTCTGGGAAAAAATTGAGGAACATTGTTAGGCCTTCTGAACTGGTTTGGATTTATGTATCCTCCTTCCTGTGTAGGCTTGCTAGTCTGTTTTGTTTCCATCTTCAGCCTGGCCATTTCAGATGTCAAGGTTTTCAACATTTTGGCCATTTCATCCATCTTGGAGTCAGATGATGTATGAGAAGAAGAAGGAAGTTCGTCTCTCTATTTTTTCCTGTCTCTTTCACCCCTTGACTTCAATTTCTCTAATTCTAGTATATTAGATTCTACTTCAATGGTTTCTTCCTGCATCAAAATCAGAGTAGCATACCTTCTTTCTCTTAACAACAGAGAAAACTCAGCATCAAAGGCATTATAAAAAGTAATTTTGGCTGATGTTTCTGTGGGTTTGATTTCATCTGGAATTTTATTATACATTTTATTAAATCTTTTGGTAAAATCAAATATAGATTCTCCTTGTTTTATTTTAAGCACCAAACACAGTGATATAATACAAGTAGTATTTCTTATCTCTCGAGTGTCTCAAAAAGGTATCATCTAGTGCATCAATATCAACAATTGAATTATGAGGTAGACTTCTAAACCATTTCCTTGCTTCTCCATCTAAACTCTGCAAAAAAATTCTCATCCAAACATCTGCATGCTCCACATTAAAATTATCTACAAAACTATAGAAAGAGTTTAAGTGTTCTTCAGCAGTAACTTCCCCCTATCCATTGAATCTTGGAAAATACTTCATATAATCATTGGGTGGGAAGGCATACAGTACTTGAGGTAAATTTAATGGTGCATATGTGGCTGCAACAATTGCATCCATCCTGTTTATAGCCATATTTATCACAATGGGTGCTTGAACTATAGGAATAGGCAAAACTCATGATGTAGAAAGAGAAAAAGTTCCTTGGGTAGAACAACTTAGTTGGGCTGATATGAGTTTTTGATCTTCAACTAATGAAATAAGAGGTTTCTTTTCTTAACCAGGGTTGGTTGAAGGTTCCAGAAACAAAGGATTTTCAAAGGAACAATAATGTGGTTTAACCTCTTTGGAAGAACTAGATTGGCGTGATGATGATAAAAGTGTATCGGGTTCACTTTTAGTATCTTTTGGAAAATCTCTCAAAGCTTCAGCTATGGATAAGGTATTTGTTTGTTCTTCGTCAATGAGCTCAACAAATAATTTCCATTGTTCTAAATTCAATTCTTAGATAGTTGAAGAATAGGATACAGCTGAAGGTTCAACAATAGGCTTTGTTTCAATCATAGTTACAATTTCTTCAATTGGAGTGATATTAACAGTTTCAAAAGACTGTCCTTGAGCACTAGTAGAAGAATATTTATCTTTTGAAAAAGAGGACCGTCCTGAAGTATTTTTAGATTTTCTCAATAACTTTTCAGGATGAGACACTATTGAAATAGTCTTAGGATCTTGGTTTTTTCTGGTCACTTCTTTCTTTGTGGATGATGATGAAGTTGGAAGATTTTTTAAGTCCTTTACCTTCTCTTTTAGGAGCCAGAATTATTGTAGAGGAGTGGCCATGTGAAAAATACACAGTCTCATGTAAATGTACAAATTATTGTCCACCATCAAGATTTAGATCTGATCATTATCGTTCTCCCAGGGAAAATATATTTGTTCCTTCATCCCCGACAACGGCGTCAAAAGATGTTAGTCCCTAAAGTTGCACTTGACTATGAGAGGGAAATCTAGGGCATCATCAAGTTATTGCAATGGTATTTTTATAAAGGGTTTTTTGAATAGGTTTTAGAAAATGGTTGAAAGTTGGCTCAAGGATACAATAAAAATATGGGACTTAATGTAAAATGCAAATAAACATATCACTGGCTTAGTAAATGACAAACACTTTAATAGATCAAATGGTAAAGTAAATAAACAAAGGAAGATATATGAGTATCCAATTTGTCAACTCACATATGGATTTCTCATTCCCAAATATCATTAAGAAATAAGAACATGGTACTTGAAAGAAATCTTAATTATGAACAAAAACAACAAAATTTTCATTGTGTTACTCACAATCAAGAAATCATATGCTTTGCAACATAATAAATGCATTCAAGTAAGAAAATAAATAGATAATAATATGAAAAGAAGATCTGACCATCAAAATGCCTTTTCCATTTAGTGCCAATATGAAAATATTGTCTTTGTCTTACATTGGATTCTTTACAAAAATAGCCCTTGATTTCCCAATTGATCGACCATAATACAATCTTTTCAATGTCTTTTTAAAGCCAAAAATATTCCCGAAGATCCTATTTTTATATTACAGTTTTAAGATAGGATCATATCAACTGACTATTTCCTAGGAGAGAAAATCTCATATGAGCACTTCTAATGCCTAAAAAGTAGTATGTTCAACAACTAATTTGAAAATAGACTAGGTAATAGTTGATGAAGCTTTGCAAATCCCACAAAAAGAGGAATACTTTGTTGCTGAGCTAGTTCATCTAAAATAAAATAAAAAGGTCTATTTCAACAAAGCACTAATAACCAAAATGTTCATCTTTACTATCTTGGTAATAGCCGCGATCAATCAAAAATTGTGACAAACTTTCTTTGCTTCATGGTATGATAACTGCAGAAGCTCTGGTGTCTTTCTATTTCAGCTTAGTTGTCAGCAGCACATTGTGCCAATACAATCTTATATTTCATTCTCTTACCTCCTTGAGCAGGGCCTTTTGCTCTTTCCTCTTCCTTACTTCCACCCTGAACTCTGGATGTTCTTCTACTAGGGAAGGTAGGTTCAAATATATTGAGGCTTGGGGTTTCCTTAACTTAATTTTATATTTTGAGGTCAACCCAGTGTTGATATCCTCTTCTTCAAAGATTTCTCATTCTTTGGTTTCTGGAACATCCTGTAATTGCTTTATTTCTGGAAAGGAATCATTTTTCTCATTATCATATGTGCCTTTGAATGCAGATTCAGTGATAGAAATTGATCTTGTGGTTTACCTAGTTACATGTCTACTTGAACACTGTGCAATTTGTTTTCCTTTTTCACGTTTTTTCCTCTGTTCTTCAGATTCCTCCTTTGACTTGTGTGAAGAAGATGCCAGGCTTTGTTTTTTAATCTCTTTCTTAGTATCTTCTGAATTTTCTTCTATGATAATAAGGTTTACCTTCTTGATAGAAGGATGAAACATAGCCCTTGAATTCATCCTGAATTTGTTTGCAACCCTCATAGAATTTATTCTAGGGTATTTAGATACATGTTTCTTCTTCTTACTCTATTTCTTACCCTTTGCAACCCTTTTTTCTGTACACTGTTTCTACTGTTTAGCTAGACTTTGGACTGGGCTTGTAGTGTAATCTTCAGGTTCATCAGGTTCCTCTTTGATGTCTGGATCAAATTGGACATCAATCTCTTTATCAAGTTTAAGTTTTTTACCTCAACTTGTAGTGATCTTCTCGTTAACAATTTTAGACTTAGTTTCCTGTGGTTTAGGCTTTAGTGACTGAATTAACCAGTCCCAAGGCCTCTGAACTTCATTTAAAGAAAATATTACCAACATTTTGATCATCCCTTGATGAAAAAGACTATTCTTTGTTGTTGTAGAATGTGACTGAATCCTCTTAGACATATTAGATAGGATTTTCAATAAGAAATAAGGTATATTAAGAGGGTAGTCACCATTAACATGAATTAACAGTCTAATATGATAAAGATGAACTAAAGAAAATTTGTCTTCATAGGTAATGTACCTGTGAATGATCAATAGAGCAGTATGTCATTCTTTTCTCAGCCAGTTGTGTGGTATACCTTGGCTCCAATTGGGTTTTTGCTTTTCTAGAATAAAAAACTGATTAACAAACTCCATAACTAAAGTTTCTTTCTTCCACCATATTTCCCCGTATACTTGTAACTTGCATGCTTTAGCTATGGAATGCTTTGTCACGTGCATGAGGAGTTGACCAACCACAGTTTCGAAACCATTGAAATTTTGTGCAAAGATCATAGAAATCTGCTCATCATGACCTTGAAATGTTGCAAAGAAGTCAAACCATCCTGCATCTTTAAACTTCTATGTCATCTGAGGAAAAGCTTCAAGTAATTATGTCCCTTCTGGATCCAACCTGGTTATCTACCCACTCTTTTTGGGTGTCATGACACTGATACAATTATGTGGAAGGGTTCTGAGAACGTCTCGGGTTTGATCACCTGCTATCAAGGATTGTTGAAGTCTGGGAATTATCCGTTCACCTGCAAAGCATGCATGGAGTAATAGACATACTAAAAATAGGCGGATTATGACCTCATACATATGGAATAATAATCGGGCATTATGATTTGATATCAAGGTGGCGAGTACAACCCGATCCCTCAAATTAGTTGTCATCATGAGAATTACGACTTGATATAGATCATACAAAGATATGTAGATCCTCTAGCAATGATTTCGGGCGTTAAAACACGATCTCGGGAAGGTGGCACATGCAGAACTATCATTACTCTTGGCGCTACAAGAATAGCGCTATTCTTGTAGCGCCCTTTCCACTTTGATAAATTCAAAAAATCAAACGGGGGAAAGGACAAGTGATGTGATAGAAATCATTTTATATCATATCCTAACTTTTAAAACTTAAAATCATTTAAAATGTGCATAAAAGAATGAAAACAAGTTTTCAAGCCAAGAAGGGGAAAAACAAAGTTTAACAAAAATCATGAAAAATGGGTAGAACAGGGATTAAGGACACCCAATCAGTCAAAAACAAGGTTAAGGACTAACAGGAGGATTTTGTGAGACAGTTGAATGAAACATGGGGCATTATAAACAAGACATGGAGTTCTTATTTAGGGCATGTGGTCAGTGCACAGGATGATGAGATGAAAAAAGTTCGTCATGCACAAGTAATCCAAAATATCTGGAATATAGTAATCAAATCCATATGAACAAATATCTATATAATGTATAAGAATGAATAGTAAGATGATTACAATTGAGAACGAGGGCTTGTTTATATACCCACGCAGGGGTGCCGTTAACCAATAGTCATGTCCTTTTGAGACATGTCCTTTCATTATTAATAATTATCATTTAATTATTTGTGTTATTAATATCTATTTTATATGTATATTTATGTTCATAACATTGCCTTCCCCTTAAAAATGATTTGTCCTCAAAGCATACTTTATGGAAGACTTATCTCTTGCTCTAGCTTGTAATTATTGTCTCCTGATTCTTCTTTCTTGAGTTAGTAATCGTTGAGGACCTGAGACGATAGGATATTCTAAGTGCTAAGCAGAACTATCGAATTGTAAAGGAGTATGCTCATCCTAATTCGATCTTCTACGGATTTGGGTTTTTACAGGGTTCTTGGAAAGAACTTGATACATTTCTACTCCCATGATAGCTTCTATTTTGACCCGCACTTGTAGTGGAAGTAATATTCTTCGACATAACGGTTATTTGTTTATGTTGATACATTGATTGGTTGAAGTATTGACTTTTTTGATTAGGATGTCGATAAGGAATCCTCGCAACTTGATCTTTACTTCATATACTTGTAGATGTTTCTTGATTAACTTTTGGAATTGAGTTTTCTTCATACCCCTGGATTGTTTCTACTTTGAAATTTGAAGACCTCTTTACATCAGCTGGATTCATATCATATAAAGACTTCTCTAGCTTCATAGGTTCAGTCATTGCCTCTTTATTGACTATTGATGTTTTGTGATCTAGCTCTTCTTGTAAAGACTTCTTATCATGCTTAAGTCTTTTTATTTGTTCTAGTAAATTCTGATTAAATTTACTTAGGCAGGAGATGTCTTCCTCTTCTTCGATTATTTTTTTTTTGAGACCTTGATTTTCTTGTTCCAACTTTTGAAAACACTGCTTCTTCTCCTTAGACTTCATGATTTTTGCAAGTAGTTTTTTATTATGATTTCTTAGGCAGGAAGTCTCTTCGTCTTTTTCAATGATGATCTTGTCACATTCTTTCTTTCGATCTTGCAACTTTTGTATCGACTTCTTGTTATCTTGAAAAATCATCTCTGATATGTCCTTCAAGTCTTTTGATGATGGAGCTTTTGAAATTTACTTCATTGTAATGTCATGTAATGTGATTTTCTTCTTCTTATAAGAAAATGTCAAAAACTTTCTCCTTTTGTTGAAAATAAAAGTACCCAATGTATCTACCCAAGCTAACCCTATAATTATATCAACATTGTCTTGATACATTGATACCACATTGAATTGGCCTATGAATTTGTAATCACCAATAGATAGTTGTAGGTTCTTAATTTTATATTTTTCATCGGAAAGACACATGCCATTTTCAATTATATTTGGTTTTAAAACCATTAATTGGTTCACCAGGTCAACATTAATTTGATTTTTCCTAGTGTTCGGTCAAATAGCGACGTTGATATTTTTTCCTTGAATAATCCCATTAAATTCTAATAAGGAATCTGCATATTTTTTATAAGTATGAGGGAATATTCCTCTTTCCATTTTTGAATTGTCCATTTTATAACTTAAATTGAACTTGGATTATTATTTTTTTCTTTATCATTTAAGCTTAAAAATATCCCTTTTATATGAGCCTTGAGCATATAATATATTTTCTTTTTACTTTATTAATATCCTTTTAACTTTACCAAACAATAATCCCTTTTTTTCTTTATGATTATTTTTTTCAATCACCCTTTTAATAACTCTTTATCTTTATATTTTAAAAGTAACTTAATACCCTTGTAGTTCTCCTTTTTAACACACTCCTTATAATTCTCCCTTTTTAAGATATGTATCTCTTTATATATATATATATATATATATATATATATATATATATATATATATATATATATATATATATAATCTCCTTATTCCAATAGGCCTTCAAAAAAAACTTTTAATTACCTTTTTCTTTCCGTTGTTTAGGTAATTATTTCACTTTTTAATTTTAAATGGGCACTAAAATATTTGTTTTTTATATTCTTTTGACTTTACCTTATTTTACTGTTGATTAAATATTGATTTTCAATATAAGGTAATTCGTTGGTTTTTTTGGTAATGCACCCTTACACTTGTTTAACTTATAAAGGTGACTAGTATAAGCAAGCGATGTTGTAATGTTCCCCAGCTAATTTTTTTTGCTTGGGGACACTAACTAACCGTTGATTGTTTGTGTTGCAGGATGGCCATTGATATTTCGGCCTTAGGGTTTATATTTACTTATTCAGCACAATTTATCAAGATTCATACAACACAATGCAAGATTTCATCAACATACAGATATGGAACCACAAAGCACATATATGAACTCTTTATTAGGAAATAGCAAGAACCTGATACAATATACGAGAAGATCTGGAATAACATCACATGGCTCCAAGAATAAAAGATGTGAGTTGCTACAAAATGCTTCTGGAACACAATACACGCCTCCTAAGGCCTGAATACAATATGAGATATCCAATACAAAAGCTAGGGTTTGCACAACCCCCCTAGTTGTTGGTACATCCTGCTAAAGAAGATGGAGACCAAGGGTTCGACCCTCCTGAAGAAGACCTCCAAATTCTACCAAACTCCACCAAGAGATAGATCAGGTCAATATGAACCCCCTCCTGAAATATGAAGCCCAAATACCATGTCTTCCTCCTCCAACTGTTGCAATCCTAAACATGTTCGGCCCTCATGAAACCCTAGATAGGACCAACAATTCATCTTGGATGAATGAGGCCTCCAAACCTCCCGAAACTCTCTAGGATGATAGATCGGGCAGTCACAAACCCCTAGGAGAAGTTTCAAGATTAGATCTGAGGTAGAGCCTCCGAGATACGAGAATCACCGAATCACCAAAACGTCCTCCTTCTTTCAAAATCCGTCCCAACCTATAGATAATGATCCTGTCATAGTAACTTCTCAAGAAATCCTCCAAATTGATGAGCAAGGTCCTGCAAACAAAACCCAAATGCTAGAATCTCCCAAGGCTCTGTCAATAAGATGAATCGAACTTCTCCTCAAACAATGGTGTGCCCCTGCTGGAAATCCTTGAATAATACGACCCTACTGCTCTACTGAATCGATGGAAGAAACCTATGATGAATGTAGAATGGTGTGGGTGGAGTATTTCATCCCCGAGACCGAGATTGGAACAAGTGAGTGGAATCTTTCATCACTGAGTTTCTCTCTAGGGTTTATAAACTCAAAACCCTCAAAACTGTGTGCTCAAGAGCTCAACAAGCAAATACCAAAATATCCAAGATGGAATGAGAGGTGTGCCCTAGCCTTTCTTTTATACCTCTATTATGTTTTCATGTTGAGTTAGTTTAACCCCTAGGTTCAACTCCTAAGTCAACCTCCAGCTTCTAATTCTTCATTGAGTTAATTTTTTCCCTTTTTCCCTTTTTCCCTTTTTCCTAAGTCAACTTCAAAATATAACATTAGTTTGGTTGAATTTTCCCCATGTTGTGTGAGACTATGGTCTAGTGGGGATGCCTAGACCACTAAGTCTTCCCAGACCTCTTCATCAAGAGGCGGAGGACATTACAGTCTCCCCTGCTAGAAATTGCTTGTCCTCGAGCAATTCCAAACCTATCTCCCGCACCACCTGTTCATTCTCCCATGTGGCATCCTCAATGGGTAAATCCTTCTATTTGATCAAGTACTCTTTGATGCTTCTCTTCATGAACTTCTTTTCCCGAACCTCCAGTATCTCCTATGGAATCAGAACCAATTGCCCTCTTTGTCTAGAGGTGGTAGCACCTCAAGGGGCGTGATGTGTTGGTAGATGGCCCTCTTCAGGCAAGACACATGGAAGACATTATGTATCCTGCTACCCTGTGGGAGTTCCATCTCATAAGCTACGACCCCTACCTTCATATTGATCCTGTAGGGCCCAAAGAAACGTGGTTGCAGCTTCTCTGCTCCACTTCTTTTTATAGAAGCCTACCTGTATGGTTGGAGCCTTAGGTAAACTAAGTCACCAACCTCAAAAGTACGCTCAACCTGGTGTTTATCTTCTTGGACCTTTTGTTGGTTTTGTGCCCTCTGTAAATGATCCTTCAGCTCCCTAAGGATATCCTGACTCTGTTGTAGTATATCTTGTACCATAGGGGCCCTGCTGTCACTAAAAGCAATCTCCACGAAAGAGAGTGGATCATAGTTGTACAATTCCCTGAATGGTATCATGCCTATGGACATGTGATGGGTGGTGTTGTAGCAGTATTCCCCCAAATGTAGCCATCTGACCCATGCCTTCTGCTGCCCTGCCACATAATTCCTGAGATAGCCTTCCACCCATTTGTTGACTATTTCGGTATGTCCGTCTGTCTGAGGATGATAGCTAGTACTAGGAGTCAAGGTTGTACCAACTACCCTGAATAACTCCTACCAGAATGTACTCATGAATCTGCTATCCTTGTCACTGACAATGGTTTTGGGTAGGTCATGCAGTCTAAAGATCTCCCTGAAGAATAATTCAACCACCTGTGCCACACTAAAGTCTGTAGCAATGGAGATGAAGTGTGAAAACTTCATCAACCTGTCCACCACTACGAAAATGCAGTCTTTCCCCTGCGCCTTTGGAAAACCTGTGATGAAATCCATGGATATGCTTTCCCACTTGTGCTCTGGGATGGGTAGGGGTTGCAGTAGTCTTGTTGGGTGAGTATGCTCATCCTTATTCTCCTAGAAAGTAGTACACTCCTTGACGTGATTCATCACATCCTCCTTGAGGCCCTTCCATGAGAACCTCTCTCTCACATGCCTGTATGTTTTGTCAATCCCTTGGTGACCTGCCATTGGTGAGTCATGACATGCCTGCAACACTTTGGCCTTGAAGGCCGATTCATAAACCAAAACGATTCGATAGATGAGGCCATCAATGATCCTGAAGTTATTGTCCTGTATTTTCCCATCCAATACCTGACAAACGAATTGATTCTTTGAATATTCCATCACCAAGTGGTCCTTCCAATCAATAAACACATATGTCATGGCATAAATGGATGGCCTTCTAGATAATGCATTTGCCACCACGTTGTTCTTCCTTTTGACGAATTCAATGTCAAAGTCATAGGCCTGTATTCTGCTTACCCATTTCTTCTACCTTTCATTTAAGTCCTTCTGCTCCAATAGATACTTAAGACTGTTATGATCTGATTTCACCACAAATCGTGCACCTACCAAGTATTATCTGAATTTGGTGAGAGTGTGCATGATGGCCAACATCTATTTGTCATAAATGTTGTAAAGTAACTCAAGTCCCTTGAGTTTTCGGCTCTCATAGGCAAGAGGGTGCCTATGTTGCATCAGTACGGCCCCAATACCTTCTCATGAGGCATCACACTCCAAGGTGAAAGGTTGGCCGAAATCTGGTAGGGCTAAGACTAGGCATGTGCTCATCACCTTTTTCATCTTGTCAAAAGTAAATTGGGCCTCCTCACTCCATTTGAAAGCTCCTTTCTTGGTCAAGTCGATCAAGGGTGCACAACACTGAGAGAACCCCTTGACAAACTTCTTGTAGTAAGTGCACATGCCTAGGAATCCCCTTAATTATGTAAGGGTCTTAGGTGTAGGCCACTCCATTATGGCTTGAATTTTCTCTTGATGTACCTGTACCCCCTTTGCTCCGATGATGTGTCCCAAGTAAAGAACCTTCGTCATTCCAAACTCACATTTGGACTCCTTAGCATACAATGACTGCTTCTCCATGATAGACTGAATTTGATCCACATGTTGAAGGTGTTCCTCCCACGTCTTGCTATAAATGAGCAAGTCATCAAAAAACACCCAGAGATGCTTCCTCAACTGTTTGTTGAATACATGGTTCATACAAGATTGGAACGTGGTTGGGGCATTGGTTAACCCGAAGGGCATCACTAAGAACTCATAGTGACCATAATGACACTTGAAAGCAATTTTTGGGATGTCCTCCTCCCTCATTTTGATTTGATGGTAGCCAGAACGTAGGTCATTTTTTGTGAAATAGATAGCCCCATGCAATTCATCCAGTAGCTCATCAATCCTTGGTATAGGATACCTGTTTTTGATTGTTTTCTTATTAAATTCCCAGAAGTCAATGCACATGCGCATGGTTCCATCCTTCTTCTTGACCAACACTACTGAAGAAGAAAAAGGGCTGGAACTCGGCCTGATGTGCCCCATATCCAAGAGCTCTTTGATTTCCTTCTCTATCTCGTCTTTATACTTCTTTGGATGTCTATACAGTGTGGTGATGATTGGTTTTTCTCCTGCCTCCAACTCAATGATGTGCTCAAACCCCCTGTCTGGTGGCACCCCTGGTGGGATAGGTCCAAACACTTTGTTGTGTTTTTCAATGATTTCCTGGATTTCTAGTGTGTAGTGAACCTTGCCCTGCTCACCCACACGTGCCGAAATTCTGCATTCAGTTGCATATATTATCTCTTCTCTCCTGAAGATGGCCTCCATCCTCTTGGTCGTAACTACCTTGGTTGAGTTACCTGTCATGCCTTGGGGCACTACCTTCCGTCCACCCTCCTCTTTGAAAGACATCTCCATGGTCTTGTGGTTGGTAGTAATAGGCCCCAATGTACTAAGCCACTGAACTCCAAGGATTATGTTTGTATCTGGAAGGTCCATCACATAGACATCCTGTACCAACTCATGCCTACCCAATGTAAGCTTCATGCCTGGAATGTACCTGTCACAAGGCATGGTGCTCCCACCTGCTACCTCCACCTTGAATCCTTCAAATTCAACCATGGGTATATGTCTCCTCCGTAACAATGTTGAGTCAATGAAGTTGTGAGAATCTCCCCCATCAATCAATACTAACACCTTTTGCCCCTGCAAGACTCCTCTCATCCTAAAAGTGTTGTACTTGGGCACTCCACTAATGGATGCCAAGGTGGATTTCTTCTTAGTCGTACTTCCATGACCTGTGGTCTCCTCCTTTGTTGTCTATGTGGTGTCTGCCTCCATGTACTGGATATGGCCGAAATCCTCCTCCTCCTCATTGTCTGAAGTCACCTCTATGTAGTGTACTTGGCCACGGCCCATGCATTTGTGTGATGGGTTCCATGGCTCTTTGCAAGTGTAGCAAAGTTGCTTCCTCCTCAATTCCCTTCTGGTGTTATCATCCAACCTCTCTCTATCTCTACCCCTGTCAAACGCCCTTGGGTCATGTCCTCCTAGGTTCATTGGAGGTCTTTGATCTCTTCCTCCTGTGTTAAGAGGTGGTCTAGGCACAAATTTCGGTTTGGCAGCTGGTCCTAGGTCTCTCGTCCTCCAAATAGCATCCTGTAGGTTGGTAGGCTTAAAATCCTTTACCCAACCCTTCAAGGGTTCCATCATCTCCTCAGTGAAGAGCATCATGAGTCTAGTCTATGATACATCCTGCACCATGACTGACAGCCTCTAGAATTCCTCAATGTACACCTCTGGTGCTTCTGTCTGTCTGAGTTGTGTGAGCTCTCGGAAATGTAACTCAAGATCCCCCTGATCAAATCTGTCAATGAGTCTCTGAGTGAACTCTATGTATGCCACTATCTTATTGTGGCCTAGTGTGGTCAGTCCATGATACCACCAATCATGAGCTTTTCCATCCAAGTACATGGTGGAAAACTTGATGGCTTCTATCTCCCTCATGGGATTAAGTTGCAGATAAGTGTCCAGCTTCTGTACCCATGCATGTGTTGTCATCTTGGTTGTACCATCAAAGTAGGGAATATCCATCTTCCCTACTCCACGTTCAAACTCATAATTGCTCCTGTGGTTCGGCCTAGGATTGTTTCTGAATTTGAGTTGACAGTATTGATCCAGGGACATCTGCCTCTGAATCATTATATCCAAATCATTGTACTCCCTGGTACACTATGCCATCTGCTCAACAAAGTCATCCACCTGTTCATGTTGTGTCTGTTCATCTATGAACATGGGTAAGTATGGTCTAGGGGTAGCCCTGTTACCTATCTGTCCATGGGGTGTGCCTCCCTCATTGCTTCCCTTAGACTGATGATAGGGAATATGCTCTAGATTATACCAGTTTCCACCGTGTGATCCACCAATCTCCCTATTGTCATACATCTATGGCCCTTTCCCTTTGTGATTCATCTGCATCAACAGATTGGCTATCCTAGTCTGGTTCTCATCGACCTTCCTCAAATTCTCATCTACCTTCTGCAAGGTTTCAGTGATTTCGGTTTGTCTCTTACAGTTTGCCTCATAGTTCTCCTGTAAGTGGTTGACCAGGGTACTTTCTGTCTGGTTTATGGTTTTATGGAACTCATGTGCTAAGAAAGCCAAGCCCTGTGGCTCACGGTCATCCCCTGAACCCTACATTTCGGCTTATGTTTCACTGGTTTGCTTCTTCCTTCGACCCATATAGATACCATTGTACCTCTGCATGCGCTAATCCTCACAAGATGGGAGGATCAGACCTCTGATACCACTGTAATGTTCCCAAGCCAATTTTTTTTTCTTGGGGACACTAACTAACTGTTGAGTTAATTGTCGATTGTTTGTGTTGCAGGATGACCACTAATATTTTGACCTTAGGGTTTATATTTAGTTATTCAGCACAATTTATCAAGATTCATACAACACAATGCAATTTTTCATCAACATACAAATATGGAACCACAAAGCACAGATTTGACCTCTTTATTAGGAAATAGCAATAACTTGATACAATATACGAGCAGATCTGGAATAACATCAAATGGCTCCAAGAATAGAAGATACGAGCTGCTACAAAATGCTCCTGGAACACAAGACAAGCCTCCCAAAGGTTGAATACAATATGAGAGATCCAATAAAAAAGATAGGGTTTGCACAACCCCCCTAGCTACTGGTACGTCCTGTTGAAGAAGATGAATACCAAGGGTTCGGCCCTCTTGAAGAAGACCTCCAAATGATACCAAACTCCACCAAGAGATAGATCAGGTCAATATGAATCCCCTCCTGAAATATGAAGCCCAAATACCACGTCTTCCTCCTCCAACTGTTGCAACCCTAAACATGTTCGGCCCTCGTGAAACCCTAGATAGGACCAACGATTCGGCCTGGATGAATGAGGCCTCCAAACCTCTTGAAACTCTCTAGGATGATATATCGGGCAATCACAAACCCCTAGGAGAAGTTTCAATATTAGATCTGAGGTAGAGCCTCCTAGATATGAGAATCATTGAATCACCAAAACATCCTCCTTCCTTCAAAATTCATCCCAACCCGTAGATAATGATCCTGTCGTAGTAACTCCTCAAGAAAGCCTCCAAACTGATGAGCAAGGTCCTGCAAACAAAACCCAAGTGCTAGAATCTCCCAAGGCTATGTCAATAAGCTGAATCAAACTTCTCCTCAAGCAATGGTGCACCCCTGCTGGAAATCCCTGAATAGTACGGCCTTGCTACTCTCCTGAATCAATGGAAGAAACCTATGATGAATGTAGAATGGTGTGGGTGGAGTATTTCATCCCCGAGACCAAGCTTGGAACAAGTGAGTGGAATATTTCACCACTGAGTTGCTCTCTAGGGTTTGTAAATGCAAAACCCTCAAAGTTGTGTGCTCAAGAGCTCAACAAGCAAATACCAAAATATCCAAGATGAAATGAGAGGTGTGCCCTAGCCTTTATTTTATACCTCTATTATGTTTTCATGTTGAGTTAGTTTAACCCCTAGGTTCAACTCCTGACTCAACCTCCAGCTTCTAATTCTTCATTGAGTTACTTTTTGCCCTTTTCCCCTTTTTCCCAAGTCAACCTCAAAATATAGCATTAGTTTGGTTGACTTTTCCCCATGTTGTGTGAGACTATGGTCTAGTGGGGATGCCTAGACCACTAAGTCTTCCCAGATCTCTTCATCAATAGGTGGGGGACATTACAAATTTTTATTATTCTTTGACAATTATTGCTTCCAATGTCACGACCTCTTAAAATGATAGTCGTTACTTGATTCTATTAGTATTGTCCTTCGTGTAATTTATACTTAGGGATAAATGCACTTCTGGAGCTCAATACTAGCAGTCTCACAATACCGTTGTTTAAATTTAGGTGGATGGATCTATTTAAATTGGCGTCCAACATTTCCTCGAATTAGAATGGCCGCAATTCTGTTTAAATTGTTTAGGCGACTTCTTGAAACGACACACCCTTGTATTGGTGGCGATTTATTATAACTAATCAATCGACTCCAATATAACTTAATGTGCCTTATATAATTCCTTCACACTAATTCTTGAATGTTTGAATCTTGTTATAATTTAAATTTTGAATAGTAGTCATCGTTACAAAGAGAGACAAGTAGTTGCGTATAACAACACCTACTAGTTTAGTTCAAAAAATTATGAATTCTCCGCTGACCTTCACTTAACCACAATGTGGCAATTTATTGGTACCCTCTATGATTGGTGGCAACAACTCCCCTTCCACACTGCGATAGAAATATCGCTTGACAACAACAATACACAACTCGACGAGTGGGACCAGTTCAACGGAAATGGGTGACAAGATGTTATCTTCGGGCTTGTTTCTTTTGTTATATGCATAACCCTTTAAACAAAGATAGAACTCATACTCTTTAATTTATTATTATTATGTGATTTCTGGAAAAAGGGTGACGACGTCGGCAATTTGTTGTTAGCTTTGTTTTTGTTTGTATCTTTTTTAATCTTGATTTCTGGCTTTCTTGTTTTTTTTTAATTTCCAAAGGAGTAATTTGTACTTATTTCTTTTCACGTGATTCTGAATTTTTAATGCCCAAAATCCGGATTGTGTTCAAAGAACTTGAAGAATCAGAGAAACTTTGAAAATGTGGGTTGGTCAAAAACCTGATTAAACAAATTCTGAATGGAGAGTGACCAATAACCAGGATCAAACTTGCTCTGATACCAAATAAGACGAACAAAGTTCACGCACAAGTAGTCCAAAATATTTGGAATATAGTAATCAAATCCATACGGACATATATATATATATATATATATATATATATATATAAGAATGAATAGTAAGATGATTACAATTGAGAATGAGGGCTCGTTTATATACCCATGTAGGGGTGCCCTTAACCAATAGTCATGTCCTTTCATTATTAATAAATATTATTTATTAATTATCATTTAATTATTATGTTATTAATATTTATTTTATATGTATATTTATGTCCATAACATATGACAGGGATACATTGAGGTTTGACATGATCTACTACAAAGGTGAAACACATTTAGTCCTTGAGGCCACATTTGAGGAGATGATCATGAGGGTGATGCATGATACACCTTCGATAGGACTTTCTGGGGACTTGTATGAGCATGAGGTAGCATATATGGCAGATCTATTTTACAGGAAGGTGTCTAGACTCCAGGCATTGTTAGAGTATATTATCAGGAGTAGGGTGGTAGGTTTCCCTGGATGGTTTGGCGGGAGCATGACATATTAGCATGCATGGGGTTGGTTCCTAGTATCTGGTGTCTGCATGGGATTGGTTTTCTAGAGGAGCAATTCTTTGAGGAGCTAACCAAGTTTTTGCAGTGTCTGATTGCTCTACTTACCTGTAGTATTCAGGAGGTCGCTCATGCTAGTACCTTGCAGGACAATGCTTTGAGCAGAGGGTGCTTCACTTCTTCTAGATTGGTTTGGGACCCAAGGATCACTCTCAATTTCGGTTTGGCGCAGCTTGTTGATCATATTTTGAGGTGGCATTGCTCAAGGAAAAGCAATCTCTGGGAAGGGAGGAATGTAATGTTCCCATTTTTAGATTCCCTTATTATGAAGTTAGAGTTACTTTAGGAGGTTTAAGTCATCCATGTCATAGGGGTGAGACTAGGTCATCAGTGAGCCCAGGAGGTTTGTAGGAGTTTCATGGGGCCCAACTTAGTTTATTTACCATTATTCATCATCAAGGTTATTTCCGCACAACTTGTTCTTGGTTTCATGGCATTTTGATGATTTCCGTAATTTTGGGTTATTATTGAGTATATTTTATTTAATTACACTTAAGGTACTATTTGGAGCTTGTTTCTTGGAGAAATACCTTAGTGTAATAGCTCGTTGGAACCGGGGCAAAAATATCTACAGGATAGGATGATGAAAAGTGACTTTCAGTGGTCGGAGAAGTCATAAAGGCAGATTAATCATTTTTTGGAGTAAAAAGGTTCATTAAATTAATAAAGTGATCTAATGAGAAAATATTAAAGATGAATTAAAAGTCACTTGAGGGGAAAAAGGTGAAAAGGGGTTCATTATGTTGACAATCATTTTCACTTGCAGCTTTGAGCTCTACCAGCTTGAACGTTTTGAGGGATTTGAGTAAACAAACCCTAAAGATCAGCTAGGAGGTGAAAGATTCCTCTGTTCCTAATCCAAACTCGGCCAAGGTGGTGAAAGATTCCACCCTCACCATTCTATTTCAGTTTCAGATCCATTTCTTACATAATTTGTGAAGAGGGACACAACTGTTGGAGGATTTTTTGTAGAGAGGGGCGCATTGTCCAATAAAGAAGGGTTTGATTTGGCTTTTGGGAAGGACATCTTGAGGAGATTTGAGTGGGATTGTAGTTGGCTCACCTAGGGCAACTTTCCTTGTCACTTTTGGGGGTTTCAAACACCCATAACTATTTATTATCAGAGTAGGGCAAAATTTTTTAAGGAGGGCGCACTGGGGGCTTGAGTTTCAGTGATTGGTAGTCAGATTTGTCATCTACAGCTAGGGGATCTTCTCACATGAGTTATCAATCATCAGATCTATCAGTTTACATCCATTTCTTTGGAGTTTGGAGGCCATATCTAGAGAGGCCAAATTTTTTAAGGAGTTTCCATCATATCTTGTCATTAGGGCCATCCTTTGCTAAAGGAATTACATATTTTTGGAGCAGTTGTTAGAGGGTCTATATTGGGAGATTCTTTGTTTTCCTTTGGCTGCGTTTAGTATGTATTTTTCAACCATATATCAGTTGTAGCAAATACATTTCACATTTGGAAATTACTGCATGTTGGAAAACCAAATGCATATTAAATAAAGCAAGGATTTGAGGTACTATTTTATGGTTTTTAATAACAATTGGTTTTTGATTTATTTGGTTATCATTGCATGTGTTTTCCTTATGTATTACATGAAGAAATATGGGTGGAAATACATCAGAAAATACACTTAAATGAATGCTACAACCATTGCACACAAAGTGTTTGACAAAATGTTTCAATCAGCCAACACACATAAAACATAACCACCATCAATTATATATAGCAACCCACAATTAGGGAGTTATAAGGAGGTAGAAATGATTTCAAATGTCATGCTAATACATCAGAAAATGTCATCAAAGTCAGAATAGCAAGAAGAAAGAATTTGCTAAGGGAAATTGAACATGCCGTCAAAGTGTTTGAAAAATTTTATCAACCAATTAGATCTAATTTTTATATCAGATTTGGTTGGGGATAGTACAATTTGAGACTTCATTTGCTATATATTGTCTAGCTCCAAGAGGGGCTAACATTGTTTTGCAAGTACATCACCTCTAGCAACCAATTATCTTTTTTATGAGACCCTTTCCCAAGATTCATCTCCACATTTGACTTTGACCTATAGGGACACCTCTCTTACTCTTTCACTTTCCATCTCAATCCCCCTAGGGTCACTTGGGATTCTCACCTTGTGGTGATTCTATCATCACTAAAGTGAAGGGAGTGTTTATCTAAGTTAACAGTGTGTAAATACTCCCATAGTTGTCACACCTTTGTGGTTTGAGTTGAACTTTGGCCAAACTACTATCTATGCAATAACACAATCAGAGGATGAAAATGAAAAATATTATTTTTTCCACAACTTCAAACCAAATAACAAACACAATTACATGATGAAAGACCTATGCTTATCTATACATTACCCCTATATCTTATCTAAAAAAACACAAATAATGATCTCACCTTAAATAATTATCATAGCAATATATATCATTGTTATCCACAATCAAAACTATTTCCAAATAAATAACCAACATATTATAACATTCTTTATTGTCACATGAACAATAAAATAGAGTATAATATTTCTTTCTATAAACACCAGTAGAGCTAGTTTTATTTTCAAATAATTAATGGACTATAATATTTGTGCATGACATAACATCCCTTCCTATAGACACAAGATCTGCACTCAAACACGAGGTGGATAATTTTCTCTCAGCGATGTTACTAGAATAAACTAGTTTCTTAAATTGTCATGTAACATAGATTGATCAAAGTTACCACAATTAGCATAGATTGGACACATGTTTGTAACCTCAAAGGAACATGTCCTGTGGAATCTAGACTAGCTTACTGTTTCATTGAATTTGGGAAATGAGATATATTCGAAGTTGAGGTAGCTTAATTGGATGATTGGCAGGTAGATATTGTTCTTATCTGGAATTAAATTTACCATGAGATTATTTGGAAACAGAAAAACATTTCATTTTAGAATGTGAGCCATGTTATCCCCGATATCTAGGGATAACTAGGAGATCATGTCTCGAGGCCAACATGGTCCTAGACATGGAGTACGAGAGCGGATCGACTTGAGCATGGCCCTTGAGGGCCCATTTTTCTTCTTCTCAGCCAGATTTGTCTTGTCAGCAGTAGCAGCATCCATCACCACCGGCTTGGGCTTGCATCGGAGAGGACTCTTGCTCCATGAGGTAATTGGTCCGAGGTATCATGGTATGTGTCATATTTGATCATTATAACCTTCTTATATATGCATTAGGTTCCTT
>ML788558.1:473472-576070 GCA_009831015.1 Picea engelmannii | reverse complement strand
CTCATGAGGGTCTTGTACAACTGCCAAACGTCCCTTACCCCATTCGGGGGAGTATAGTCAGCTTTTGTGAGTGCCAGGCAGTCCTTGCTTAGGGATCCTTCATCTAAAGGATCGCAACACTTGTCCAACAAATGTTGTCTTCGAGCGACTCCCTCATTAGCGAGTTGATCAACAACTTTGTTTGCTGATTGCTTGACATGGGAAGGGATGATGACCTCATTCTGGGGAAGAAGGGCTTGAATGTGTTCCAGGCCTCCCTCCAGGCACCAACTGAGGGAGATTTTGCTGATTGTAGAGCCCTGTTGCATTTGTTTAAGCATTCCAATAATAATCTGAGAGTCCCCTTCTGCAACTAGTTTGTTATTGCCTTCTCTTATTGCTATGACAAGGCCCCTCTCGAAGGCTTGCAATTTTGCAGCATTGTTACTGTCTACGCCCATGTTGTCTGTATAAATCCAAAGAATGTCACCTTGATCGTTTGGAAGAGTGCCTCCAAGACCTGCCGGGTTTCCCTTAGAGGCACCGTCAAAATTTAGCTTGATAAAGCCTGCTGGCAGGGGTTCCCGTTTGTTTGGAGGAGAGGCCTGAAGAGCTTTCCTTCGCAACAATTGAAGAGTGTTGTTGTAGTTGAGGTCTAGGATTTTAAGGATGACTGCTTCCTGTTCTGTACATTGCCAGTTCTGTTTAGTCCATTGGGAGGTCAGAACTGTTTCTCGTAAGCTTTGCTTGATCCTTTCCTAACATCCATGTGTTCATTTTTGAAAATGTGGTGGTTTCTTTCCTTCCATACCTCCCATAACAGAAAAGCTAGGAAGAGTTGCCATGCTCTGTTCAAGATTGGACTGGAAAAGACCACAGACCTCCAATTTTCAATAGTCTCAATTAAGCTTTCCCTGTTACGGTCCGATGTCCTGAAGGTGGTGGCACCTTGATCCCATAGAGTGGTTGGAAATGGACAGGAATTGAGGAGGTGCTCAGTCGATTCCCCTTCATTGTAGCATAATGGACAGAAAGAAGGCCCCTGGAGCCCTCGCCGGATGAGAGACAACAAGGTCATCTCCAACGAACCCTCTGATTTTATTGCTTTTCGCTGTTGCTTTAATAGCCCTTCCCAAATCCTCGGCCATTAAGATAAAAAGGAATGGGGATAAGGGATCCCCTTGCCGAATGCTTCGAGAGAGGGAGAAGGTCACATAAGGGTAGCCATTTACTAGAATAGATAAGGACGCTGAAGAAGCGAGTGACATAATAGGTCATCCCCAAAGAATCTTAACCCTCTGATTCTATTGCTTTCCGCTGTTGCTTTAATTGCCCTTCCCAAATCCTCAGCCATTAAGATAAAAAGGAACGGGGATAAGGGATCCCCTTGCCGAATGCTCCGAGAGGGGGAGAAGGTCACAAAAGGGGAGCCATTTACTAGAATAGATAAGGACGCTAAAGAGGCGAGTGACATAATCCATTTGATCCAAGTTGTCGAAAAACCAAAGGCTAGGAGGATATGCTGGATGTATTGCCAACTGAGCTTGTCAAAGGCTTTAGACATATCCAATATGATGAGCATGCCAACTGATTTGGTGTTTTTTAGTGAGTGAATCATTTCATGAACCTGAATTATGCCATCGAGAATTTGACGAGCTTCCACATATCCAGAGTGCTCAGGAGAAATTAAGTTGGGAAGGATAGGCTTAGGATGGTTTGCTATAACTTTTGTGATGATTTTGTAAACCACATTACAAAGGGAAATCATTCTAAACTTATTGGGGTCTTCCTCCTTGTCTTCTTTTGGTATCAAAGCCAAGAAGGTGGAATCAAGAGCTGGTAAAACATTGGAGAATCTGCATGAGTCTTTCAGAAGAGCCGAAATATCCTGCTTAATTATTGGCTAATAGGCCTGGAAGAAGTCGGTCGGTCCTGGAGATTTTCCTTTGGGCATTCCCATGACTACCCGCTCTACTTCCTCAAGAGAAATGGCTCTGAGAAGGGCATCGTTTTGTTCGTGTGACACAAGTTTGGGAATATGTTTCATTATTTTGGCATTTTCTTGTGTAAAGATATTGGGCCATTATCCCTGATATAGGAACCCATATTGTTCTGGGTTAAGAAAAAGAGTTTTGGGCTTAAGATTTCCTTTGTACTTGTGTATCATCTAATTGCTGGGTTATTTTCCGCTGTGCTAAGTAGTTAGGCATCGGTGTGCGTTTATGTTTACAGTTCAAATTGTGTAAGTTTGTGTATTCTGTTGAGAACATAGATCAGACTCGCGGTGTGTGTGCACCGTGTTGATGCCCAAAAGCGCAACGTAGGGTGCCTGCATGCAAATGGGTTGCAATGCCTTATTATTTATGTATAATTAATAAGATACTATATAGGTGGGACCCCATGTGTGAATATGAAGGAAGGATGACTCATTTTTATGTGCTTATGACTTGGTTGCGATACAAGCTCTACAGTTTATTTGCTTTTAAATTGTTGTTGAAAATTGATCACATGATGTTATGGGCGACGTGACTAAAGGAGAAATGATGTTGTCTTTATATAACCCTCACAAGTGTTACTATTAGTTTGATAAAAGATCTAAACTCAGTGTTTCAAGTTGTATGCGATGTATGGTGCAGTGATCACCTTGATTTCTTGCTATAAGGGTTGCGCGCATGAGTTTAATTGGAAATCTAAGTTGTGACTTGGTACCCCTAGCAAGGTTTTGATATATGTGTTACATGGGAATTTTGGACAAGGATTAGCGGATTTGTAAATTTGAATATTGGCAAACTATGGGGCATTCGACATTGTATTAAATTAATTTGGATTTAATGGGTTATGAGTTGTATAGTCGACTTGCTCGTACTAGCCATGAATGAGAATGTAAGTGTAGAAGCGATGTGCAGTAAATGCAAGTCGCTCTAACCTACCTCGAGCCCGCCACCCTAGCCATTTTGCATTTGCTCTTGTTGGTTGCTGCTGCTCCGCTTTGCCCGGCTGTGGAGGAGGTATACATGCTTGGTTGTTTCTCCTTAGCAATTTTTACACAAGTATGGCGTTTTTTGCTTTTCCATCCATGAGTGTTTGCTCTGCTCTTTAATTAAGTCAACAATTGGCTCTTGTTTACTCACGGTCTGTGTATTCCAAAGCTATTATGTGTAAATTTTGACTATGTATGGATTGGTGGTTAAGTGTTGGCCTTTGTGGCATTGTATTTGAACCATTCACATTGAAAAGCTGTGTGGATGTCTCTTATTGTATATGGTATTTGTGCTTTACTTGTGGGAAAGAATACAGTTGGGGAAACTCTCTTGCCTGCCTTGCCTCTGGTTTCACGTTTTGGGTTTCTTCCCTGAGCGTATCATTGCTCCTTACCTGTGGGATTATATGGACACTCTACCTGTCATTTAAGTTGTTGGTTTTCGTGTCCATTGTGCCCGTGTCCTTGTAACAACTCTGTGAATATAAATGTGAAGTTTTGTAGAGGTATTAAGCTTCTTGTGCTCCTTTTGGCTAAACCCTCAATTTGGTCAGCTCGTACCCCCCCACCGCATTACTCTTCATTGTTGTGTATTGAACCCTGTGTATTTGAAATTATCGTGGAAGATGACCCACCCAAAATTTAGTAAAGGCACTGTTCGTGCTCTTTTTTTGGTCACAGGTTTGATTGATTATTTGTTGTGTGAATGTGTAAGGAATGTTGAACCCACTTATTTGTTTGGTAATACAGTGTCACAAGGAAAAATATGGGGTCGATGGCAATGTTGCAAAAATATTGATAAGATATGACTTGATATGTTTTGTTTTCATATGCGAAGAGCACCTATGTATGAATTATGTATGCTTGAGTGAAGTTTTACGAACCAGAATGCAATAAAAATGGGAAGTATGGTTAGTTGTAGTTTTAGTTGAAATTTTATTATACACAGGGAGCCCTTTGGATACTTGCGGGACCCTGTAGGTTTAAGGAATAATGGGTTGATATTGTAGGCCACAATCTGTCCACTCCTCGACTGTTTGTTGTGTTGGATGTGATTATTATGATGATTGTTCACTCCTCGAATCTGTTATATATAAGCAGTGTTATTATTGTTAAATAATTCTCGGGCAATAAAATATAAATTGGTTACTGTGCAATGAAATTTCTAAGGCAAATGAGCAGCCTTGAAAAGAAACACCAGTTCTTGGGTTGATTTTTTTTTTTGGGAAACAGATTTGTTCAATTTTGAAACAGTAAGAGGTGGTGATTGCTAATTGATGGCGAGGATGGCATTGTTTGATATATTATTAGAACAACATCCGTGGGAATCCCTTCCATTCTACCATTTTTCTCAAAGTACAACCCCCCTCATTATCCCAAATGCATTTGTCCACTCCCTGTTCTGTGATATTTATTTTTAAGAGAAATCTGTATGGAAATGAAGGAAACTTGATCTGGCAGTAATTGATGATTGGTGTTCTGGGATGTGTTTACATACACAGTAGATTGTTTTTTATTGATTGCTCGAACACTATTCGTAATTCCTTCCCCCTCCATGTTACCACTTTACGTTAAATACAAGCCCTCAATACCCCCATTGACCCTATCAATTCCCTGTTTGTGTGGCAATTAATAAATGACATTTTTATGGATGGATTGCATACGTCATGTAGTAAATTATAGAGCCAACTCTTGATTTATTCAAGTGGAGTTTCATGTATGGGTTATTAAGAACTTCATCATTGACTAATTATTGCTACATGATGAGTTTTTTCAGCAGGGGTAGTAATGGCCGAAATAACAAAGAGAGGGGTAACTGGCATCGAGGCCATAGGAGGCCTCGATTTTCTTTTCACTTTGATGCTGATTTGCAAGAGTTGAACCAACTGTTTTAAGCTGGGTTCTTTAATTTGGTTGGCCATGGGATATTGCATCCTTGATCTGAAAGACCCCCTTTTCAACAACCTCAGAATTTTCCCGGCATTCCTATTCCTCCACATGTGTCAATGCAACCCGAACCCCCTGCTAATGACAGTTGGTAAGAAATTGTCCACCAACCTGTCTTTCACCGTCGTGGTTGGCCCACTGTGTCATTGCCTTTACCACCACCACCACCAGTTAATCCCAATGCTCAAATTGCTCATGATGTTTTACTAGTATAGTCCTCGCACGCCAACACAAGATTATACACTGATATCCCACGTGATCAAGGGTCTAACCAACCAAAGGCTGCTACAAAAAAGTCAAGGGAGGACTATAGTGAGAAGAGACAAAATGCCTCACACAACAAATATGGTTTTTGATGATTTTTATGTTGTTTAGTGACGGAAACAATGTTTCATTATTTTGACCAAGTTTTGGACAAGAAGTTTTTATTTAGGCATTTTTCAAGGACAAGATGGATATATAATTTTTTGGGATATGGTCATAATTTTTGTTGATATTTTTCGGTTTAAATGATGAGCATGGGAGTTACAGAGGTGTTATGTGATTCAAATGATTAATTTTGTACTCTATATTTGATCATTGGCAAAAAGAGAATGATGAGAGTCACAAGGGGTCCCACCTATTTAATTATTATTAATTAAGACCCTTATTTATATATTATTATTTATTTCTCTTAACTGATTAGTTAAGTTAGTTTGACTTAACTAAAGAAAGTAGTTGAACTACTTCAACTTATTGGGAAATAATAAAGGTTCAAGGAGATGAAGAGACAAGGGGGGAGAGGATAGAAGGAGAACTACAACCAGAATGTTTGCTCTATATTAGTGAGATATTTTCAGTTTTCATTCATTCTGAGTTTACTAGAAAGCTTAATCCTCTTGATGACAACACGGTCTTATTGAAGGCAACAAGATTCAAAACTGAATCACATATTTCAACATCTTGTTTTAAAGGTGTTTGATTTATCTTTGACAGTCTGTGTATTCTTGTTTGTTTATGAATTAAATTTCATGACTGATAAAGAATATCTTACAGAGTCAAGTGGCAGCGTGTTGTGGTAAGCTGATCCAGATCATTAGTTTCAGTTTTGTTGTGTTGTCAGAGTCTTTTTGTATGGGGCCCATCGAAGGCTTCTAAATCCGACTTTGGTCCCTACTCTCGTAGGGGTTTGTAAAAGAGAACTCAGTTTTGTGTCTCAGAATGAAATAAAATCAGATTATTATTTCTGTCTCACATATGTGTCTTCATGATATATGGTTTTTTCTTTTGCTTTTATCTCCATGTTTACATTATTGTAAATTCTGTATACTCTCACATAGCTTTGTTTAATTTTATTGTACATTGCTATAAACCTAAAATCAACCTTGATCCTTTGTAATTGATACTTGTGGACTAAGTGAATATTTTTGAGGCTATAAACCCCGGGTGACATTCCCAACTATCTTGTCTTAGCCAGACAAGATCTGAAAATGCTTGAGTAAGGTTCTTTATACCTTTTACTCAACACACTGGTCTGGGTGCACTCCGAAATTTAACAATTTTGCTGAGGGTTATAGGGAACTGTCAATTCCTTCTTAATCCTTGCTCGTGCACAAAACTCCTTGAAGGCTTTCCCTATGTACTCGCTTCCATTGTCTGACCTGAGAACCTTTATATTCCTTCTTGTCACATTCTACACAAGAGCATTAAACTCTTGGAAGCGATTGAAGACCTCATCTTTGGTCCTCATGAAGTAGATCTAGGTTTTCCTGGAGAAATCATCAATGGATGTGAAAAAATACTCACATCCTATCAAGGATGTTGAATACATAAGCTTGCATACATCTAAGTGCACAAAATCCAGTATGCCCTTCGATCTACTGTCACTGTTTGGAAACAATTTCTTTGCGTACTTTCCCAAGGCACACCCTTTACACACGTCACTGTGCTTGGTGCTCAACTCTGGAAGGCCAATCACTATGTCCTTGAGCACGTTAAGTGCCCCATGGTGTAAGTGAGCCATCCTCCTATGCCACAACTCTCCCATATTCTTACTGCTGCTTATTAATGCTCGAGGTGACTCAAACTACAATGTGTATAACTTGCCTGACCTGATCCCTATCATTTTGCCCTGCTTCGACCCCGTTGGATGAATGTAGACTTTTGGTCCTCTGAATGACACATCATGTCCCGAAGCGCCACAATTGATATCAGGTTCTTTGTCATCCCTGGTACGATCAACACATTCGCAAAACTGGATGTCTTTCCTAACTCCCTCTGAAAGGTGACTATCCCTCGTCCTACTGGAGTACATCTGGACTTATTTCCCATTTCTATATCGAAGTCCATCTCCTCCTCTTTGAAACTGGAGAAGTGTTCTCTAACTCCTGTCATATGATATGACGCACCACTATCAATATATCTTACCCCTATGGCCTTTGTGCCTGAGCTAGAGAGGCAAGCAATGAGTGAGAAATCCTCATCAAATCTGGAAGAAAACTCGTCAATGTCTGCTGAAGTAGCTATTTGAGGCTTCTTCTTGTTAGGACATTCGCTGACATAATGTCCTGGCTTGTGACAAGAAAAACAATTGACTTTGCTCATGTCATGTTTCTTCTCTTCTCTAGAGGTCTGCCCACTTCCCGAGCCTTTCTTGGTTTTAGCTTTGCCCTTTCTCGCAAGAGAAATGTTATCTTCTTCCTCACCCTTGTGATGACTGTCGCTGCCACTGAGAGATGCTAACCTCAACTCTTCTTGCATGAAGTCATCTCACAATCGATCCCAATCTGGAGTGTGTTCCCTGACAACAATGCCTTTCACAAACATCCCATGACCCGGAGAATCCATTCAAGACTATCCTCACAAGTCTAGTGCCATCCACACTCTCTCCAACAGTTGCCAATTCATCCTTTATTTGCCTGAGTTTGGTGAGGTAGGAGGATACACTTTCCCCCTTCATCATTTTGGTATTTCAAAGTTTCTCCTTCAAAACCATCTTTTTGTTGTGGTTTTAATTCTGGTACAGTTTGATAATGGCTTCCCACATCTCCCTGGTTGTATCCAACCCTGAGAGGTGATGGACGATATGGTCCTTAACCCCATCCAAGATGATATGCCTTGCCTTGGCATCATTTTACTTGTGAGTTTCAGCTTGATGTGCATCAGTTGGAACTACCACTGTTTGAAGTACAAATTCCTTGAGCCCATACTCCTCCAATGACAACAATGTACACTCTTTCGACATGCCACAATTAGATGCACCATCTAACCTATCTTCAACTCTGATACATGAGATTGACATCTCTGAAACCCTTCTGTCATAACCTCTTGAATCTAAAGGTTATTGCTGGCTGGAAATTCCTGTGTAAACCCTTGGATTCCTTCTCATAGGAAAAGCTTTGATACCATGTTAAATTTCTTTAAGCCCAACAAACTAATTTCTAAATATAATAGTTTTTTATGCCCAGAACAACAACAACAAAAAATTCTAAATTCTAATCTATAAAACAAATAAATATAATTGAGCAATTTAACCTTGCAATGCATAACGTAAAATATAGAAACCAATCACACAATTTTGAGACACTAGAAATACCCTGGAAACCCCAACTTTGTGAAAAACCAACAAACAATGATTTGATTATTCAGCTTCAGCAAATCCAAAAAATGTATACAATAGTGCCAAACCTGACAATACCATCCATAGAGACTTTTGCTTTGGATTTGAGCAGATCTGAGCCTATGGCTCTGAGACTTCTGTTGTGTGCACATAGTACGACTGTAGGAGCTCACAACCCCCATGATCTGGCTCTGTTTGAGAAGAGAGGCTACGAACTAGCCCTTTCTCCCTCTCCACTGTAACAACAACCTCAACTCGGCCCTTGCAACACCCTTACTTGACCTCTACACTTGTCATGACTCACACGGCCTGGGTACACTAGAAACTCAACTCTTTCTCACTCATTGCTACACAGATCTGTTAGGATATGAAGGTTAGAGGCCTTCCAATCTCCCTCTCAGCTCCTCGACCCTTCCAAGAACAAATTCTCACTTGGACACTTTCGATCTGTAGCTGAAAACCCTCAGTGTCAACTTCATAAGTGTGTTTCTCCTCAAGCCACCCTTTCTCCTTTTAAATCTCCATCATGTCAAATCAATGGCTACGATAGAAACTCACTTTGACTTTTGGATAAGATCAAAAAAGCTTCTAACATAAGGCTAACTAAACTGATTAATATTGACATTACCTAAGTTTTACCTTAGGAAATAATTAAATGATTATTAATCAAATTTCCTGGGAAAACTTTAATGACTTGGAGAAACATTAATCCTAGTGTTCCTTGCTTGCATGACACCTCTCCTAAGCAAGAAAACTTCTCTGAGTTACAATATTTCAACACTTTGTTGTCAACAAAATGTTAAATTACACAATTGAAAAACCCAACAACATGTGAGTCCTATGCCCAACATTATCAAGATCTAAGATATTAATGAAATGGGAAAACCCAATAACAAGTACTTTTTAATAGAAACTTCCTATTCTTTGCATCAGAGTGAGGTCAACATCCTTGGGACGTGTCACTCTTAGGATCCTCAAGTAGAACCATTTGTACATAATGTGCTGTGAATTGAAATTGGTCTGGCAGTGGTAAACTCACATAGATTTACTGCTAGAACACAACCCAACTATTGAAATTAATGCAGCTGCAAGAGCCATTCTCCGGAGGATGGAAAAGAACCCAGTTGAGATCTAGGGCCCCCAGTACACTCTTGGGGTTCTTGGTCTGGGACCAAGTAGTGAGAGCCATGGAAAAAGACCCTAGTGAGGGCCCCTAGTATATTGTTGGGGTTCTTGGTCAATGACCAAGCAGTAAGTCCCTAGATGTGTTTAGGCCCCTGGATGTGTTCCAGGGAATCCTTGCTCGGTGCTTGGATTGATCCTTGGTTGTGTACCTTGGTGGATATAAGTCCCTAAATGTGTTCTATGGCCCTTGGATGTGTTACAAGGAATCCTTGTTTGGATTGATCTTTGGTTGTGTACCTCGGTGGATATAAGCCCCCAGATGTGTTTTAGGGCCCCTGGATGTGCTCTAGGGAATCCTTGTTTGGATTGATCCTTGGTTGTGTACTTTGGTGGTTGATGATATGTCTCTAGATGTGTTCTAGGTCCTCTAGATGTGTTCCATGGAATCCTTGCTTAGCGCTTGGGTTGATCCTTAGTTTTGTACCTTGGTGGATAAGACCCTAGTTGTAACCTAGGGCCCCCAGATGTGTTCTGGGGTAACCTGGTCTAGGACCAGGCAGGTTCTTGGTTAAGTACCAAGACAAGATGATGTGTGATCTTCTTCTCTCCCAGGATGGTCCATGAGACCTAGGCGCAGTTACAAAGAAGGACATGACCACATCATTGACTTTCCTCTTACGCTGGGATGATAAAAGCTTATAAGTTATCACGAGACTTATGTGGACATCTTGCCATTGAAGAAGACCTCTTTGACTTTGTCTTGTTGCCTCCCTTTTCTCAGGGCACGTCCTTCTTATTGTCTTATGTGTTTCGGTTATTTATTAATCACTTTGACTTTGTTGACTTTGCTAATTAATATTTTATAATTAATATATATATATATATATATATATATATATATATATATTNTTTAGGGTTTGACTTAATCCTAAAGATAGGGTTAAATTAGAAAACCCTAACCTACCCACCTAAGCTATAAAAATAACATCTCCCCCTCTCACTCTTACTCATGATCATTCCACTCTCTCCTCCCTTGGTCTGATTTTGCTATGGCTACCTTAGTTTCGTTTTTTTGTTTGGTGCAACCTCCTTGGTGGACCTTCTCTTGTTATTTTAAGGTTGCAACCTCTTTGGGGTTTTGGTATTGCGCCGGTGTAGGGTTTGGTTGCCTTGTTGTGGGACTTCCCTTGCTGGTTGAGGAAAACGACCTCTCTTCTACTACTTTGGGTGTCGCAGGCCCCTCCTCTCTCTCCTTCCAAGTTGCCGCATCTCTCCTAGGCTGCTGCTGGAGCTCGCCCTTGCTGCCGCTGGTACACTCCTAGGTTGTTGTCCCTTTGCTGCTGTTGCCACAGTCTTAGGTCCTGATAAGACAACCCTATTTCTGCTGCCCACTTTACTGTATCGACCCTTATGTTTTGGACAGTTCCTTAGTTAAGCTATTTGGGTTTTTTGCTGTCACCACAGACTTTAGGGCGTGATAAGACAACCCTTTAGGCTACCCACTTTACTATATCCGCCCTTATGTTTTGGACAATTCCTTAGTTAAGCTGTTTGGGGTTTTTTCTATCAGCCTTTGAGTTTGGTCTTTGGGTTTTTATATCATCCCTACTTATGCTGATTGATCTTTGAGTTCTTCTTGGCAATCTGTCCACTTAGTTCATGATGAGATCAAACCCTTGAGGGTTTTGATCCATGATCTTTATCAACTTTTCTGAGCATTCATAAATGGGGACAACATGCATCTAAGGTAATTTTGTTCTATGTTTTCGTTAAGGTATGTTCAGATTTTGTTTTTGCTAATAAGTATATCTATTCCTTATTAATTCATTGCTCAGAATTATTTTGATAGCCAATGAGCATATCTGTTCTTTCTTAGAATTGTTCTCTCTATTGATTAGATTCATTGTTTTATTTCTATGTTCAATCTACTTCAGAAAATTTTGATTTCACTGCTGATATGTATCTACAGTAGTGAATAAATTTTAAAAGATTATTACTGTTTTCATTTTCCCTAAATTCTAACAAATCACATTTTCCTAAGTTAGACTTAGGAAAAACTTGAATGACTTGGAGAAACATTAATCCTAGTGTTCCTTGCTTGCATCTCACCTCGCCTAAGCAAGAAGACCTGTCCGAGTTATAATATTTCAACACTTTGTTGTCAACGAAATGTTAAATTACACAATTGAAAAACCCAACAACATGTGAGTCCTATGCCCAACATTATCAAGATCTCACATATTAATTAAATGGGAAAACCCAATAACAAGTACTTTTTAATAGAAGCTTCCTATTCTTTGCATCATAGCGAGGTCAACATCCTTGGGACATGTCAGTCTCAGGATCCTCAAGTAGAACCATCTATATAGAATGTGCTGCGAATTGAAATTGGTCTGGCAGTGGTAAACTCACACAGATTTACCGCTAAGACCACAACCCAACCAACACAGAAGTATTAACACATAAAAAATTAAAAAGGCTGGAGAATTAAAAAGGAATAAATTTAAGGTAAAAGGTGGACCATATCTTCACATAAGTGTCAATCTCAGTAACAATGCCAATAACAATGTTAAAGGCTACAAAAAGAAACTCAAAAAAGGCTTTAAAGTCTGACTTACAACCATTTCAAGTTTTTGTTGAAAGTTGGTGATGGTTGGAACAACTTAAAAGCTTAAGGCTCTGACCTCCTTTTCTCCAGATCTAGTGAGATTTTGTTAAGACAAAAATGCCCCACTTGTGACTGTGATCAGAGAAGACTAAAGCCCTTTACAGCATGTTAGCAAAGCTATTTGTTTATCATTTATTCTAAGTTACACTATACCTGAACACATGTGCCTATCGTTTTGAGAAAGTTGACAAATAGTTACCTATATGATGGGTAAAATCATGAATGTGGGTAACACATTCGTGAGAATTGGGTTGGGGGAAATTGCTAATGCCCATTTTTCAGTTGAACTATTTGACTTGTTCAACAGAACAACTGACATTTGTTGATTTTTCAATAGTCAAGGTTAAGCATGAAGTTCATTCCATTTTAACATTTCACTTAACCATAAACAATAATGTTGCAACAACCAAGATCACAAGAAGAAACACCATGCACAAGAACATAAGAAGTATCCTAGGAAGCCGTTCTAAAAAAGGGTAGAAAACCCAGCCAAATCCTTTGCTATATTCTTCAAGAGAAAGACCTTCACCACCAAGACAAACCCTAGCACACAAGAGGGTGCTTAAACCCTAGAACTCTAGCGCCCAAGAGAGCTGCGCCCTTTTCCCAAAGAAGTGTACTCGCTGAAATTTCCAAACTCACATGAAAGATGTGTTTCAACAATGGGGATTTTACCTTTACTTATACTAACCTAAACCTGTCAACATAAGTGTCTATTGGCTCAACAAGGCCGACCTCTCTAAGTCACATTATAATTATAATTATTATTATTATAATTAATATTAACTAGATTAATTATCTTTTACATTTATTATTAATCACATTAAGGTGGGGCCGACCTGTACCCTTTACATAACAATTAGGGTTACAGACAGGTCTGACTCTTTGAGCAGTATATAACAAAGGATCCGATACACCCACTAGTGCTCATCCACTAGGGGCACATCCATAGGGATGCCATATCTCTAGTTCACTGCATTACACAAAAGAACGAAATCTTCACACATTCACCTGTGCTCGTCCACAGGCACGTCCACGCTACATATCTTCTTTCCCACTGCCTCACACAGGAGAATCATCTGGAGTTTTCTCATCAACTCTGCTGCTCAGAGGAGGCTAATACACCATCTTCATCTCTATTCACATGACGATGCACCCAACACTTTGGGATTTCACACGTTCACCTTGTTCCCAGCCACATGCACGTCTAACTCAACAGATCGCCTTTCCCACTCTATAATCATCTGGAGTTCTTCTCAACTCTCTTAATGGAGGAGGTCATCTCTACGTTCCTAGCTCTGTCTCAGGCAGGAACCACATACACTTCTTAGGGGCTTTCTCTCAGGTTTGTAAGTTGAGAGAAAGACTCACATAGCTGCAATGATCCACATCTCACAGGTTTGTAAGCTGGAGAATGTCTCACATAGCTGCATTCATTAACACTCCCTCTCAGCTAGGGAGACATTCTTCATCATGCCAAGTCTCACACGGATGTACTCTGAATTTTGTTTTGGCTGGAGTCATCAATACTCCCTCTCAACTGGGAAGGTATTCTTCACCAAGTTAGTTTGGTGAAGATGTCTGCAATCTGCTCATGTGTAGGAAGGCACTGCATGTGTACGATTTTCCTCTGCATCATATCTCTGATAAAATAATATTTCATCTCGTCGTGTTTCGATTCATCAGGAAACACTGGGTTCTCAAGGAGATTTATACACGACTCTTGGTTATCATCATAGGATCCATCTCATGGCCAAGCAAATCTGTCAAAAGTTTGTGAAGCCACATTGCTTCGCACAATAACTGCTATATACTCTGCTTTTGTGGTACTCAAGGCCACGGAGTTTTGTTTCCTGCTGCTTCGGGAAACCATGGCAAACTTTATGGTATAACATCAATCGGATGTGCTCTTCTGGTCCACTGTACTTTTTGCTCAATCTGAATCGACATATTCTGCAGACTCAAGTTCACTCTGGAGGCATATCTCAGGCCATATACAACTGGGCCTTGTACATATCTCGATATATGTTTTGCCGTTGTCTAGTGAGTTTGTCTCGGTTGACTCATGAAGTGACTAAGCACACTTACTGCATGGCATGAATTAAGTCTGGTGCTAACCAGATACATCAATGATCCAATCATCTATGGATCAATGTCGTTTGAATCATCATCAATCTTTTTCTTTAAATCCATCACGGTGGATTTTGCATTCTTGTCATACTGAACTTCTTTAATATTTTCACTGTATATTTTCCTTGACTCAGGAAAATCTCATCAGCCCTCTGTCATACTTCTTGTCCCAAGAAGTAGTGCATCATACTCAGATTCTTCATCTCGAATTCAAAAGTCAAAGATTATTTGTATCCAATAACAAGACCTTCTGAATAAGTCATCAAAATCAGGTTCTCGTCACCAACACTGTAATAATATAGGTTTGGATTAACAACACTTTTGATGAAATCCAAACTCATCAATAATCTATCTATTTGATATAGTTTCCAACTCATGGATGGTAGTACAAATGTAAGTGTATCAGGTTTACTAGATCAAGTGTCTCATCATAGATAACTCCCTTTGTTTGTGAGAAAATTATGGCTATAGATCTCGTTTTGTATTTCTCGACACTTCCATCAGCGGCATGCTTGATCTTATAGATCCACTTGGAAGTTAGCACAAACTTCCCTTCTGAATAATATCTTATACATCATTCTTTAAGATATATTGGTATTCTTCTGTTATGGCATATTCCCATACTTGTTCTCCTGTTGCTTCTCTAAGACAAGGAGACTCAACATCAATGAAGTGGCTCATGATTGAAGGATAGCTCGAAAATCTCTTTTGCTTTCTCAGAATGTGCCTTGAGAGGCTTGTATGTTTCTCTGCCTCTTGCAGAGTGAGTCTAGGTAGGCCTTTTATGCCCTACTGCAATATCTCTGAACATATCCACTGGAGAAACTGGAATAATGTGTCTCCCTTTGAACTACTGAAGGGGGAGAAGGTTTTGTGTCACTGTCAATCTCCATCTGAGATTCTCTGGGTCCTTGAAAGACTATCTCTTCTTCAAGGATAACGTCTCTGCTTGTCTCAATCTGTCTTTGACCACGGATGTCGATCTGGAATGTCGTTGAAGATTCACTGTATCCTTTCTCCCTAAAGGATGTAGCTTGGACTTTTTCTCTTTGGGTACATGAAAAAATACATTTGGCACCCAAATAACTTGAAGTGTTGAATCTCAGGGTTCATTCTGGTGAAGACTTCTTCAGGAGTTATGTTTTTCAAAGTCTGGTGAAGACTCTTGTTCTGAACATCTACTCTGTCATGCATGCTTCTGCCCATGGAATCATAAAAGGATTCTGATCATGCATTATTGCATTGGTTTCCTCGATGATAGTTCTATTCTTTTTCTTTCTTTAAATAGTTTTGACTCCCTCTGAGTCAAGTGGCTCCCTCTAAAGGATAAACATATTTCTTTGTTGTTAACATGTCTGGAAGAAGTAAACAAGAGGAACAAAAACAAGAATATCTCCTAAAGGAGAATAATGAGTACATCTCCAGAATCAAAATAAATTAAGGATTGTTGTCACAACTACAACACATACTTGAAATGTAGCAAACTTTAGAAATATAGGTTAGACGAATGACAAATACAACAATCAAACCCGAGGTCTTCACTTCCAGTGTGTTGTTCTTTTGAATGCACTGAGATCCTTCTGGATCCATGACTTTAGCAAGAAGGTTCCTTCCTCCTGCAATTTTTCTCATGATAATGATACAAATAATACCTATACAAATGCATACTTGAGGGTGCTGATATGATTTCTCCAATGGCACCTGACTGATCTCTGTCCTTTGACATCTTCATGAAGAAGGTAGTCACAATGTCACACTTTCGTACTACCCACAATAATCCTTCCTCCGAAGTCTTGTCTTGAGAACACTGGTGAACTGAAGAGCCCCTTCAAGGAATTTCAGAAACCCTAATTCTGAAGTTTTTGTAGAAATTAGCGAAACCCTAGAAACCCTAGGGCCAAAAAGTCAAAATGCTCGGAAATGCAATATGAAGCTTGCTGGAGGTGCACCGAAGGAGGCCATACACTCCTATGCACTTTTTATCCCCAACGTCCAAGTGACAAGTGCTGAAACTCCTCAGAGAAGTAGGTCATACGAAATTTCTGGAAACCCTAGGAGGGCCGTACGGTTTTGCAGAAGAGAGAGAGGAGACTTGGTAGATACTTGTGCAATGGGTTCTTTCAAGACCTATGCTCTGATACCATGTTTATTTTTCAATATTCAAGGTTAATCATGAAGTTCATTCCATTTTAGCATTTCACTTAACCATAAAAAATAATGTTGCAACAACCAAGATCACAAGAAGAAACACCATGCACGAGAACACAAGAAGTATCCTGGGAAACCGTTCTCAACAAGGGAAGAAAACCCAGCCAAATCCTTTGCTATATTCTTCAATAGAAAGACCTTCACCACCAAGACAAAACCTAGCACACAAGAAGGTGCTTAAACTCTAGAACTCTAGCGCCCAAGAGAGATGCGCCCTTTTCCTAAAGAAGTGTACTTGCTGAAATTTCCAAACTCACATGAAAGATGTGTTTCCACAATGGGGATTTTACCTTTACTTATACTAACCTAAACCTGTCAACAAAAGTGTCTATTGGCTCAACAGGGCTGACCTCTCTAAGTCACACTATAATTATAATTATAATTATTATAATTATAATTATTATAATTAATATTAACCAGATTAATTATCTTTTACATTTATTATTAATCACATTAAGGTGGGGCCGACCTGTACCCTTTACATAACAATTAGGGTTACAGGGAGGTCTGTCTCTTTGAAAAATATATAGCAAAGGATATGATACAACCATTAGTGCTCATCCATCAGGGGCACATCCACGGGGATGTCATATCTCTAGTTCACTGCATTACACAGAAGAACCATATCTTCACATGTTCACCCGTGCTCTCCCACATGCATGTCCACTCTACATATCTTCTTTCCCAATGCCTCACACAGGAGAATCATATGGAGTTTTCTCGTCAACTTTGTTGCTCAGAGGAGGCTAATACACCATATTTATTTCTGTTCACATGACGATGCACCCAACACTTTGGGATTTCACACGTTCACCTTGTGCTCAGCCACAGGCACGTCTAACTCAACAAATCACCTTTCCCACTGGATAATCATCTGGAGTTCTCCTCAACTCTCTGAATGGAGGAGGTCATCTCTATGATCCTAGCTCTGTTTCAGGCAAGAACCACATACCCTTCTTAGGGGCTTTCTCTCAGGTTTGTAAGCTGAGAGAAAGACTCACATAGCTGCAATGATCCACATCTCACAGGTTTGTAAGCTGGAGAATGTCTCACATAGCTGCATTCATCAACAACATTAAATTTTTGCTAAAAGTTAAATCTAACGACACCTTGTGCACCTAATGAGTTTGCTGGATTTGTTTTGTCCAACAAAGTCGTTTTAAGCCGAAATAGATTTCATCGGAACAAACTTTCGGTCGAAAAACAATCTTTCGACCGGAAAATTGTTCGATCAAAAAAAATGTTTTCCCAAAAAGAGTTTTATATGTATCGGGTTGTGTCACTGTTGAACAATTTCAGACCCTGTACATTGTCTCGTAGGTGACCTTTGGTGTGCCATCCCTATCCATCCTGTGAGCTCCATTGTTCCCTTCCTGTGCATCCCTGTCCATTGTCTTGTTGGTGAGCTCTGTTGTTCTAGCGTTGTCTATCCTTGCCCATCCATGAGTGCCATTGTTCCATATCTGTGCATCCTTGTCCATTGTTTCACTATCCGTGAGAGCTGCTAGCACATGCGAGCAGACGAAGAAGAAGCAGGCGACAAAAACAACAAGTTAGTAAAATTTCTTTCCATGGATGTAAAATTGTAGAGAACAAGTGCTAGTAGAACAATAAGCCATTGGAGTTTTGGATTTGCATTGGGAAATGTCCTTGAAAGCTATGGAATTTCCCATTTGAAAAACTTTTCATACACTCTAGTTTAGTGCTTGTTTCATAGGATGCAAATTCTGTTTTTTTTTTCCCATGTACACTTTGGAATTAAGAGAAGGAACACTAGACAACATTCTAAAACTTGTTTGCAGGACTATGATGCTTAAGTATTTCTCTCATACCAAAATCAATGAAACACAATCACTTTTTGAAATGCACAATGTTAGTGGTCCATAAATTTAGTTGCAAGGTCTGTCAAGATCGACTTTACTCATTATAGCTTATGAGCATAATGCCTATACTTCAATCTCTCTCTAAACAAAAACCCCTATGATATTTGTTTCCGTAATGAGAATGTGTTAAATGCAGTCTTATTTACTTTTGTAAAAGAGACAAACACGGTTTTTGTGTTACAAATGAACTCTTTATTCACATATTGGAATTTGAGGCCACCGAACCTCCAATGGATAGCCATAGAAACTACGATGTTGGAAAATGTGTTGAAACAAGACCTTGTATTTAACTTGTGGAAAGAAGCTTGTAAGGTAATGAAATAATTCTTGATCTAATTGCTAGTGCACTCTTCACATATTTTTTTAACTTGAAACTGTGGTACATTGGTTATATAAACTTGCCACAACAATGGCATAATTGTTTGCTATGTCTAATATATGAGCGTTGTATCTTCATGTCCAATGTTTGGGAATCATATATTGGAGTATATATGTAATTTATTTGTTGGTGCTTGGTTCATACTTAAAATATTCCATCAATACTCATTTGATTGCACACCTTAATGCTCATAAATATTCTTATGGCCCTCCTAACTAGTCTTACAATGGAACAAATCTTCATGATATAGATGAAGAAAGTGTATCTATCCACTGATTAATTAATCGACTTTATCATGAAGACAAAAGTGTCAAGGGAAGTATCCTCCCACAACGCTTGTTCTATATTCGCTGCCTGTTGACTTCTCAACAACTCTACTTGTCTTCTCTCAAAAATTTTCAAACAATTGTCACAACCATGTCTTTTGTCAATACTTTTCAAACAACTGGTCATTTCCCTCTTATAAATTAACTCTCGTATTGCTCATGTACATCATAGTTTGGATTTCTATTCTAGACAAGACAATGAGGCATAAACTCTGTCATTTATTTGCCTATTAGCAAAAAACATGGGCTTCCTCTACTATTGGATTCTATTAGTCATTGCCTTGCTTGGAACAACTAGAGGCAGTGTTGGCATGGGCCGTTGCAGTGTCTTAAAGACATAGTTCTATATCTCTTGGTTTATAGACCATGTCAAATACTCGCATGGCAGCCATGATCTGCATCTAATGTTTGGTGAATTTTCTGGTAGGGATGAATGTTATAATTTTTTTTATTGGCTCCAAAATTCTAACTATAAAATGATAGTCAAGATACTGTGTTGAAATAGTTTCATTCCCACTTTCACACATTGACACATTTAAGCCTCAGACCTCTCTTTTACATTGACACATTTAAGCCTCAGACCTCTTCCATGAGTTAAAAATAGGAGGAATGTTAATTAGGTGGTTTTTAGCTTTACAAAATTTTATATTTCATTCCCACTCACACACATTTAACCTTGTCAGAATTCTTCTATGGGTTAAATGTAGATTCATCTTACACCTGGATTTATCAAGCCTATTTTATTATTTCTTTTTAATTCGGCCTACTTTTTTTTTTTATTATTGTTAATTTTTTATCTGAATGGATTTTTTTTTAAATGTAGTTTATGTCTACTTTCGATGCAATATGAAGAATATTGATTAGATAATTTTTTTTTTTAAGAAATTTCGAAGAATATTAATTAGATAGTTATTTTATGATGGGTATGCTCAAATGGCAGCATGCACTTTCTTATAGAACTCTTAAATGTTTTAGGTTCATTCATGCTCCAAAAGGCTTGTTGTGTTCTCTTTCCTTGTTGAATCATCGTTCACATCTCTAGAATTGACTCCTTAATTCTCTCTGTAAATCCAATGCCTCCTCTTTTCTTTCATCTTTACAGGGCTTCCAAATATAAGGAAATTGGCTCAAAACCTTTGAAGGAACACTAGAGAAAGAGCTTCAGAGCCATCAAATCAACGTAGATTTTAGAAGCCACCCTACCCGCCACATTATCCTACTTTGAAATTAAATTGATAAGAATTGTACTCATAAATAAGTTACCCATTGTGCCTCGTACAAATAATTTCTCTTGGATAATACCATGCGAATGCTCCTAGCATCGTGATTATTTAATTAGATGATGACTTATAATCTTGTATTTTTGAACCTTTGAGCAGATTTTTATGCTTTCAAATATTGATTTAACTTGAGATGCACATTGAAAGTGTGACATATACATTGAAAGTTCACAAAGCCTTCCACCACCAAGCATCCCCTTTTTAGAAAATTATGCAATTCACCAAAAAGGAAGAGAAAAACAAATAGTTGATCTAATAACTTAATAATTTACTCATCATTCTCTTCATCAACACTGACATTCAAAGCGTTCAACCAAACAATTAATTTTTCCTTTATCTCTTCATAGGTTAGTTTCATTGTCAGGTAATGCTTCTGCACTTTAGGGAGATGTTTCTCAGTGTGTTTGATTGACAGGCCTGCTCGAATGAAAACTTACACTTTCTTATACAACTCTTCAAAGTTTCAGACTTTATACCTTTCTTAATATAGTAAGAAAAAGAAACAACATGAAGATAATGAAAAGTATCTCAACATTGATGGTGGAGGTGAATATATTAGCAATTATTTCCAGTCATTTCTTATATCTTAAGGCATCCCATGACCAGAGAATTGTTCCTTAAAATCCACAACGAAATGGAGTAGCAAAACAAAAGAATAGAGCTATTGTGGAGATGGTTTATTGCATGCTTATGTCCAAGAATATGAAGCTTTCATTATGGGGAGAGGTAGTGGTTTGCGCAACCCGTGTCATCAATAGAATACCTACTTGTGATGTCACATTTATAATTCCTTATGAGGAAAGGCATGGCAACAGATCTTCTATTTCACATTCAAGAATCTTTGGATCTAAAGCATAAGCCATTTTTGTATTCTCTTCCCTTGTTGACTCATTGTTCACATCTCTAGAATTCACTCCTTAATTCTCTCTATAAATCTAATGCCTCCTCTTTTCCCTCCTCTTTTAGAGAGTTTCTATATATAAGGAAATTGGCTCAAAACCTTTGAAGGAACACTAGAAAAAGAGATTCAGAGCCATCAAATCAACGTAGATTTTAGAAGCCCCCCTACCCGCCAAATTATCCTACTTTGAAATTAGATTGATAAGAATTGTACTCATGAATAAATTACCTATTGTGCCACATACAAATAATTGTGCTTGGAAAGTACCATGTGAATTCCCCTAGCATCATGATTATTCAATTAGAGGATGATTAATAATCTTGGATTTTTGAACCTTTGAGCCGGTTTTTACGCCTTCAAATATTGATCTAACTTGAGATGCACATTGAAAGTGTGGCATATACATTGAAAGTCCACAAAGCTTTCCAACACCAAGCATCCCCTTTATGAAAAGTTCTGCAATTCATCAAGAAGGAAGAGAAAAACGAATAGTTGATCTAATAACTTAATAATTTACTCGTCATTCTCTTCATCAACATCGACATTCAAAGCATTTAATAGAGAATTTAATTTTGCCTTTATCTCTTCATAGGTTAGTTTCATTATCAAGTAATTCTTCTGCACTTTAGGGAGATGTTTCTTAGCGTGTTTGATTGACGGGTTTGCTCGAATGACAACTTACACTTTCTTATACAATTCTTCAAAGTTTCAGGCTCTATACCTTTCTTAATATAGTAAGAAAATTGGGAATGTCACTTTGGAATTTCAATATGAATAGCCACTAGACTAAGAATGACATTGTTTTGATTGTTTTGGTTCATACAATCCAAGCATATTCTTTTGTCACTTGGGAGGAAATGTGTTTCTGTGAAGAGCCTTTCTCTATCATGTGTTTTCATTGCTCAACATATCTTATAGATCTATGTTTTTGTGGAATAAGAGAGATTAACTACCTTTTTTTTTCCTAAAAAAAAACGTAAATTTATTCATCCGTAGAGACAAATTTACATTCTGTAGGTGCCACAACACATCACATCCAAAAAATAGGACGATCGGATCAAAACATCTTGTTAACTACCTTTATCATGGGCAAATGCTACTTTTATCATGGTCAAATTGTGATGTCTCTTTAGACTCCCCGCCGTCCAGATGATGGAACATCATTAAACTTGGTTGACAACTTAATTTTAATGCTCTATGCCCATTGAGGTTTGAACTTGGGTCATTAACATGAGAACATTTCTTTTCAACCTCTAGACCACAACCCGATCGATATGCATGCACATAAACTTTTTACTTTAATGGAATTTCTTCATAGGATGTGGAAGAAATACAAGTTTTTATATGATGTATAAAAATATAGTCAATTTATGTATTAAAATATTGTCAATTGTCAATTTGCAGCTTGGTACACATATATAATATACATGGATTGAGAGGAGTCTCCAATTATGCCTTGAAAATGATCTAGGCTATCTAATGAAAGCAGTAGATGGACCCATAGTTCAACAAGGAACCATAGTCACGTATGGGCAACTAGTCACACACGACAGTCAAATGAAAAAATGAGATCTAGTCAGTGCGGACGATGATCAAATTCATCTAGATCTAGTAAGGTTGGAGATCAAGGTAGATGTATGTTTATATGCACATCTTAAATTGTGCACACATATATGTTGAAATTGATATAACTAATTGTACTTGATAATTTTTTTTTCAAATGCATCATTTAGTAGATCACGAGAGAATGCACATCCATTTGCAGGGGGTGCTCAATTTGATCCATTGCATGATGGATCATTGCGATAATTTTCTAATCGTGATTTTGGGGAAAGATTTTATTGGGAAGAGTTTCCTTTGTAAACTAATGTATAATAACTCCAATCACATCAACAACAAATGGCCGGTAAATTTTTTTATTTTTATTTATTTTTATGTTTTTGTATAAATCACTCGTGCATATGGACATGCGTATATTGTTCATTGTGAATTTTCCTAAATATTTACAAATATTTCTAAATGTGTAGAGGATTGGGCTTCTGCTGGGGACAATAATGAAGCAGAGGGTGAGGGTGAGGGTGAGGGTGAGGGTGAAGGTGAAGGTGAACAAGGGGAATATTTTCAGCAAAATGAAGATTACACCCCTATCACCACCTATCCCTTGGAGATTGTGGTGGAGTTTCCTTGGGAAGGTGAGGTTGAAGAAATGACTTTTCAACGTTGCACAAGCCACCATGCAAAGTTGAAGCATGATCTTGAGAAAATGGATCTCCTTGCAGAGAGAAAACAAATCTTGGAGATCCTTTTTAACTCTTTAGAGAACTTCATTGATGTATATAAGAACCTTGGGCCAACAACCAATGGTTTTGTTGATTTGATGAGGAGACATAGGAAACAAGTGATGGGCTTTGATAAATGGCCTGAAATAGAGAAAAGAGTGTCAAAAGAGAAGACAAATTCAATGTTCAATTTTAAAGAAGGACCAAAACGACAAATATTGAAGGTGCAATATTTCAAACACACTCACATTGCAATCGATATTTATGATCGATTCTTGGCAACATATTGTAGATTTCCATGGAATGATGAGGTGCTATATTATTTTGCGAGATTTACTTATGTGGAGTTTTTTGAGAATATGCACCTTGATTATACCGACCTACCATCCAAATATTATGGTGTTGGTAAAGGTCGAATGTATAATCAAAGATGTGCATTTAGAGATCCAGTGTTTCCTAGACCTCAACCACCCTTGGCATCTCGTCCACCAAGGGTGGTTTCTCTACGTTCAAAGATGGAGGCCACTTTATAAGTTGATTGGAACGCAAGGGAGACAATAGCTGAAAATTTAAATTCAGTTTTGGTTGGTATTGATGTCAGTTTGAACCGACAAAGAGCACGATCCAATGCCCGTGATAGTTTTGTATATAAGACATATGATGAGATAGATCGCATGAGCCTTGAAGAGGTATGAGCTTATGAAATTTTTTGTCGCAATGGTTAGAAAGACTTAATTGGGCATGGGGAAGGGGGCATTGGATCGATATGTGTTACATTTGGTAAATGTTTCATGCATTCGATGATAATTCTTTTATTAGATCCACATCATTGCAATTTTTGAACTAACACAAAATGTYTATGTTMATTAATTACAGTTCACTAGAATGTTAAATAAAACATCATTTAATTGGGGACTATCATCCATAGGCAYGGGAKATTTTCTAGAGGTTCRCAGCTCACAGGTATTGCATGTTTCAAAGTTTAAAATTATGATTTCAAGTGTCAATCATTTAATTTGTATTCGTTTAATTATTTAAAAATGTTTTATATGTGTGTGTGTGTGTGTGTGTGTGTGTGTGTGTGTGTGTTATAGGGGATCCAGGAGGGGACCTTTRGTATGACRCAATCTTCTTCCATATTGAAAGATGTTCCAGTTGACGATTCACARGTATCAAGCATGGTTGAAAGTTTGTAACTATTATTAAATGCATCATAATTTAATTATAATTATTAGTTTTTTTTCAAGATAAGTACTTACAATTATGTCTCTAATATGCATTTCAAATGTTTTATAGGGAAATTTGGAGGAGAGAGTGGTGGAGGAGAATGTGGCTGGAGGAGAGTGGTGGAGAACATGACCATATATGATAATTCATAAATCATTTATGTTGCATTTGAAAGTTCTAGTTTGTTTTTATGAGAAATTTATGAAATGATTACTTAATCATTTTTGTACTTTATGGATATACAATTTTTGAAATTTTATTCATTTTTGTACTTAATGTGTCATCAAATAGTTTACAACATTTTCAAATACTCTATCTTTCAACACATCACATTATTTTAATGGAAATCTGTTTTTTAATACACTATTTCTTTGCTATGGGTAATTGTTTGTAAAATCACTAGTAATTTTTACGAGTTTGCTTGCGTGTTGGTAATTGTTGTGGGTTCACTTGCCAAGTTATATACATTTAGCTACTACACTGTAAAACCATATAGAACTATTGTCAAACATGTTTCTCAAAGAGTTTTTCGCTTTGACATACATGGGTATAAATGAATTTGGGTTGGAACTACTCTTTCATTTCTTACTACCTATTTGAATATTGAAATCCCATAGAATGATAGATTTATATAGGGTAGTGAATACAATCATTCCCAAATTGACATGTATCTATGCTGGTGTTAGCACTCTGTAAACTTTGTTTGGCTGAGAAAACGAATGACAGAGGCAACCTACAAACCAACTTTGAGGTAAAAAACTAGCCTTTCCGACCTGGAGAGGGCTCTCTTCGAGACTTGTCTTTGTACAGGTTATGTCTTTAAAATGTCGGCTAAATTTAATACTTTGTTAGAATATTTTTGGTTCTATTTGCAAAAGAAAATCAAGACCTTGGGCTATGGAGTCAATTCAAGAAAATGATAGAAACAAATGATTGAACTTGAGAGGATAAAGGCTAAATAAGCAACAATCTTTCAATTAAAAAGCGTTCTGTGTGGCGGGAGAAAAACACATAAAGCAACTCGAAGCACCGTGAGGGATGAATTCATAGTTCACTTTTAGAAGAAACACACTCGTCTAAATGGCGCAAATCTAGAGCACTACACGGTGAATTCTAGATTCGAATCACGTTCCTATTTAGACAAAAAATACAGATATAAATATAAAGAACACAAGAAATCATGTACGCAAAGAGAGAGTACAATAGATCAAATTTCCACCGTTAGAATCTTTTCGTCAAAGTTTCAGGACTTTTGCATTAAATTTCAATCGAGCTCGAAAGCTACATTCAATAGTCTCTGTCTATACTATTTTTCCAATCAACTCGACTTACACTGAAAAGAATAAATATATAGACCAGGGTGTGCCGCTCGGGCTACCCTTCTTTCTAACTACTATCCCTAGAAATTAGGCTCTAACTATTCTCTGCTAGATGACTCTTTGTATGACACTTTGCTAAAAATAGAAACTGACTGTACTCGGTCGCATCATAACCGCTCGTCTTTGCCACGATGGTTCGGTCATCAACAATATCTCATCATTAGAGGGTGATGTGTCGATGCTTTCCTTTGATAGGGTATCTGGTCAATCAAGTGCTCTGTCAGACTCCTGCCACCCATTGTAACGAACTTGATTCTTCCGCACGATCGTTTGCTGGAGCGTACATATGGCGGGTGATTGCAGACTGTCGCAGGTGTTTCCAAAATGATGACCCCAGTTAGGGAACGATGCCTCTCTTCAAACTGTCGTATGTCCAACGTACACCTGTCCTTTGCAATAGATGGGATTCCAACATTGTGCGTCGTATGATTTCCGCGTGGGTATCTTTTAGAGTCCCTACTCCCTGGTGGAAAACAAGACACGGGGAGACAAAATCCACACCACGTTGAAAAGACAAAAAATGGAGTTGGTCGATCATGCTTCTATCTTTGTCTGTAGTTTGGAAATCCATAATGTTCTCCTAAGAGACCAATTGCGCATTTTCATATTCATTACTTGCCTTTGAAGACTACGATCCATTTCATCCTCTTCTGCATGCTGGCCAGAGCTGCGCGAATGTTTTCCAGTGCCGGTCCACAATTCTTGAAGTGATTTGCATTTATTTCTTCTGAAATCCTCTGTGCTTTGCGTAGCTGGATGATTGTATCTTGCGCTTCCTTGAGCTGTCTCTTGAGCCACGTCACATTTCCCTCTCAGAACTGTGGCGTTGATGCCTTGAGGGTATTCGCTACTAACTGCTGTCTCAGTTCCCGGTTCTCCTAGTACAACTTAGAAATAGCGAGCTGTGATTGGTTTAGTTGCTGTGACGATTCATGAATATCTGTGCCTTCAGTGTCTATCCTTCTCCTTCTGTCATAGGATTCTCGACTTGAACCTTCAATAGGTTCCAGCTGAATGGCGCGCATGAGTAATTCTTCAGCGGTCGACTTTACACACGGCTTGTTCGAGACTTGGGCCTCCCCTGTCTCTTTGTTATTCCTTGGCCTGCACCTCTTTCGGGGTATCGACTATTAGGGAGATGTGGCTGCCAATGTCTTTCGTTCTTCCATGGTCCTTCTTATTTCCGCCTCCGCGCGGTGAGATGTTAATTTTTCCGCCAGTAGAGGGGAATCCCCTTTGGGGTCCCTGGAGATGTCGGCTATGAGTATGAACGAATCCCAGTTGTTTCCCAATCGCCTCAACTCATCAACTATCAATAATTTAATCAACAAGACATGATATGGTTTCTTCTTCAGCTGATTTGTATCATCCCGGATGCCGTCTGCCATTTCTCGGAGGCTTTGGTGCAAGAAGAAAGAAAGGTTTAAGGGTCTCCTTCCAGTGAAATGCTTCAACGATCTGATGTGATGTGAGTGAATTCTGTCAAACCTTCCTTCACAGGTGAAATATTTCCTAATCGCTCTCAGGAGCTTCCGAGAAGGCTCCTGTAGATATCTACTTGGAATGCCCTCTTCGACTTTCCCATTTAAACAATCTGGTTTGATGAATTCCTTGTAGCATAGCGTATCCAAAGGCCTGCCTTTAGACCACCTTTCACTGCGTGGAGGGATCTCCGTGGCGGCTGATGGAGTTTCCTCTGTTACCTAGAAAGTGACTCCTACAATTACTACGCGAAACCCATTGAACCTGAGTGCAAATTGTTTTGCCAGTTTCACGTTGAATCCTTTGATTTTCCTACAAAATACCATGCATCCGACCTGTTCAAACGATGCTCTGACGTTCAGATGTTCATTTACCAACGTTAAGTTTTGGGGTTCGGGCCCCACATTTCTGCTACTTCGCATGCCTTTCCTTATGTTCTGAGATGTTGTCATGGTGCAACATGTATTTTTCCTGCGCGTGAAAGATTTATCACAAACCCAAAGTGGTAATATTTCTTGACCTGAGTTTGTGGCGCTACCGAAGGCAATTGGATTTCCAGCCATGAGAAGCTCAGGGCTCGCGGGAAGAATTACAGACAGAGCATAAACTTTGCTAGTGAACATAATACATGCAGACAAACCATAATTTATAACTGGTTGGACGAGAGATGGAATCATTCCCGGGGACACTGAATCCATGATAACTGGAGGTTTCGAAGCAAGCCAAAGATTTTCGCAGCACATCCACACGAGGAGTACACTTCGGGGCATGTAAGGTACAACTGATAAGAGCTGCAAAGTATACGTGATATGGGAGCCGTGATTTTTCATTCTCTCTGAATTCATAATGAGCTGATGATGGTCATTGCGTCGGTTGATGTGACTTCTATTTAACAACTTGCCTCGAATTTTGGCACGTAAAACCTTCTCTTTTGACAGGACCCGAATCTTTGGGAAAAATCCTTTACCACTTACACATGTTTTGGTTCTGACATCCCTTCCCGACTCCAGGGGCCAATCGACCACTTGCTGACTTCAACCCATGCGTTATTCGGTACCTGACCTCACATGATTTGACACACAGACCATGACTCGACTAAGACTCACTCTAACTGAAAAAATGATGACGCTAACAACTGGCTCCAACCGTGATGCTATCCTCCCAGTGAGGTGGAAAAGAACAACATACCAGGTGCTTGACCATTGGACCTTATTCGACTTCCATATTCTGAAAAAATGAAAAAGAAAAACACAACCTAGACTTTTTTGACATATTTTCGACTAGACTCAACATAAAATTAGGGCCTTCACTCCGGGCTTCAGTTTTCTGCTAACAAATTGAATCGAAATGCCTCCTTTGAAAACAAAAATGGAATGACTATTTACAATAACATGAAAAACGAAACAGACCTTACTGAACTAGATAGTGTTTGCGGAACCTGCCGTTCACATTCCCTTCGCTAGTGGAATCTCTGTTAATCTCTTCTAACAGATATGCATTGTTCTCATGGTACACGTCAATTTTGAAAGGTCCCTTCCAAAGATGATCAAATTTTCCATGCTTTAACTTGTCTTCGTTCCTCGCGTCCCACGTTAACACCAGATCATCCACCTGAAATTCCTCTTGTTTAGCATGCTTGTCAAAAGTTTTCTTCATCTTGTCTTGGTGCAGTTGTGATCGGTTGTAAACCTGCTCCATCATCTGCTGCGCATGAATCAACTGATTTATTCTTCTCTGAGTGTCATCTGGCTCGAACTCTTGTTCTTGTAGTAATTCCCTGATGGGAAACCCTTGTGAGATGGGGAAAACTGCATCTGTGCCATACACGATTTGGAATGGTGACGTCGAGATGGACTTTTTGGTAGTGACTATGTCATCCCATAGCGCGTAAATGAGTTTCTTATGCCATACCTTTTTTTTGTCATGCATGAGTCTTTTAATGATCCTGGTTAAGATTTTATTTGACGATTCTGCTAACCCGTTACCCTGTGGGTAATACGCTGTGGAATGCCCTAGGGTTATATTGTAATCCTTGCAAAACTTCTCCATTTTCTTGGACTTAAATGCGGCCGTGTTATCTGTGATGATCTTGATAGGGCATTCGAACTGAGACAATATATTGGTCTCCAAAAACTAAATGATGACTGTGTCGGTAGCCTGCTTCATTGGAACTGCTTCAAACCATTTTGTGAAGTAATCCATAGCCGTAAGTATCCATCTGTGTTTTGTCAAGGATGGCAGGTGGATCTCTCCTATAAATTCCAGGCCCCATTGCATGAACGACGCTTCGACTGAGATTGGTTTCAACAACAGGGGTTGCAACTTTCTCCTTCCATCGAAAATCTGACACTTGTGGAAACTAGAAACTTTTCTATACACATCTACGAAGATGCTGGGCCAATAGTAACCTACCCTTAAAATTTTATGCGCGGTGGTTTTCTGGTAGTGGTGTCCTTCGCAATCGTCATTGTGGAATTCTTTGATAACTCGTTCCGCGTCACATTCTAGTAAGAAACTCAGCAATATCCCTCCCAGATTTCCAATACAAAGAGTTATCTAAGATACAAAATTCAGTGGCATTTAGCTTCAAGAATCTAGCCTTGGTCTTATTTAACCCCGGGGGAGCTTGCAAATTCTTCAGCACATAAATAATGTATGCATACCAAGGTAAATAGATGAATTTCTGAGACACCTGCGCGATAATTTCTTCCCGAGGACTCTCCGTCAGATCATTGATGAAGTTTATTCCCAAAACATCGCAGTTTGACTGCGCCATCAGTTTTGCGAGGCCCTGACCCTTAACCATATTTGTGGGATTGATTTTGAGGTCATTTTCTAGCATGACTGCGATCCACTTCCCTCGTCTTTCCTTAGGGTCGGGCTGAGTTAGGATGCCTTTGGTTGAGATGCTGGGTACGTAGGCGAGAACGTGGGAATGTAGTATGTAAGTCCTGAACTCTTTGAGGGATTTCACTAAGGTGTATGATTGTTTCTTCATAATATCATACCTCAGTGGGGAATCTCTCAACGTCCTGCTGAAGTAGGCTATAGGATTTTCAAAATTCTGATCATCCTTCTGTAACAGTACACCAACGATGGTATGCTCCGAGGCGAATGAGAACAAGATGAAGTCCTTCGTGAAATCTGGGCTGGCCAATATGAGAGCTTTGGTCAACACTAACTTGATGTCTTCAAACAATTTCTTGACTTCGGGGTTCCATTTGATCTCGTTTCCCTTTTTGAGCATGCAGGTGATATGCTTTATAATTTCTGCCAGATTCATGATGAATCTTCTCAAGAAATTCACCTTTCCCAGGAAGGATTGAACCTCCTTCTTGCTGCACGGAGTGATGATTTTCAAGATTCCTTCTACCCTGTTGGGATCTATCTTTATACCCTCCTTCGAGATGATGTGCTCCAACAGTTTCCCTTCTTGCATTCCAAAATGATACTTTTTTGGATTCAACGATATGCTGAACCTTCTACATTTTTGGAAGACACTCTTCAGATGCTCAAGGTGTTGTTCGTTGGAGTCAGAATACATTGTGATGTCATCCAGATAGATCATGATAAACTTGTCCTTTTCCTCGACAAATGCTATATCCATCTCCCTTTGGAAAGTAGATCCATAGTTCATAAGGCCGAAAGGCATCTTAGCATACATGAACGTACCCCATGGTGTCATGAAAGCTATCTTTTCCCCGTCATCCGGGTGTACCATGATTTTATTGTAACTTGAAAACACATCCGACATAGACATCTTTTGGGATCCAACTACCTTTTGTAAAATATAGTCCATCTTAGGGAGCGGGTAATTTTCCTTGAGGGATACTTTGTTCAAGTTTCGAAAATCCATGCACAACCTTATTTTGTCGCTCTTTTTCCTTACATGCACTAGGTTGGCAACCCATTTCGAAAATCTTAAAGAAACAATAATTTTGGCTTTGAAGAGTTTCTTTAGCTCCTTTTCGATTAGCGACAAAAGAAGGGGATTGATCTGTCTTATATTTTTCTTGAAAGGTTTTTGGTTTTCTTTGAGAGGAATGATGTGCTTAATCACTTTAGTGTCGTAGACTTTCAAGTCGTCATAACTCCAGGCAAAAACGTCGGGAAAATCCTTCATGAGTTTGATGTAGTCCTGTTTGACCCCTGGACTGAGCGTCTTTGATAATTTGATTATCTTTGGATTCTCCTGGGTCCCGATGTTGCAATCCTCGACATCTTCATCATTCACAGTGATCTTGGGATTTCTAGCCACATCGTTCTCATCAAACAACTTTTCCAATAGAACCAATCCTTTTGGGATGATATTGTTCTTTAGCTGCACTATGTCCCTCCCAACTATCTGGTTTTGAAATGGATCGTCCTTACTACACGCAGTTGCGCCTTCATCTTCGTCGCAACAACAATCGTAGTCGATGTTGATGTTGGTGAACTCATTGCTCATATAGAGAAATACTGCCAATACTTGATATTATCGGGTATCGTTGGCCCGTGTTTGACTTCGATCTCATACTTTCTGTTTGGGAAAATGGGAATATTAGAAACTGAGTCCGAGGTGGCCAAGGCATCCACAATATGATTCTACCCCCTTGGGATCCCTGATAAATTATACTCCAAGAATTCTTCGAGGAGGTCCAGCACTAGGTTTCTATATGCCCTTAGTCTGGGGTGATTGGATTGATATATGCCTTTCACTTGGTTTATAACAAGATCAGAGTCTCCATGCACCACTATCCTCTTTGCGCCCAACTCTTTCAAAACTCTCAGACCTAAAATTAATGCCTCATACTGAACCATGTTATTTGTACAATCGAAGGCGAGTTTGTACGAGCAAAGTTTTGTGCCCACCTTGGGAGAACTTATCCATACGATGACCCCTGCCCCTTCCTTGCTAACGGATCCGTCGAAGTTCATGTTCCACATTTCATTCTCTATGCGGTTCCTTGAGTCTGCACACTTTGCTGCTCGTTGCATGACTTTATCCTCGACAGTGATGACGACCGTCGACTCTTCCTCTTCAAAGATCAGGTCATTGTAAAATATGGAGGAGTCTATATCAGTGTCAAAAGAGTATATAGCGTGGTTATTCGGTTGAGTCTTGCTACTCACCATGTATTTGAGCATCACTTCTTTGTAAAATTGTCTCTCTTGGCCGAAGATAGGAATAGTGGCATACGACATATCCATCTGCAGGGTTCCCTTCAATTTTGTGGCCCACGACTTGGACAATAGCATGCCAAATTTAGGGGGTATATCGGCCACAACCATGTACATAACCAAATTCTTAGAAGGGATTTGGGACATCGACACAACCAAATATTTGATTAGACCCAAACATTTCACTTTCCTTGAATCAAAAGAAAAAAGATCCTTATAGGGCCTGGTGATATCCAAACCCAACTCGTCCATGATCACCTTGGGCATGAGATTGTGAGATGCACCCGAATCCATAATGGAGTTATGAAAATTAATGTCATGGATATTGAGGCTAATATAGAATGGGATAATGTCCTCAGTATTGCCTATTTCCTCCACGTGCAGAGCAAACAAAATGGCAGGATGGTCATCCTGGATGTTCAGGGTGTCGGGAGTCTCTCCCATTTTTATCATTTTAATAATCTGATCCCGATATTCTCCTTTCTTGATGAGCTCGTTGAAAGGGATGGATATTTTAATCTTGGCCATTTCGTTCTCAAAAATAAAAGAGGGGTATACCTTTTCTACTTCCTTTATGCCTGTCTCCTAACTTGTTTCTGACGCTTTCCTTGGAAAATCTTCCTTTGACTTTCCCTTTTCAGTCGCATCCTTGGTTGGGTTGTCTTTCTTTGGTTGGCTCATGAAAGGGGAGTCCTGCTGAGGTTCCCTTATGGGATTCATTTGTTGCGGTTCTGTAGACGCCTTTCTGCTCCTAAGGTTGTATTTCTTTTGGAACTGCATGATGGCATTGCGATAAACCTTCCTAAATTCCTCTGTTTCCCAAGACAACGTGTCATAAATTTCCAACATAATATCCTCATTTTCTGATGTAGACCCCCTACCTTAGCAGGGTTCTGCCAACCTCCTGGTCTCTAGATCTCTCTATTTCCTGAGCCGAAATGGCTCTTCCGGCTCCTGCTAGAACCCTTTGAATGAATCAATAGGTCCCTTAACTCTTTTCCATGTGACCGCTGGTGAGACCACAGGTCTAACCAACAAAGGGTGCAATCATGTTTCACGATATTGGGGATCCCAATGTCAAGGCACCCTATCACTCTGAGTTTTGAAACCACGAAAAGGGATAATGAGCCTTGGATCCTCCCTTATCTCCGGCCTGTGACCCTTCCTTCATGCGACCACGACGCTATGACCACAACCTACACCGCCAAAGGTTATTTCGCATTTCATAATTTTCGGAGTGTAGGTGCAAGGCAAACCCAACACTCCAATCTCAGGAACCCTGAATCCCGATCCTTTTCCAAACCAGATCCAACGGTCCTGCGTCCTCCTCGATCGATGACCAAGATCGTTTTGTGAGTCGGGACTTCACGTCTCACGACTCCTCCTTCAAACTCCCTACCTTTCGAAATGATGAAACCCGAAAAGTGCCTAACATCTCCTTGGCTCCTTCTTTAAGCCTTCTCCACACAACCCTGTCCTGTGGTCTAGGGCTACTCCTCGAAGTGCTTCGGCTTTCGTGATTCAGGGAATCACGATGCAATGCTCCTCCTTTCCCTTTCAAATCCCCAAAACCCGGAGACCCGATACCTCTCCGATCCACAGTCCAGATCCGTCACTTGATCAACGACCCAGATCAAATCGCAACAATCTCCTTTTCGGGGTTTTGCAGAGTCTTCACCTCCCAAATCCCGGTAAACAAACCCCCGGTGGCTACTGGATCTTCACCACGCGTCACACCCGATCCAACGGTTGGAATGATTTCGAATTTTTCATTTCAGGACTTTTGACGATTCCTCCTCACCAATCTCCCAGTGACCAAGACTCCGGTTGCTCGAATCTGCTGCCACCTGTCCTCTGAGATGGACGGTCCTGATGCTTCCGGGACTTTAAAGATTCCTCTCTCCTTTGCTGTTATGAGGGTTAAACCTCACATACCTTCTCCCGGATCCGACAGATATCAGTCCTCAGTGCTCAATCTAATGGTTCAGATCTGATCCCTTATGCACTCTCCTCTTGTTGTCTGGACGTAGGCCCCAACGATCCAGATCTCCTCTTCCACAACTGATCTAATGGTTACCAACGCTCCTCCTAATGAGCTTACGCTTCTTCCTTTCGCTTGGAAGAGTTTCGATGCTTGAAGGTCTCGGCCTTCGATGCTTCTCTTGTGAGCCTGGTTCCTTTGGGTCTCGTCTGCATTATAGAAACGCTTCCCCTCCTGAGATTTTTCAACTCAGAAACCTCGAAGGTTTTCTGTGTGTGTGTTCTTCTCATGATTTCTCTTCTGAGTTTATGGACTTAGAACAAGTCCACTCTCGCACACTCCTGGTGCTATTGAGATTTCAAATAACTCAGATCTGAAGTATTTCTTTGAAAATAAATGCTTCACACCCTCCTGGCGTTCTTCTTCTCGATGCACACCTTGCAGAGCCTACAGAGTGTTCAAAAACTCTGTAAGTTTATCTCCTTGACACTTCTTCTCTATGAACTTGAAATAGAGTCCGTCCTATGCACTCTTTACACACGCTCAATGCCCTCCTGGAAGAGCTTTACAAAACCTTCAGTAGTTCTGTTTCTTCTATGTGCCTTCCTCCGCACAGTTCCTCCTCCAGAGTATTCAGTGACTCTGAGGCTTCCTTTGAGTCTGTGAATCCTCCTGGTGTGCCCTCCTGGCACGTTCTTTCTGACTTCTCCGAGTTCAGATGCACACTCCTTGCGTTGGCTACAAAACTTCTCGCATTCTGTTGTGCACTCCTTGCACAACCCAAAGAACCCAGACTGATATCACAACTCAAAAGATAGACAAATTCTATCTATCCCTGCAAATGTAAATCTAACATACATCTACAACATTCATTCATGAAACATAAATACATGAACAACCATGTGCAGGAAAAATTTCTTTTCTATTAATCTATGTGTATCTATACAAATAATTTACAAAGGCTAAACTGTAGCCAGTCTCAGCTCTCTCTCTCGAGACCTCTCTACTTTGGCCTCTCCTATTATAACTCTCTCTGAGTCCTATCATTCCTACTTACTTCCCCCTTACAAAAACAAGGGCTCCATGAGCTTATCCTCCTCCACCACCTTAGTGCCATCGCTGTCTCAGAGCGACACCCTACTCTTACGACTACATTACATAAAAGGATGCCCAGGTATGACTACGTCCTAGGCTTGCTGTAGGCAACCATTTAAGGCAACCTCAACCACTACCTGTACAAAGGCATGGTCTGCTCTTACAACTTTTCAACCTGAATGATCCGTATCAGATCATATTTCAAAATTTAAAATTGGGAGGGTCGACACCCCTCCCTTTCTCCATTAATGCGCACTAAATGTGATGGCTGGCTAGTGTGTTTATGATGTGGAGCAATGCTCCTGCATCATACTCCCCTGTTGGGAAAATCATGAGATCCTGCTCATGAGATCCTCTTCTCCAGTGCTAAAATCCACCTGGATCCCAAAATTTCCCTTGGAGATGTCCTCTTGCTCCTCTCTAGCTATGATGCTGTTGCTACTGCTTCTGCTTCCCTGTTGTTATGGCATGATCTCCTTTGTTTATCTCTTCCTTGCTGACTTCTTCTGCTGACCTCAACATCAGATTCCTGATTTCCTCAATCACCCTGTCCAGCTGCTGCAATGGATGGCTCTCCTTATGCAGTCGTCTCTGCTGTACTTCCTCCTCCTTATCAGTGGGTAGATCATCTCGACCCCCCTTATGATTTTCTCCATTTCTTGTGGCCTTATCTTGCCACCCTGCTGCATACTCCAGTCTTGTAGTCCCATCACTGATTTTCTGCTCAGCTTTACCTCCTGACAGATTTGCTTCTACCAATTCTCCTTATGTTGGCTCAAGTCCAACTTCTTCCAGCTGCTCCTGGGGTTGGTATACTCCTCCATTTGTCTCCAATTTGATCTGTTGGATGTGAAGGCTTTGCAGTATCACCCTCTTCTATAGGGATTCCATTTCTTCACATAGACCGACATAATCTATGTCATCTGCTTCCTCTCCAACTTCTTGGCCAAATTTTTTGAGCCATTCTTCTTAATGTTCATCTCCTTCTGTTGGGGTAGACATCAATGTCTGCTCCATTTCCTCCTCTTTGACAATTTCTTCTAGCTGTCCTTCTTCTGCTGCTGCACTTTCATCATGTGCACTGGCCTTCACTTGGCTATGTGGTAGGAATACCTTTATCCATCCAATCATCATAATGCTCTTCTGATTCTCTTCCTGGATGGTGAAAGTTTTTAACTTGTCATCATCTTCATTCATATGGTCTGCAAACCCATCCAAATATTTTCCTATCAACACTCCTTGTCGACATGAACTCACTTCTGAGCTCTCAAGACTTTCACATAGATTCATCTCTTTCCCCTTGCCCACCTAGAAATTCGGGAATTTTTTGCTGCCCACCTGGCAGACTATGAGATCCAGTGATCCCATCTCATTACCCACTTGGCGATCTGAAATTTCACCAATACCTCCCTGGCAGTATGTGAGACCTTCTGCTGATCTCTTCCCATTACCCACCTAGAAACTCGAAAGTTCACTTCTTCCCACCTGGCAGTTTACAAGATCCTCTACTAATCTCATATCATTTCCCTCCTGGAAATATGAATTTCCTTGGCTACCCGTCTGATAGTCTATGAGATCCTCCAATGATCTCATTTCATTTCCCACCTAGCAATTGAAAAATTCATCTCTGCCCTCCTGCCAGTTTATGAGACCTGAAATTGATCTCTCTTCCTCATCACTGAGGGTTTCTCCAACTTCTGGCTCACATATGCAAACCATCTCTATTTCACTGAGGTTTTCAGTATGCCTCAACCACTTCCTCAAATCTTGTTGTTGTTTCCTGGCCAACAACTTTTGAACATGCCATTTGGCTTTCTTGTTCAGAGGCCATTCGTACCTCCAATGTACTTTTTCCTCCTGCTACATCTTCAATGTCAGCTATTCCATTCTCGCTCTTATCTCAGTGAGCTCTTTGTCAATTTCAACTTTGCTTTTCTGCTGGTGGTCTCCTCTTCGACCACGTTCATGGCCTTCAGTAGCCATCCTTTCAGTCTTCAGCCCTCCTGGCTATCTACCATTTGATGCACACCTTGCAACAATATTCATAGATCATCATTAATCTGTCTCCTTCTTTACCTGCTATCCACAAGTGAACTTCAACTTCTGATACTACTTGATATAGTCAGACTATCTCCTTCACTATCTTTCCCTTTGCCTGTTGTCTGCAAACAAATCTCGACTTTCCCCTCTTTTTCTCTTTCACATGAAATCTACAAGCGAAAATATCTGCTCTGATACCACTTGATGGTGTGTATCAGAGTAGTCTCTTTATCTACTCTTTCTCTTTCGCCTGAAATCTACAGACGAAAATTCCTACTTTGATACCACTTGATAGTGTGTATCAGAGTAGTCTCTTTATCTACTCTTTCTCTTTCACCTGAAATCTATAGACAAAAATTCTTGCTCTAATACCAGTTGATGTAGAACCCCTACCTCAGCAGGGTTCTGTCGAACTCCCGGTCTCTGGATCACTCTATTTCCTGAGCCGAAATGGCTCTTCGGGCTCTTGCTGGAACCCTTTGAACGAATTCACAAGTCCCTTAACTCTCGTCAATGTGACCAATGGTGCGACCACAGGTCTAACCCACAAAGGGTGCAATCGCGTTTCACGATATCGGGGATCCCAATGTCAAGGCACCCCGTCCCTATGAGTTCCGAAACCTCGAAAAGGGATAACGATCCTTGCCTCCTCCCTTATCTCCGGTGCGTGACCCTTCCTTCATGCGACCATGACCTAGACCCCCAAAGGTTATTTCTCATTTCGCGATTTCGAGAGTGTGGGTTCAAGGAAAACCCAACACTCCAATCTCGGGAACCTTGAATCCCGATCCTTTTCCAGACCAGATCCAATGGTCCTGTGTCCTCCTAGATCGGTGACCATGATTGTTTCAAAGTTTCACGAGTTAGGAATTCACGTCTCACGACTCCTCCTTCGAACTCCTTGCCTTTAGAAATGATGAAACCCGAAAAGGGCCTAACGAATCCTTAGATCCTTCCTTAAGCCTTCTCCACATGACCCTGTCCTACAGCCTAGGGCTACTCCTCCGAGTGCTTCGACTTTCATGATTCAGGGAATCACGATGCAGTGCTCCTCCTTTCCCTTTCAAATGCCTGAAACCCGGAGACCCTATACCTCTCGGATCTCCAGTCCAGATCCGTCACTTGATCAACGACCCATATCAAATCCCGACGATCTCCTTTTCAGAATTTTTGCGGAGTCTTCACCTCCCAATTGCCGGTAAACAAACCCTCGGTGGCTTCTGGATCTTCGCCACGTGTCACACCCGATCCAATGGTCAAAATGATTTTGCTATTTCTGTTTGGGACTTTTGATGACTCCTCCTCGCCAATCTCCCGGTGACCAAGACTCCGGTTGCTCGAATCTACTGCCACCTGTCCTCTGAGATGGACGGTCCCAATGCTTTTGGGACTTTGACGAGTCCTCTCTCCTTTGCTGTTACGAGGGTTAAACGTCGTGCACCTTCTCCCGGATCTGACGGATATCGGTCCTCGGTGCTCGATCTGATGGTTCAGATCTGATCCCTTATGCACTCTCCTCCTACTGTCTGGACATAGGCCCCAACGGTCCATATCTCCTCTTTCGCAACTGATCTAACAATTTCCGATGATCCTCCTCCTAAGCTTGCGATTCTTCCTTTCCCTTGGAAGAGTTTCAATGCTTGAAGGTCTTGGCCTTTGATGCTTCTCTTGTGAGCCCGGTTCCTTTGGGTCTCGTATGCGTTATAGAAATGCTTCACCTCCTGAGATTTGTCAACTCAGAAACCTTGAAGGTTTTCTCTCTGCACGTTCTTCTCACTCTTTCTTTTCTAAGTTTATGGACTTAGAACAAGTCCACTGTCACACACTCTTGGTGCTATTGAGATTTCAAATAACTCAGATCCGAAGTATTTCTTTGAAAATAAATGCTTCACGCCTTCCGGACGTTCTTCTGCTCAATGCACACCTTGCAGAGCCTACAGAGTGTTCAAAAAATATGTAAGTGTCTCTCCTCGACACTTCTTCTCTCTAAACCTGAAATAGAGTCCCTCCTGTGCACTCTATACACACACTCGATGCCCTCCTGGAAGAGCTTTACAGAACCTTCAGTAGTTCTATTTCTTCTCTGTGCCTTCCTCTGCACAGTTCCTCCTCCAGAGTATTCAGTGACTCTGATGCTTCCTTTGAGTTTGTGAATCCTCCTAGTGTTCCCTCCTGTCACATTCTTTTTGACTCCTCTGAGTTCATATGCACACCCCTTGCACTGGCTATAGAACTTCTCACGTTCCGTTGTGCACTCCTTGCACAACCCAAAGAACCCAGACTGATATCACAACTCAAAAGATAGACAAATTCTATCTATCCCTGCAAATGTAAATCTAACATACATCTACAACATTCATTCATGAAACATAAATACATGAACAACCATGTGCAGGAAAAACTTCTTTTCTATTAATCTCTGTGTATCTATATAGACAATTTATAAAGGCTAAACTATAACCAGTCTTAGCTCTCTCTCTCGAGACCTCTCTACTCTGGCCTCTCCTATTCTAACTCTCTCTGATTCCTATCATTCGTACTTACTTCCCCCTTACAAAAATTAGGGCTCCATGAGCTTATCCTCCTCCACCGCCTTAGTGCCATCGCTGTCTCAAAGCGACACCCTACTCCTACGGCTACATTACATAAATGGATGCCCAAGTCTGACTATGTCCTAGGCTTGCTGCAGGCAACCATTTAAGTCAACCTCAACCACTACCTGTAAAAAGGCATGGTCAGTTCTTACAACTTTTCAACCTAAATGATTTGTATCAAATCATATTTAAAAATTTAAAAACGGGAGGGTCGACGCCCGTCCCTTTCTCCATTAATGCGCACTAAATGTGCTGGTTGGCTGACGCGTTTATGACATGGAGAAATGCTCTTGCATCATTTTTGCTCATGTATTGATCATGTTCTCCCTTCATCAAGAACACACGAGTGTCCTTGTCGTTGCAACAATGCATTTGATCTTGGAACATCTGATCAAAATCTTCGTCCGCGTAATTGTTTTGGAACAGGGGCCTTATTTGTTGGTCACCCTGGTCTCTCTGTTCCCTCTGCCTGATCTGTGGGACCAGACCTCTTCTAAGGTTCTGATTTATGGGTTGGAGGTCATGTTGTTCTCGGGTGACGGGATTATTTACCACAAACATTATTTCCATCAACTTCTCCATTGTCTCCATCATCAATTCAAACTTTTCTTTCGAGGGTCGAGAAGTCGATGACTGTGCATCTCCTTGAGGTTTCTTCTCACCTCTATTGAAGCTATGTTTAATCTTTCCTGACGCCATCAAGTTTACCTCGACTTTGATTGCGTCGCTCATCATAGCGTCTAGATTAGCATATCTTCTCTCCCTCAACATCAAGGCGAAATTGTTGTTGAAAGAATCGGCATATCAAAGCTGCACAACCCTGGGGGGCGGCTGGACTTCTGCGGGAATTGTGTTGTAGATCTTGATGAAACGGGATGAGAACTCTTGCACTATCTCCTTCGACACTCTCTTCATATTGTTGTACTACGTCAGTCACTGTAAATGATTATTTTTGTCTCCCCATCTAGCAATGAACGATGTCTCAAATGCGGAAAAGTCGGGAATGCTTGCCGCTGGGAGGGTCTTGAACCATTTTTTAACCTCCCTCGAAAAACGATGTGAAAACAACCTCATCTTCGTGTCTGCATGGTCCACCTCTTCTAGATCAATGAAATTGTTGAACCAATCCAGGTGCTTTTGGGCGGATGCGTTTCCCTTGGCATCATACAACTTGATCCTTTGGTTGTAGTTCTGGGGTAAATCGTGTAGTTGGGATGGTATAACAACGGGGGAAATATGGCGGCCATTGCTCTAGGGGGGTTTGGGATTTGCAAGATGTTCTAAGCGGGATTTGCATCTTACTAGATTTTATTAGGTATCAAATATCGAAACCTCTCCTCGTCGAAGACTATATGATCCAAGCTAGTTTCTAATTTAGACCTGAACAAAGTTTGTTCGAACAGGGTGTCAAAGTTGAGGTCGTCAATGCTTTGTGCCCCATCCTTGGGTAAAGACAAATTTATGTCTAGGTAATAGAACGGGTCTTGTGCCTGCTCCCTTACCCCACGCAGAAGTATCTCAAGATCATACACAGACTCTATAGGGTTTAGGTCAAGATTGGCTCTGGTATAAATGGTCTTCGGAGACAGGATGTTCGAGTGGAGTTACTCTGTGCAACTGGTCTCTTTTACTGGAGCTGCTAGGGTAAATATTTTAGCCAACGTAGATGTTTGGCCCACTATTACCCTCAAGGGTAAAAAATATATCTTTAGTCATTCTCCCAGGGAAAATTGATTCAATTCCGTCCCCGACAATGACGCCAAAATTTTATCACTCTGTAAACTTTGTTCAACTGAGAAAATGAATGAAAGAGGCAACCTACAAACCAACTTTGAGGTCGGAAACTAGACTTTTCGACCTGGAGAGGGCTCTCTCAGAGACTTTGTCTCTGTACAGGTTATGGATTTAAACTGTCAGATAGATTTAACACTTTGTTACAATATTTCTAGTTCTATTGGCGAACAAAAAGCAGGACCTTGGGCTATGGAGTCAATTCAAGAAAATGATAGAAACAAATGACTTAGTGACTGAACTTGAGAGGATAAAGGCTAAATAAAAAAAAATCTTTCAGTTAAAAAACATTGTGTGTGGTAGGAGAAAAACACATAAAGCAACTCGGAGCACCGTGGGGAATGAATTCAGAGTTCACTTTTATAAGAACCACACTCATATAATTGGCACAAGTCTAGAGCACTGCACGGTGAATTCTAGATTCTAATCACGTTCCTATTTAGACAAAAAATACATATATGAATATAAAGAACACATGAAAACACGTATGCAAAGAGAGAATACAATACATCAAACTGCCTCCGTTAGGATCTTTTCGTCAAAGTTTCAGAACCTTTGCATTAAATTTCAATCGAGCTTGAAAGCTACATTCAATAGTCTCTGTCTACACTATTTTTCCAATCAACCCGACTTACATTGAAAAGAAGAAATATATAGACCAGGGTGTGCCGCTCGGGCTACCCTTCTTTCTAACTACCATCCCTAGAAATTAGGCTTTGACTATTCTCTACTAGATGACTCTTCGTATGGCACTTTGATAAAATAGAAAATGACTGCACTCGGTCACATCATAACCACTCGTCTTTTCCATGAAGGTTCGGTCATCTGAAAGATCTCATCATTAGAGGGTGATGTGTCGATGCTTTCCTTTGAAAGGGTATCTGGTTGATCAATTTCTCTGTCAGAATCCTGCCATCCATTGTAACTACCTTGATTCTGCCTTGCAATTGTTTCCTGGAGAGTACATATGGCGGGTGACTGCAGACTGTCGCAGGTGTTTCCAAAATGATGACCCTAGTTAGGGAACGATGCCTCTCTTCAAACTGCCGTATGTCCAACGTACACCTATCCTTTTCAATAGATGGGATTCCAGCGTTGCGCGTTGTATGCTTTCCACGCGGGTATCTGTCAGATTCCTTACTCCTTGGTGGAAAATAGGACACAGGGAGACAAAATCTGCACCATGTTGAAAAGACAAAATGGAGTTGGTCGATCATGCTTCTGGCTTCGTTTGCAGTTTGGACATCCACAATGTTCTCCTGAGAGATCAATTGCACATTTTCATATTCATTACTTGCCTTTGCAAAACTGCATTCCATTTTAGCCTCTTCTGCACGCTGGCCAGAGATGTGCGAACGTTTTCTAGTGCTGGTCCACATTTCTTGAAGTTATTTGCATTTATTTATTTTGACATCCTCTATGCTTCACGTAGCTGGATGATTGTATCTTGCGCTTCCCTTAGCTATCTCTTGAGCCACGTCACGCTTCCCTCTCGACCCTGTGGCGCTGATGCCACAAGGATATTCATTGTTAACTTCTGTCTCACTTCCTGGTTCTCCTGGTACAACTCAAAAATAGAAAGCCATGATTGCTTTAGCTGCTGCGATGGTTCGTTAATATTTGTGCCTTCAATGTCTGTCCTTCTCCTTCTGTTGTAGGCTTCTTGACTTGGACCTTCGACAGGTTCCAACCCAATGGCACACACGAGTAATTCTTTGGAGATCAAATTTGCATGCGACTCGTTCGAGACTTGGGCCTCCCCGGTCTCTTTTTTCTTCCTTGGCCTGCCCCTCTTCTGGGGTATCGATTTTTGGGTAAATGTGGCTACCAATGTATTTCCTTCTTCCGCGGTCCTTCTTATTTCCGCCTCCGCGTGGTGAGATGTTAATTTTTCTTCCAGTAGAGGGGAATCCTCTTTGGGGTCCTTGGGGATGCCGACTGTGAATAGGAACGAATCCCAGTTGTTTACCAATCTCCTCAACTCCTCAACTATCAACAATTTAATCAACGAGACATGATATGGTTTCTTCTTCGGTTGATTTGTATCATACTGGACGCCGTCTGCCATTTCTCGGAGGCTTTGGTGCAAGAATAAAGGCATGTTTAAGGGTATCCTTCTAGTGAAATGCATCAACAATATGATGTGATGTGAGTGAATTTTGTCGAACCTTCCTTCACAAGTGAAATATTTCCTAATCGCTCTCAGGATATTCTTAAAAGGCTCTCACAAATATCTACTTGGAACGCCCTCTTCGAATTTCCCATTTAAACAGTCTGGTTTGATGAAATCCTCATAGCATAGAGAGTCCAAAGGCATGCCTTTAGACCACCTTTCACCGCATGGAGGGATCTTTGTGGCAACTGACTGAGTTTCCTCTGTTACCTAGAAAGTGACTCCTGCAATTATTGCGCGGAACCCGTTGAACCTGAGTGCAAAATGCTCTGCCAGTTTCATGTGGAATCCTTTGATTTTCCTACAAAGGACCATGCATCAGACCTATTCAAACAATGCTCGGACGTCCAGATATTCATTTACCAATGTGAAGTTTTGGGGTTCGGGCCCCACATTTATGCTACTTCGCGCTTCTTTCCTTATGTTCTGAGATGTTGTCATGGTGCAACATGTATTTGTCTTGCACGATGGATTTAGCACGGACCCAAAGCAGTAATATTGCTTGACCTGAGTTTGTGGCACAACCAAAGGAAATTGTCTTTCCAACCACAAGAATCTCAGGGCTCGCGGGAAGAATTACAAACATAACATAAAATTGGTTGGTGAATAGAATACATGCAGAGCAACCATAATTTATAACTGGGTAGACGAGAGCTAGAATCATGCCAGGGGACACTGAATCCATGGTGACTGGAGTTTTCAAAGCAAACTGAAGATTTTAGCAGCACATCTGCACGACGGGTACACTTCGGGGCATGTAAGGTACAACTGATAAGAGCTGTAGAGTATACGTGATATGGGTGCCGTGATTTTTCATTCTCTATGAATTCATAATGAGATGATGCTGGTCATTGCGTCTGTCAACGTGACTTCTATTTAACAACTTGCCTCGACTTTTGGCATGTAAAACCTTCTCTTCTGACAGGACCCGACTCTTTGGGAAAAGGCCTTTACCACTTACACATGTTTTGGTTCTGACATCCCTTCCCAACTCCAAGGGACAATCGACCACTTGTTGACTTCGACCCATGCGTTATTCGGTACCTGACCTCACATGCTTTAACACACGGACCATGACTTGACTAAGACCGACTCTAAGTGAAAAAATGACGACGCTAACAACTAGAACCAATGAAAGTTTGGAAGGTACATAAGCCATATGTCGTAGATTGTCTTGCTTCAATCCTTTTAGGTTGCTTTAATATTGCTATCTACAAACTCAACACTTAGTTGGCAAACTGCTCCTCTAAAATCCATGATAAAACTTGTGTTTGTTTTGATTTACAATCATTCTTTGGATAAGTCATCTACCACTAAGTTAAGTTGTCTATATACAAGGTGATAAGAGTTGTTTGGAAAACAATCTCCTTACTTTTAAACTCTTTTAGGAACAATAAAAAAACAATGTTTTCCATCTTGAAATAACCATGAAAATCTAATTGGTTACCACAAAAGAGTCACCAATTAACCCCCCTTATCAATTGCTAGCTTCATTAGTAATTTCAAAGCCTATCATTTATGCATAGTTATTTGTACAACCCCTATGATCCTCTTAAAAACAGCATAATAAAATAACACTCAAGTTATAATGTTTAAGCTTGTGGTCTTCTTTGTCTCTTGATTTAATCAAGAATCTCAGTGGAAAAAAATAAAATAAGTTGTATCTTTAATAAATATTAATTAATTAATGCAAATTGTCTCACTTATGGTCCTTATATATTCATTATTATTTTTTTCTGTACTTTTTTGTCTTTAATTTTACTTTGCTTTTCAATGATGATATTGATGTTGATATAGGGCCTACTGCCTCTTAGGGTTTTCTTCTTCTTTTATTTTCTTTTGTATCTCTCATTGTTTGTTAATGTTTTAGCATTTATGAGTGTTATTTTAGACACACCCATAGTCTTTAGACTTCAAATTGCATTCTAATTAATTATGTTGAACTATTTCTTGGTCATTTGTTGGATATTACTAAAAAAATATTAAATCTTTTTCATTTCTGGACTCAAGTTGCTCATTTTTCTAGGATTTCTAACTTCTGAAATAAATGTGAGTTTTTCCGCATGATAGTTGTCACTACTCTTATGCCTATACCCAAATGCATCACACTCTAAACAAATAGTGATGAAATTAATATTAAAAGAAGAAAGTTTCAATTTATCTCGTAGATGACAAGAGTCAAGTTGTTTATCTAGGTGAGAGTACCTTTAACAAGTATTCATAAAAGTTGTCACCTATGGATCCAAAAGTAATCTTGAAGTAGGTTTCATCTTCCCCATAATAAGAGTACATATATTTATATATAACTATAATATTAGCAATGAAGTTGGAATGGCTTGCTAGGTTGTACTAATATATTATCAAATGATTAATAATTTAAAGGTGACGTGGGTTCTTTCAAGTTTCCTCTATTGATATGTATTTAAAAACATAGAGAATATTTCTACATATAGTGCTTCACACTAACTATTTTGTTACCTTGTATCCATACCTTCAACAAGTATTCATTAAATATATCACTCATGGATCCAAAAGTAAACTTGGAGTAAGTTTCATCTTGCCCAAAATTAGACTACACACATGGACACAAATAGAGGAAGTAATCCATCATATGGGAAAATTGCTTATCGTTTCTTGATTACATTTCCGACCTAGATCAACAAAAATAATTTTTTGATCATTGTCTTTCACCAGAGCAATAATTTTCTTTAGATGAAAAGTGCCTTGGTTCCATAGATGGACACTTTCAAAGTATCTTACTTTGATATATATGCAAGTAGAATTGCTAACTATTTAGACAATGGACATAATTTTTTTGTATATTTGCCTAAGGAAACCTTCCCTATATTATGGCTATAGTTTTCTCTCTATCTCTCTCTCTCTCCAACACAGTAGTGCTAATTTTGTATTGTTGATGAGACTCCAATTTCTTTCCACATTGTTATTTCTATGAGTTCTACGTGCTGATGCTGGCACTTCACATATCCCAATGCTTTTTTATGTCTCATGTCAATTGATTTTGCTCCAATGTTGTACAAATTACATATGTTAATAGTCATCTTGTACAAAATTCATCATTGATTTTCACTTTTGCATCAATGTCTTTATGTAATTTTTGTTTATCTTCCTTGCTACCATAAAAAGTTCATGTGTTTAAAACAATTCATCAATTAAAATCCATATTGATTGCCTAGTTTTGTAGACAAACATTTAGAGAGTTTTGGGCCCAGGAGGAGGACATCACATTTTTGTAGGGATGCATTATGGATAGGTTTGGATCCAGGAGGAGGACATCACATAAGAGAGTTTTCATATTTGTGGTGAGTTTTTGTTATATTGAATTGTGAAATTTATTTTGTAAGTTTTATTTATAAATCAAATTTTAATGCTATATCTTTTGATCATATATACATGGAAATGAATGAAGATGCAGATGTTTTGTCAAAGACAAGTTCACAAATGGAATATGGTCTGTGGCATATGCAAGAGATAAAATATGGAAAAGTTGTAGATTATTTTCATCCTCCTTTTGGATGATTATAAACTATTTATTATTTCAATTATGTTTTCCAGTCTTTTGATTATGAGAAAGTTGAAATTGTTGTAATTTTTTAACACTGTAAGAGAGTTGTATGAGTCCTATACCCAATTACTCGAGTGTTGATGCAAATACAAATACGTACTTAAAAATCACTTTAAGTGAAGGTTTGTTACTAATCATATTGTATGTTGATAACTTGATTTTGACAACTACTGTTGAAGGTAAAGTTGAAAAAGTGAAAGACAATTCACTACAGTTAGTTGAGATATTAAAGATCTTGAAGTGTTACATTATTACATTGGAAGAGAAGTTTAACAAAATTCAAAAGGATTTTTCTACCTCAATTAAACTATGTTATTGAACTAATCAATAAATTTAGTACATAGAGGATTGTAGTGTTTGTGACACCCCATGTTTTCTATAGAAATTATGACTAAAGGTAACAAAAAAATTGTAACAACCAGAAAGGCTTTAAAAACTACAATAAATCCATATTTCTGTTTCAATCATGATAAGGGACTTCCTTCTTTCTGGTTGCAAGATTTAACAACAAAATTTAAACATGACATAGTATATCTATAAATGCTATAGCTTGAATTACTTGAATTTAGTACAAAAATAATAATTGCAGAATTACCTCTTGAAGAAGGTTGTTATGTTGAAACTTCTTGTCTGAAAGTGCCTGTCTAAAACTGTTTCCTCCCAGCCATCTATGAGAAGATCCTCTTTGTCTCCCTAGCTCTAGGAAATTAGATTCCCTAGCCCCCGATCCCAAAATCCCAACAACTAGTCCACTAGCCGAAATCTCTCTTCAATTTCTCTCCAATTCTCCTTCTTTAATCCTCCTTTTCCAATCTTCCTTTCCTCTCTCGATCCCCGTCTCAAAAATGCCCCAACCTCCTTCCTTATCTCCTCTCTTTAATCCTCCCCCCATTTAATTCCCATCTGCCTTATCCCCTCATTAATTCCTACATCTACCTTTAAATAATAAAATAACAAAAAGATTCAAATCTAATTATTTCAATAATTAATCTTATTTACCCTAAATAAATTATGATCATTAATTCATGAAATTGGACTGTTACATACACTCACCCTTCAATAAACTTCGTCCTGAGGTTATAGTAATTTACAATACAAGGGAAATAAAACATAATTCAAACATCCATATCAAATAAGTAACATCATCAATTTAAAACACTTATACATACTATTGTTCATGTGCAAGGCATGCATGTGTAGCTAAAACATACAAGACTCACACGTGTACTAATGGAAATAATTATCACACATAATGCAATTCTTGTATGCATCCAATACAATCAACAATGCCATTCATTTCATAAAGAATAATAAACCATTTAAAATATTCACAAAATCCCTCAATTATAATAATTTAACACAAGAAACATTTACTTAGATAATTGTAATTCAGTTAAGCAATTATTATCATGGCACTTGGAATTTACATGATAATAATGCTGATACTCAAGGTACTTGGCGATAAAATGGGCTACATCACGCTTCATGCCTAACCAGAAGAAAATCTTCTTCATTTCTGTGTACATTTTCTTCACACCCAGATGCACACAATACAGTGCGCTATGAGATTCCTTGAGTATGATGCTACAAATATCCTCACCCTTGGGGATGTACATCCTTCCTTGATATCTTAACAATCCACATGCTTCAAGGACATATCCTTCATACCTGGGTTCTAACTTCCTCTCACTATGGAGGGATAAAGTAACCTTTAAATACCAACTATCTCCGAGGAGTTTCCCCAACACTTGCTCCCTCAAATTAACCTTTAAGGGAACTAAGGAGAAGACATGTGGTCTCCTACTCAGGGAATCCTTGACCACATTCTCCTTTCCCTTGATGTACGAAATTCCAAAATCATACTCACTCATAAACTCACTCCATCACCTCTGCCTGGCATTGAGATCCATGGCACTGTGTACCTATTTTTCACTGTAACACAGTTCAAGTCCCTGTAATCTATACACAATGGTAAGGAACCATCCTTCTTGACAAAAATTACTAGTGCACCCCAAGGTGAGACACTAGGCCTTATTAGCCCTAAGTCGAGTAGTTCCTTCAACTACATCTACAACTCACAAAGTTATGGCGCTGTCATCGTATATAGAGTCTTGGAAACTGGCTCCACACCAAGGTTTATCTCAATGGTAAAATCAATCTCCCTCTCAGGAGGTAACCCTTGCAACTCTTTCGGAAAAACATCCTTAAATTATGAAAACACTGGATATTGATCCATGGAGGGTCCTTTCCTTTCATTGACTGCTTCCACTACATATAATCAAAAACCTTTCCTCTTACAAAATTTATCCTTCATTATTGAGATAAAGTGTAGAGACACCTTCCTCTGTATACCATGGATCTCTACATAAATTCCTTCATCATCAACACAAAACACCCTCTTCGCAAAACAATCTACCATAGCTCGATGATATTCTAACCAATCCATTCCAATGATTAGGTCATACGCCCCTAGAGCAGTGACGTACACCTTCAGACTAGTAGTACACACCCGCAGGTCTACTAGAAAATTATCGACGCTAGGCCCTACCGCTTGTTTCTTCCATGAAGCCATCTCTACTTGTTTAAAGTCATCGTGCTCATAGGCTGCCAACTCACACTTTTCTAATTCACAAGGTGAAATGAAACTATCTGTAGCACCATAATCAAATACAATTTTAACATTGACATGATTTAGCATACCTGATGACTCCACCACAGTGGATTGATGTTCTTCCTAGTGGTTATTAACTGCTGCATAAATCTGGTGGATACTACTCGCTCTCCCCATCAAGGCTTTCTCTTCTCTATGCACAAATCCTGACTGTGACTCTAGGCAGTCACACTAGTAATGAGGTCCTCTACACCCACAACAAGTAACTTAGGTTGGAACTTTCACACTGCCCTTTGAAGGCCTTTGAAATGAGTTCCTTCCCTTGGAGCCCCTAGACCTACTAGTGCTCCCTGAGAAGGTCATGGAGTTAGCTGTGTCTCTAGTGATGAGTGAGATGTTGCACTCACTGCGATTGAAATACTTGTTGCAAATTCTCTAGGTGCAACTCCATTTCCATAAGGAGCTGTCCTAGAGCTTCCTCCCCTAGAGAAGGTCCTAGGGGCCTTTCCCATGAATCCAGGTTATCGTAGAATAGTCCATATCATACCTACCTTTAAACTCATATTCTCTTCTACGTAACAAGCATTTTGAACTGCTTCAATTGCTGATGATGGTTTCCACATCCACACCATGGCTCTTATCCTCGGGTTTAACTCATAAAAAAATGTTATTCTTTTCACTGATCTATATGCATGTATGAAACATACTTTACTTACTCCATGAACTTGATTTCATACTCTTCCACAGTTCAGTTAACCTAAATTAGAGCATGAAATGCTCCTACCTGTTGTTCTTTGTAGTACACTGAAAAGTATTTCCTCTGGAACCTTTCCTCGAAAAGTTGCTAAGAGACAGTGTTGGAGGTAGGCCAAAGGCCAAAGGATAAAGTGGAAAATAATGGCGTTTTTGGGAAAGAAAGCATGCACGAGAAAAGCGAATGCTGGAAGGGAGAACAAGACGTGCGCATGCAAGGAAAGAAACAACTGGAAGGAAGAACAACACACACACATGGTTGTTGTATTGTTCATATGATTTAAGTCATGAATGTTTAGATGAATCTAGTATGATAGCTTAGTGATTAAATGATGTGAATAAATGATATATTTGATCTTTTTCCATGTGATAAGTGCTTAGATGTGTTAGATCTGGTAAAATACTGCATTGTTATGTAACTAGGGTTTGGATCTGCGATGTGAATAAGGTTTAATTACTGATGAATGTTAACTGCTAAGTTCTTTGTTAAGAGGTATGATCACAGATCTGTATCCCAGCTAGGTTGCAGACATTTGAGTCCAGCAACCACCCCTGCCTCTACCTCAGGTGAGACTTCATCTGCTTCACAGGTGTTTCTTAAAGGGCCAGTAGTTAGGGTTTTTTTGGTTCACTGTTGAAGCGTTGAACCTTGGGTCTGCCCCTGTGCCAACAAATGGTTCCGTTGCCCAAACCAAAACTGTGATTGTTGGGAACTGAAGAAAATAAATCTTTGTGCATAGTTCTGTTGCTTTAGTGCGCAATATTCTACTTGACTTGTGAAGCTCTGTGCTAAGAAGAGAAGTCTGATCTGAATAAAATAGGTAAGACATTGAATCTTTGTGCTCTGAGAAAGGTAATATAAGTGAAAATTTTTGTTTCGAAAGAATGGATCTAGGTATGTTTGATAAATTTTGTTCTAATTTGAAAACTAGGGCACAGTTAGAAGAAAAAAGATTTGATATGAATAGATCTGATAGAAATAATGAAAGGTATGTTATCCCTATGCATAGAAAGAATGTTTGGACTAACAAATGGATGCAGGATCCTAGAAATAATTTTTTGCAGGTTAGTTACTGTGATCCCAGTGCACAGTACAGTAAGGGTTGGGGATCATTTAAGAGAAAGAGAGGATTAACCCTTTGTTATAGTTGTAGAAGACTGGGACATCTTGCTAATGAATGCCCTGGTAGAAGACCTAGTTTTCTTTGTTTTAAAGCTATGGACCATGAAGTTTTGGATTGTCCTAGAATGATTGCGAAAGTTGAAAAGATGAAAACGAAACAAGAAAACTATGAGACATGCCAAAAAACTAAGGATATGATAGAACCCCAGAAAGAATCAGAGACTGTATTACTACAGATGAAAGAAACCTAGAATGACCACATAAATATCAACTTATCAGAGAAGAGAAAGAGTACATAGAAACAAGAACATGAGACTTCAACATAGACTATGTCCTGGATGAGGAAACACAAGTGAATATCATGACAGAAAGAACTTGGGAAATTTTGGGAAAGACTTCTATGGTTCCTTCATTATGAGGAGTAAGATTATTTAGAGGAAAGATGATAACCCTATGTGGAATACTTACTGAGACATCTACGCGTGCTCATGGCACTTCGATAGAAGAAGAATTTGAGATCGTGAAGTTTGCTGAGAACAACACCCCATTTTCTATTTTTCTAGGAAAAACCCGGATTGAGAAAGATTAGATACGAAGGAAACAAGAAGAGGAATCCCTAGAACAAAAAAAAAAGAATTAAGAGATTTCATGGCTAGGAGAATAACACACTTACTGGAAGAACAAGAGAACCAGTCGAATCTACTAAAGACTAAATATATGGATGTTGAAGTTGGAAGGACACATGAAGACTGAAGACACCCGTCTGTACAAGAGAGTAGAGCACCTACCCTAGAAAGAGAAGAAGTATTACCCTTGAACCCTATGAAATACCCTCCACAATGCGAAGTTATCATGCCAAGAGGGGATAAGAATGATAATGGAAAAATGAAACCAGTGATTCAGATCACAGGAAAGAAGGTCAGAAAGCTCAGTAAGAAGAGGGAAAAGTTAGAAAAATTAAAAGAAGTTTCAAAGAATACTTCACAGAAGAAAGGTTTCCATAACTCGAACTTTGTCGGAATATCAGTACAACACAGATTGTCACTTCGCCATGATGAATCAATATGACCGTTGGAGGAAATATGACCATTCAATCGATGCTCCCGAATGGTTAGGAAAGCAGTTATGGCCCGAAATTTCGCCATTGGACCATTGGGACCGCACCATAACAGATGGAATTGCATTGAATAACGCTTTGCAACCCGTTGAAAGAAACCGTTACGAAAATATCTATTTATCCCATCGAGCGTTGCACCGATAACACTTTTACCAATTGTGATTATCCAAGCCCACAGAGAACTAGTTGATTTCACGCATGATCATTGAGACCTCACCATCCATTCTGTTACATTGAGTATTATTCACCTACCTGAGATATCAGATCTCAAGTGTAGATTTCAGACGCAATTAGCACATCATAAAAAGTTGTCGAAGAGATTCTAATATATCTCATGGTCGAGAAGGTGATGTCCGCAGGCATCCAATCCTCATGGAAACGAGGAGTGCAAGCCTCCCCGTCGAATTCTCATGGATCTGGACCATCCCAAGCTGCGACTGAGAAAAGAACCAAACATCGTGATGACTTGGCGAATGCAAAGCTAATTCCATCCATCCTACCCGACTACATCCCACCCCTGGCCGGTGTGGTGAGTCGTGACAATGCCCCGAGGGACTTCGACTACACAGTCATCACTGCGTAACTTTCGAAGGGAATACAAGCATTCATACCGTAGTTGGATAGGATTCCAACCTTGAAGATCAGTGACTATAACCTAGGATACTGTAAGAACTATGGCATTCTCGCACCTCACAAATATTTGACTAAGACCAAGGGGAATAAGTCAAAGATCATCCCCTAGCCGTGGACTATGGACATCGTGAGGTCCACTGTCTTGAACATGATGAAGATACCACATTTTGGAAGGAACCAGGAGGTTAACGCGTGCGTTAAGATCTTGTTGTCGTGCTTCCATGGCGGGTATCTATGGTTAGACTGATGCATCACTGTCGATCCGGTGCTGATCCATAGGATAAATGAATTGAGCATGCAGAGACCAGACCCATAAGAATTTTATCCAGGGAAGGTTGCAGACTGCGCCCTGGAACAGAAGATCAAAGACACCTACAATGATGTAGAGAAAGGGACATGAGGCTACAAGGTAGCCTCCATTCAGAATGGCGTAGTGCGCCTTGCTTGCCAGTTGATTGCTGGTAAGCTAGTTCGAAAGAATAGACCCACGCAGGTCAGAGGGTTTGTCATTGACTTCGCAGGAAAATGCGTGGAAGGACTACAGATGAACTGAGCCAGTTACCTAGTCAATCAGTTCGAACTTGATTGTCGTGAAGCTCAGGATCAAGGCTATGAGTTCCATTTTAGCTGGCTGCTGATCCTCATTGCATTCACTGCTTGTGAGATGCCGGAAGGTGTGACCTTCCATGGGATTGAGCTGTTCGAGCCACTAGCTACAAATTTCACCACCCTTTGGTATTCAAATGATATGGGGAAACAATGGCAGTCGAATGCAATATTCCATACCTACTACCTACAATTTAAGAGGGCTATTGATTATTTCCCTTGTATGACATCGAACGCCCTGGACAGGTTTAGGTCCCTTATGAAGCTCCACGCAGATAAGAATTTTATTTATATTACTGCACGCGCAGACGAAAATAAAGAAGAGCTTCAGTCCTATTACAAGCTCACACAGGGTCAGAAAACTAGATCTAAAAATAGTGCCAAGCACTCCCCAGGAAGTGTGAGACCAGAGAGAAGCAACTGCCAGGAGCGTAGTTGAAAGGATCAAAGCATTAGCCATGGAATATAAAAAAATAAGCAGTCGCAGTGCACAGACTTATGAGTGCCTTACCGAGGATCCTGAACTGAGGACACTAGAGTCGCAGCTCCAGGAAGCAAAACAACAAGAAACAACAATAAAAGCGCAGTTTAAACTCCTGTCAGTAGTTGAGAGGATGAAAATACACCAAGAACAGTGCACGACTTAACAACAGGTCCATGCCATACAAAGCAAAGTCATGGAAGTGACCCAGAAGCTCCAGCTAGTCCAGGATGCAACTTGCCTACTTTTTGAGGAGATTGAAGGCCGAGGAGTAGAGCTAGAACAAGTAGTCAGTTCAGTAGAACACCAATTAGAGGGACCTCTTAACTAGGCAGTTATTCAAGATTTCTCCGAGCAGGAGGCCTTGGCGCAACAACATGTTCAAGCAGCTCGAGGATTTTGAGGCAGAGTTACCCAGACCAGAGTGACTCGGGACGAGTCACAAGTGAGTGTTGGGGGCCTGTTGGCCCTTGACCAAGTTTTGGATATCCTTGGTCATGTATGACCTCTTTTGGGACTTCGACAGGCTGGTCGAAGGCGAAGCACAAGTCAAAGCGGAGATTGCGGGATCTCAGCTCCTTTTTAGGACAGTTTTGGGATTAGGGTTTATGTAACAGGTATGGGATGTCGGCCCATGGGTTTACCCATGTTTAGGCCCATTTTGTAATGTATAAATATATATATAGACAATGTAAGAAAGGAAGAAGATGCTAAGTGCTAGAGTTCTATCTATGTGATTGCAAAGGCTTTGTGCATAATGTATGTTGAGACTTGCAGACCTAAGTGCAAGTGATTGTAAGAAGGATTTGTGCTTAAACCTAGCTCGAGGAAGGAGGATCTGGCGTGATGCGTGCAGATCTCCTGTCCTATGCGGAGTGGGTTATGAGACCTTTTGCATGTAAGGAGATTGACAGAAGACAATAAAGAAGACTAAGAGTTGGTGGACGTAGCCCCACACTGGGATGAACCATGTATATCCTGTGTTATGGTTGCTTTGTGCATTATGGTTGTTGTATTGTTCATATGATTTAAGTCATGAATGTTTAGATGAATATAGTATGATATCTTAGTGCTTAAATAATGTGAATAAATGATAGATCTGATCTTTTTCCATGTGCTAAGTGCTTAGATGTGTTAGATATGGTAGAATACTGTGTTTTTATGTAACTAGGGTTTGGATCTGTGATGTGAATAAGGGTTAATTACTGATGACTGTTAACTGCTAAGTGATTTGTTAAGAGGTATAATCATAGATCTGTGTCCCAGCTAGGTTGCAGACATTTGAGTCCTGCAACCACCCTTGCCTCTACCTTGGGTGAGACTTCATCTTCTTCATAGGTGTTGCCGAAAGGGCCGGTAGTTAGGGTTTTGTTGGTGCGTTGTTGAAGCATTGAACCTTGGGTCTGCCCCTGTGCCAAAACACGCATGGGAGGAAGACCTAACGACGATAGGGTTAGTTTTTTGGTAAGGTATTGTAAACGGCTAAAGAGCCCGAAATGTATAAATATAGATACTTAGGTATCATAAGAGGTTCGGTTCAATTGTCGACGGATTACTATTATGCTATTGTAGTTATGCATGAGTTGATGCGGTATGTAATGTTTTGCTGTAAGGCCTATTTTGTATAGGTTGTTGAGCTAGAGGGGACGAGGGAGGGTAGATCTTGAGGGTTAGATTGCAGGCTGTGGAGCTTGGTGTAATCTAGTCCGCCTCATATAGATCTCACCTGACTGAGAAGAGTTGTAAGCATGCAGCGCTGTATATGCGAACATAATATAATAAAAGAGATGAGAGACAAATCTTTGTGGACGTAGCCCCAGGAGGGGGTGAACCACGATAAAAGCTACGTTATGTGATGAATGTTTTCATATATTATTGTCTGAATCATTTATTATTATGTTGAATGAATGAGTTGTTCTATTTCTTGTTTAGGGCTTTTGCGATATTAAGGGAATAAGCCTATGGATTTACTCCATAAGTCGCGAATAATAGTATGTTGCATTGACTAGTCATAATAATTGTTCAATATTTAGCTGGCTTATCTCACACTCAATCCTAGGCTGTAAACACCTGAGTATTATAGCCACCCATTAAAGCTATCTTGGGTGAGACTACACAACACATTCTGTGTGCTGTGCTGCCTTCTGTTTTACCAAGAGGGCCGATAGTTTTATAGGCTTTGTTGGAAACTTGAACATACATGAACCCCGGGTCAATAAACTCAGACAATATAGGAGACAAGTAACCAAAAAATGGTTTCGTTTTCGTTGATAGGAACATGAGAGGATTGATTAGAGAAGATAACTCAAAGATCTGTCCGAAGAAGATTAAGAAAAGGTTAGGGAAGAGACCAATGATCCATTAGGAGGGAATGTTGAGGCTGTGGAATCCCACAAAAGAAGAGATTGAAACTTGGCTAAGAACTAAGGAGCTAGAGTTTACACAAAAATAAAATAGAAACCCTAGACTAAAACCTCACAAATATCTTGAGAAATACGTGTTTACTGATTTACACAAAGTCTTTTTTCTGTGATTTTCCACATCTATTACAGGAGTGTATACTAAGGTTGAAGGATAACCACGCAACGAATTGGATTCGAAAGCTAGAGTGGACCCCCATACAGATTGAGCAGCTTCAGCAAGTGAACAACAAGTTCACCCGTGCAGTAGACTTTTGGCTTGATAGTATCGTGGTAGGTTTTATCACAGAGTTTGCAGTAGACACAACGAAGTCATACATCGTAGTGGAGCAGGAGTTTCTATGGGGACCTCGAGGAAGGTACATTCGATCACTCTATACTTCGATTAAGATATTGCTATATAACAAAGGTGTAATGACAATGGAATCAGACAACTAAATTTACCTGCGTGCATGGGGGAAAGGGGGGAAGCACTGATAGAAAGAGGAGAAATGGAAGGAGGAAAGGATAAGGGCAAGCAAGAAGAACCCTTGGACCCGATCATGATGGACGATGACCAGATTAAGTAGGTCATGGCGACAGCTGGAAAGATGTGTAGCAGAGTACCCTACCAATACAAGGTGAATACCACCATCAGGTTACCCAAATTTCAAGGAGAAGCAACAAAAGACCCTGAGAAACATTTGTGCAAAGATCTGGGAAGCAAAACATATCACTGATGAAGATACCAAACTTCCGCAATTAGCGATTATGCTAAAAGATTGCACACTAGACTGGTACATGAGTTTAGACGCAAATAGTGCCCCTGGGACAACAAGGACACTGGAACACATTAAGAAGTTACTGATAAACGAGTTCTAGAATCCGAGCTCAGACTATCAATACATGAATGAGATGATCGAAATAAGACAGAAACCAGGAGAGTCCGTATGGGAGATTGATCAGAGATTCAAACGACTGAAGGGAAAGTTAAAATATCTCATGAACGAGATGCAACATAGACACTTTTTTTTCAATTCACTACTCCCACACTTAAAATATCCATTGTGACAACAAAAGTTCTAGACGTAGGCAGAGGCTCTGTAGGAAACCTTGCAACTGGAAGAAAATCAACATCAACAGACGGACCCAACTATTGAAGAACTGAAGGAGGAATTGAAGAAATTAACGTTTAAGCTAAACCAGAATAAGAAAAAGGATAAATGAGAAGCCGTTTGGTATACCACATGCAGGACATAAGGACACCACAAGAATGAATGCCCAACATTCACACAGTATATGGCAGTAGGAATGACAAATCCGCTACCAATAGGAGGACTATGGTGTGAAATCTGCAAAAAACCGGCTCACGACCCTTATCACTACACGATGATGTAGAAATACCAGACAGTCCTGAAGATCTCATATTACACCTTTTGCAAGTCAATGGGCCACAATGATAAAGATTGTAGAACTATGGAGTTGATGCAAGAAAGGACATCCGACGCATATAGGGTGCGGGAAGAAATAATGACTGGGAAAGCCACACCACAGTTTAATCAAGGTCCAGATCCATACAACACTGCACAACAACAATATAATACTACGCATCAACCATATAATAACACACAACCATAGTACAACGCAACAAAACCTTAGTAAAATACCGCGCAGTATAATCAAGCACCTCAGTATAACACGCTGAGAGGAGATAGGGAAGGTTACAGAGGTGGAGGATGAGCAAGAGGAGGTTTCAGATGAGGTAGAGGACCAATGGTGTGTCACAATTGTCAACAAATGAGACATTACACAAGGAATTGTCCACTTCCACCAGCAACTTGTATGTATTTTCGCGCATCAGACCATGAGACAAAAGAATGCCCGAAACTACTAGTAAAGACCCAGGAAAAGAGGAACCAAAAAAACTAGAATGTTTAGTGGATTTACGCCAAAGCAAGCGATGAAGGACATAAAATTAATATAGTTACTTTCAGAGGAGCTAAAACATGGGATGGCACTGTTTGACAAGCGTGAACACAAAATCAACGGGTAAAAAAGAACGCCGAACCAAGGAAGCAGTTCAACGCGCAGAAGGAAAATGAGATATTTAAGCAAGCCTGACAAGAATTTCAGAAGGAAGATATTGCGATGACTTCAACTGTGCAACAAAGCAAGGAAGCACCTGAATACAAAATGCCTCCACTATTGTATCATACCAATGAAATACATTCCATAGGACAAGTAAGTACAATCAAATATTTTTTGCAAACATGTGTAAAGGTATTAAATAATCCACCATCTGTGAAAATCTTGCAAAACATACTAGAAAAATGTAGCCTCGAGACGGAAGAAAATATAGAACCAAAAAACTGTCAATAATCTACACACAAGAAGAAGAACAAGTAGGGAATTTCGACTGAATGCCAACATTGGAGATTTCAATATGGGAGACATCATACTAGATCTAGGATCTGAAGTTAATGTACTACCAAAGAAGACATGGAAATGCATGGGAGAGCCCACATTAGGATATTCACCTATTCAATTGAAACCAGTGAACCAACACAGAGTCCTACCGATATGTAGACTGAAAGGAGTGACAATAGACCTAGATGGAGTGCGCACTAAAGCAGATTTTGAAGTCATTGAAATAGTGGATGACAAAACACCTTACCCCACATTTCTTGGTATGGATTGGGCGTTTGGAAGCCAAGCCATAATCAACTTAAAGACCAAAAAAATGACATTTGAGTCAGGAGAATACAGGGTCATCACACCGTTAGACCCATCAGAAGGATAGAGGTTCGTAGAACCTACTTGTTTGGACCTAGAGGAAATTGACCATTTGTACATAACAACTGCGCGTGATGAGGATTATGTAAACCCAATTGCAGACGAGATACTCAGTTGGCGGAGCATCACTTCTCGTGCAACAGATTCAGATACTGGTTTAGAGAACTGGAAACAAAGGATACATGAAGTATCCACGAGGAGATGTGCACGAATAGGTCGCGTCGTAATATGGGTAGGCACATAAATCAGAGAACCACCCAATTTCCATAGAGTAAACGATTTGAAAACATTCTTAGCACAGTATGAAGATGAAGTCTTAGAGAACTAGATACTGTTAGCACTTGATCTATCACTCAAGGCCACACCTGCATGATGGTGGGGTGCACACAAAGAGACAATCACAGACTGGTACCAATGCAAGTGGTTACTGCACGTAAGGTTCAGCGCAGAACGAAAAAAAAACAAACAAAAGAAGTATGATGGAAAAAGAGCACCAAAAGAACACTTGGAGGAGTGTAGAACACTGTGGAAAATGACACCTCCAGAGGAATGGCCCCATTAATTTATACACACTCTCGAGGGCATCCCAATGAACTCGTATACAGACCATGAGTTGGGCAAAGGAACTACGAACTGGATGATATTGCAACATAATTTCATAGTCACCTTCTCATTTGAGCATGAGAACCCCAAAATAGATGTTGCTCTTAAAAATATAAGAGGAATGATATTCATTCAAGCACCAGAAATAGAAATTATCACCGAAGAGAAACAACGAAATAAAAAAATAGTCAAGGAATTATTGTCGTGTTACCATGTGCAAGAGGAAGCACCAGATGAAGATGATCTGCACGATATTTAGGTTGAAGAAGCAGAATGAGAAAGAGACGTCGAAGGCCCACCCATAGAATCAAAAGTCATTTCCGTGCCAATTAAATTAAATAAAGTAAACATCGGGACAATCGAGCATCCCAAAATGGCCAACATTGGATATTACTGGGATGAACAAATAGTGGAAAGCATAACAGAGCTATTGCACGAATAAAATTAATTGTTCCCCACAACATTTACAGAGATGAAGGGTATAACAGGAGAGCTAGGAGAGATAAATATACCACTCAGACCAGAAGCGAGATCGATCAGAAATCGACCATATAGACTAAACCCCATATATAAGCAGAAAGTAAAAGCTGAGATTGACAGGATGCTAAAAGTTGAGATTGACAGGATGCTAGAAGCCGACATCATAAAAATGATTGAAGAATCAGAATGGATAAGCCTGATGGTAGTACATAACAAGAAACAAGGAGAGATCAGGATATGCGTCGACTTGCGGAAGTTGAACAATGCATTCCTACATGACCCATTCCCTACACCCTTCATGGATGAAGTATTAGAGAATGTAGGACATGAAGCCTACTCATTCACTTATGGATTCTCAGGCTACCATAAGATCAAGATAGCACAAGAAGACAAATACAAGACCACATTTTTGATAGAATGGGGATCGTATCAATACACAGTTATGCCGTTTGGACTGAAGAATGCACCAACAATCTTTTGCAGAGTAGTCATTGTTGCGTTTAAGGAATTCATCCACAAGTTTCTCGAAGTATACCTGAATGATTGGATAGTCTACAGTTGTTGAAAGACCATGTAGAAGTCTTATGACTAATGTTGGAAAGATGCAAGCAGTGTCAGCTATCACTGAATATAAAGAAATGCATATTCATAACACCGTTCGTGATACTGTTGGGCCATATAGTATGCAAACAGGGTTTATTAGTAGATCCTGCAAAGATCGTAGTCATTGTTAACTTACCACCACAAAAAATAGTTCGTCATCTAAGAGAGACGTTGGGACACACATGTTACTACAGGAAATTTATCAAAGGTTATGCATAGATAACTGCACTGATGGAAAAGCTGCTAAGAAAGGATACAAAGTTTCAGTGGAATGACGAGTGCCAACATGGTCTAGATACCCTAAAGGAAAATATGGTCACCTCCCTGATATTAGTCTTTCCAGATTGGGAGAAGACATTCCACGTACATGTAGATGCATAAACCATATCACTTGGAGCTATCTTAGTGCATCCAGGAGCAGGGGATTTGGATCACCCGATAGCATTTGAAAGTAGGAAGCTATCAAGCTCGAAACAAAACTATAAAACTACATAAAGAGAAGGGCTAGCTATGGTATATGAACTGCAAAAGTTCAGACATTACTTATTGGGGAAACACTTTAAGATGTTCACAGATCACTTAGCCCTGAAATATCTAGTCAACAAGCCCGTGTTGGGGGGGAGAATCTATCGATGGTTACTACTATTCCAAGAATTTGGATTCGTAGTAATCGTCAAACCAGGAAAGTTAAATGTAGGACCTGACCACCTATCAAGGGTCACAAACAGAGAAGAACCTATGAATTTAGAAGACAACTTTCCAGATGCACAACTATTCTCAGTTCAGATCATTGATGAATACTTCGCAGAAATCATTCAGTACTTGAGCACAGGTATTGCACCGCAAGAGTATAATACTATGCAGAGGAAAAACCTAGTAGTCCGCGTTGCTGACTATCAACTAATTGCTTGACATCTATATATGATGGGTGCATATAGCATCTTGCGAAGGTACGTGTTAGAGCATGAAGACTAAGAGTTTTAGCAGAAGCCCATGAAGGGATAGCAAGAGGACACTACGCAGGTAAATCTACCGCACATAAGGTATTCCACGTAGGACTATGGTGGCCAATGATTCACAAAGACTTGAAGGAGTACTGTAAAAAATGCGATGTCTATCAAAGGGTAGGAAAACCCAACAGAAGGGACGAGATGCCATTACAACCACAAGTAACACTCCAAGCATTTGATAAGTTGGCAATAGATTTTGTGGGACCAATCAACCCACCAACAAAAAGAATAGGAGAAAGGTACATTATCACTGTGATGGAATACCTAACAATATGGGTGGAAGCTGGACTAGTGAAGGATTACAACGCAGAAACAACATCACATTTTTTATTCGAACAAGTAATCACTAGATTTGGGTGTCCAAGAATTTTAATGAGCGACCAAGGCACACACTTAATAAATAACACCATCAACGCTATGAATGAAGAGTTTGAATTTCATCATCAAAAGATCACACCATATCACCCACAGACACAAAATACTGTGAAAGCATTTAACAAAATCCTGGAATACGCGCTGACAAAGATCTGTAACGTCAACAAGGATGATTGGGATCTCAAAGTACCAACAATATTATGGGCATACATGACTACATGCAAAAAGTTGATAGGGAACACACCATTTAAACTGGTTTATGTCCAAGAAACAATGGTGCCATTAGAATTTCTAGTACCAAGCTTGCGTGTAGCAACAATTACACAAATGACAGAACGAGGCGTAGTACAAGAGCGACTAAATCAGTTAATGACCATGGATGAAGAATGGATCTTAGCATGATTCCACCAACAAGTTCAGAAATCAAGAGATAAATCTTGGAACGATCGACACATCAAGAAAAAGGCGTTCAAGGAAGGAGATCTAGTACTGATGTATGACAACAAATTGTTTCAGCACCCGGGAAAAATCATAATGCACTGGCTAGGACCATATGTAGTAATATATGTCACAGATGGAGGAGATGTACAATTAAGAGACTTATCAGGCCCAAAACTCATAGGGATGATTAATGGGAGCCGACTAAATCTCTACAAGGACAGTTGACCCGCCACCACATAGTGAAAAAAAAACAACAAAAAAAACAAAAACAGAGTATATGGAAAAAGAAAAGAACAAAAGGAAAGAAACAAAAAGGGCAGAGTGCGTCGAAGAAAGAAATATCAAGCACAATGAGGTACACAAACTCGATGAGGAGAAGGACAACGATCACATACAAAGGGAAACAAGCAGGAAAAGAAAAGTCAACAAAAGCAGGACGACATGACAACACTAGGAGGAATTAAAGGACGACAAGGACCGATGGGATGCCACATTAAACACACCAACTGAAGATTGAAAGGCATAATAATGGCAAGTATGAAACCACTGGAGATGCATTGAACCCGTAGTTAAGGTGCATTAAAACCCATAATGAAGGAACTGTCATCGACAAGCTTCATGGAAAACCCATACAACACACGGACGCAGGAGCAAATAGTCTATTCGCGAAAGAAGAGAAGACATAGAGCAATAGAAGATGAAAAAGATAGAGCGAGTTCATAGAGGTCACAGAGACCATTCGAACCTAGCAAATGGTTGACATTCACCGCCATGGCACCACCCAAGCAAGCAGAATCGAGCCAAACCACCATAAAAACTAGAGTTCAGACTAGGTCAGGAGGGCAAGCAGAATAAGGTGAACAACAACCGTCAGAGATCGTTAACATCGACGAAACCCATCCCCAGAAACAACACCGGTGCACTCGACACCCATACTGGAATAAATCCAACAACCATCATCGGAGGGCACAGATACAGACATACCGACAGAAGTACAGGAGCCACAGAACTAGGAAGAAAAAACCTTGAAGGAGGTACAACCAGATAACACCGGACTAGCTCTGAAAGACAATGGAACGAAGCCGAATCGAGACACTACAATCGATCCAGACGAGTCTCAAACGACCATATCAAACCACCCACTAGAGGGAGCAATCGAGGATATCAAGGGTAAGCCGGAATGACAGACTGAGGAACAAACGAAAGTCACAGGAACTTCGAGCTAGCCAGCACCATCAAGGAAAGATAAGATATAGATACCTAGATAACCTCACAAGAAACCGACAACAAAAATCGTTCTACCACGCATACCATATGGGCTATAGGTAGAACCAGAGCTACTGGGTCACATCAAGAAGCTCAAATACTCCGACCACGATGTAGCAGACGAAGATAAGTTCCCAGAACTTGCGAAGAGGGTATTCTTACAGACTACATGCATAAATAAGGTTGGGGAATCGGTTGATCAACCAGTCCAATGGGAAACTAGATTGGAGAAAACAAGAATTTTAGGCCTTTTGGACCTACCATATTTTGGCAGGGGTCAGTACGCAACAACATGCATCAAGTAGCTGCTAGCAGTCACACATGGCCGGGACATCTGGTTGGACAAGCTCGTGTCAATAGACGTAGATCTTATCATGAACATAACAGGGTTTCCAACTTGGGGCATGGATGCCACGCAATTTCTAGATGACAAAGCCAGGGAGAAAGCGCTAGCAGAAGAGATGAAGAAAAAGTATGGCACTAACAGGGGAACAAGAGGGATCATTGTCAAAAGGATCAACGATGCCGCAACACAACTTGGCGCAAATATCTTATCCTGCAAGCTACTGAGAAAATGCCGCACGGAGGAATTCCCAGCTAGAGTCGTTGTAGTTGCAACTCAGTGCATAGAAGGCACCTCAATGAGCTAGGCACCGTATCTCTTGAACATATTCCTATCTAACTGCAAGGATGCACAGGATCTAGGGACAAAGTTCCACTATTCATGGATGATCCTACTAATAGCCTTCATGGGATGGACAAAGACAAGGTACGTAGTGTTTGGCACTAGACCCAAACCAAATCAAGGGGCAATATATTTTTTACTTAGATCCAGGCCAGAGTCCAGGAGAAAAAAGGTGAATGTGGCTATCTTTGAAGGATAACTACGTGACCTACAAGAATCCATCTCCAAGATGTGGAGAATAACACCAGAAGCTGTCGCGTGATATGGGGACATCACCAACTTCCAGGCTACGACATACAATGTGGATACATACAAGGAAGGATCTGGATAAATAGTGGCTGCAAATGCGTTACTGTATCACAGAGGGTGACATCGACATGGTCATCAACGAATGGGACGATGAGTGGAAGAATCCCGCCCTTACCCAGAAAATTATGGAAAAAACAACAGAAGAAGAGGTAGGGAAGGGAGAGACCTAGCCAAAGGAAATTCAAATGCCCAAGAGACGAAGAACAGGTCAGAGCAAAGAAACATGGACAGAAGAAGGGCCAACAAAGACAGGGACCCAGAATGAAAAGAAGGATAAGACACGACCGACCACCGAGCAACAACAACAGGACAAGCCCGTGCAAGAGATCGAAGCAAGGTCCAACCCACAAACAATAGGGGAAAAAAAGAGGCCATCCACGTAGATAGGAGGTGCGTGAAATAAATCAAAGGCACAAAGAACACCACCATATTATACGATCACGGATGAAGATGGGGAAATGATAGCCTGAACGGTTCAAGATTGTCTATCCGAGGACTTCGACCATGCTGCACCACATGGATATGATTGAAGAGAAATTGGTAGACATGCAGTAGAGCCTCAAGAAAATCGGGGAAGGGAAACCAACAAGTAGTAGGGAACTCAAACCATTAGCACCGCAGACAGAAGGATGAGTGCAAGAAGAGGAACGAGAGTAAGTTCAGGAAATACTGTAGCCACACGTAACATTCCATATCAACCCTAGTATGTTGTGCATGGACGAAATTGGGGGGAAGACACCCTTGAAGGACTTAAACCAAATTCAACTTTTGTTGACAAGGATACCATTAGGGGCACTACACAGGTTGCAAGTTAGTGTAAACCACAAGGTACAGTCTCGCGCACACAAACACTTAACCGACTTGAAGTAGGCAACAAAGAAACAAGATGCGCTGGAAATAGTCTATGAGAAGGCTAAATCTGAGACCCAGGAGGAAAGGGAGTGCATAAAAGTATTGGAGCAGAAAGTGGGAGGAAATTACGAGAAGATTGCACAGGCCGTGCAGGGAGATGAAATCATAGCAACATAAAAGATTGATCAGATTGCGCAGGAAATCGATCAATAACAGAAGGATACAAAGAATCTCCGAGAACAACTCATACCAACCACTCCACCAACATTCAAGGAGCAAAGGAAGCAGGAAGAAACAACGCAATTGCAGGAAATAGAGCAGCAGGTTAGTACAACTGCTGACTTGTTCAATAAAGCAGCGTAGCTTTGGATGAAGTTAGAGGAGGATCACCAGGTCCAAAAGTGGGATAAGGAAGAAGAAAGGATTAACACAAAAATCCAAGAACTCAAACATAGGCATAAGACAATTCCAATTACAGAACACGTTAAGGGAACGCACGAGATGAAGAAATTACAGGTAGAGCTCACTACCGCGCAAACACAGAAACATGAGTGGCAGGCTCAAATGGAACCGTTGCAAGAACGGGTAGTAGAATTCCTGGCACAAGCAGAGGAAGCCAAGGCACATATAGCACAGACCCAAACATAGTGCGTGGAATTGATCAGTGACAAAATTGCAGTCCAGATAGTGGACACACTCAAGGACAATACTATGCAGGCGCAAACACATGCAACATAGCTCAGGGAAAAGTTCGAGGTGATCACCAAGGAGGTCGAAGAAGCGCACAAAGGATGGGTGGCTCGAGACGAGCCACATGTCAGTGTTGGGGGCCTATTGGAGGCAGGCCATAGGCCAAAGGATAAAGTGGAAAAGCATGGCGTTTTTGGGAAAGAAAACATGCATGAACAAAGTGATAGCTGGAAGGGAGAACAACACGCATGCATGCAAGGAAAGCAACAACTGGAAGGAAGAACAACACACACGCATGGGAGGAATACCTAACGACTGTAGGCTTAGGGTTTTTGTGAGGTATTGTAAATGGTTGAAGAGCCCGAAATGTATAAATATAGATACGTAGGTGTCATAAGAGGTTCGGTTCAATTGGCGACATATTACTATTATGCTATTGTAGTTACGCATGAGTTGATGCAATATGTAATGTTTTGCTGTAAGACCTATTTTTTATAACTTGTTGAGCTAGAGGGGATGAGGGAGGGTAGATCACAAGCTGTGGATCCTGGTGCGATCTAGTCTACCTCATATATATCTCACCCGACTGAGAAGAGTTCTAAGCGCGCATCGCTGTAGATGCGAATATAATATAATAAAAGAGATGAGAGCCAAATCTTTGTGGACGTAGCCCTAGGAGGGGGTGAAACACGGTAACATTTGTGTTATGTGATGAATTTTTGCATATATTATTGTCTGAATCATTTATTATTATGTTGAATGAATGAGTTATTCTATTGCTTGTTTAGTGATTTTGCGATATTAAGGGAATAATCCTATGGATTTACTCCATAAGTCGCGAATAACAATATGTTGCATTGACTAGTCATAATAATGGTTCAATATTTAGCTGTCTTATCTCACACTCAATCCTAGGCTGTAAACACCTGACTATTACAACAACCCATTAAAGCTATCTCGGGTGAGACTGCACAGTGCATTCTGTGTGCTGCGTTGCCTTTTGGTTTACCGGGAGGGATGATAGTTTTAGAGGCTTTGTTGGAAACCCGAAAAGACATGAAACATGGGTCAATAAACTCAAACAGTATAAGAGAGAAGTAACCAACAGACCGTGTCTAGAGTAAGGTGCAACTTCCTGTCCAGATTACCCCACTAGTTCAAGGCACTGTCCCTTAACTGAAATATCGCTATCTTCGCTTTTGACGTGGAAGCGTAATCTCTCAAGGAAAAAAATCTCGTCATTCCTTCCAACCATGCCTCAACACGTTCACTTGCACGTCCCCTAACAAAATTTGGGAGTTTATTCCTCTGTAGTTTTCTAGTGATGTCCCCTGGTGGATTCCCTCCCTCTGAGTCCCTCGACGCTTCAGGGTTATCCACGCTATATGGTGGGAGTTCCACTTCGACATCCGTCGACTAACGTCCCTTCATTAATAGCCTCCAAGGAGCGCAAAATGAGAGCTAGCTTGGGCGATGGCGGTGGCGGTACCGATATTGGTGGTCCTTGCGACGATGCCCCCTGACCTCGATTTCCTCGAGTCCTAACCATCTTGATTGACTGGATCTGTAATCGATCAAAGCTTATTAGTAAGGGTTTAAGGAATTCAACTTTTCACTCAACTTATACATGGAAACGTAACGTTTTAGGCATAAATTTATTTATACTTGTTTGTAAACAAACATTACTCCAATAAGGTAAATGTCTTAGGTAAGGGTTAAATCATCTAATCTTATCTTGGTAGGTACCCTTCTATCTTTCTTACCTTGCTAGATGCACTAGCACTGTGGTATCCTTGCCCCTTACTCTAATTGGTTTTCTTAATCAAGTGTCTAACCCTTCCATAAATGACTTTATACTCTTATAGAACTTATATTTTTGTGTAATCTGTCTCTTATAATTGGTCATAAATTCTTCCCTCCCCCTTTTTTATCAATTAATCATGCATTAACGTTATCAAATTACACTACTAATCTAACCATTACATTAATTAACATTACTCTAATTAATCAACATATATATTTAATATGTATATTATCTAAATAAATATATTAATTACTATAAGTATGTTTAAACTATAAGTAAGGAGTTTGAGACATAATGTATATTTTATATTTTACAATCCCTCGTATAATCCTATAACATACAAACCTTAACACACACACACACAATATGCAAGTCATTTATTATATATATGTGTGTTAAGGTATGTATGTTATATATATATATATATATATATATATATATAACATACATACCTTAACACACATATATATAATAAATGACTTGCATATTACTTTTAAATTACTTGTCAACAGAAGTATTATATATAATTTAAAGGCTTTCATATTACTTTTTGTAAAATTATATAAAATTATAGTTAAAAAATATAATTTATTTATATATATAAAATCAATTACATAAAACTAAGCAATTTAATATATATTATAAATATTATAAAAACTATTTCATTATGAATAAAATAAAAAAATTTAAATATATTAATTATATTATTTATAAAATAATAAAACAAAATCAATCAATTAAAATGATTTAAATAATTTATATATAAATTTTTTTTTAGGCAAGGTGGGATATCGCATGAGGCCCAAGTGCCAAAAAAAAAGCCCAAGTGCTCCCTGCGCTCTTCCTTGGATTAAATATTTAATAAAAAACTCTGCTCAAACCCTACCACCTTCTCACTCGCACTTCATACCTCATTCCGTCCCGACCGCCTCTTCCTCTGCAACTGCGAAATCCAAAGCGAGGTTCAACTGTGTGGCGGCCAGGTTCAAGAGAACACAGCTTTAGAATATGTGAAGAGAACACACAGGTTCAACTGCGTGGCGACCACCGTCGTGTACAATGAATACATTGTCGACCGCCATCATATCCACATGAATTTGGCGCAACTACCCCATTTCTCCCACAACTCACTGGTTGTATGCAGAGGGGCATCGCTCGAGGAAGGAAAAGGCGATGGAGCGGTTGCATTGAAGAATAATTCATCACCGCGATTCTCTGCAACAACAATGGCCGCCAGGCTCCTTCCTCACGGGAGTAATTCCTTCAGGCTATCTCTGGCAGAATATGGGGTATGTAGAGCCGAGCCTATACTGTGCTCAACATGGGAGAACTAGAGGTTTCGCTACACGGGCGGACGACTTTTGTCAAAGGTTTTTATTGTTTTTTGTGGTAGAAAGGAGAGATGGTTGGCGTCTACCTCTCCAAGGATTGGAAAAATGTTTGGAATTTCTTATCAAATGCGGTGAAGGCTATCTTCTCCCTCCAGGGTGGATCTTTACCCAAAGGGTTTTTATTTGTTTTGGCAAGTGTGTTAAGCGATGTCCTCTACCAGGAGCTGGTGGTGCCATCGGTGCAACGCGACCTTCAGGCAGAGAAAGGTGGAGGTAGGGCGACGAGGTGGAGGTAGGGCGAAGGACTGTAGCTGGTAGAGCGCGTGGGGTGATGGCGCAGTTGGTTAGCGCATAGTGCAAACAATAGTGCCTCGTGGGATCTCTCTCGGTTGTAGCTTGGTATGGGGCGCTTGGAAAAGAATGGGCACTTGGTTAGCGTGTAGGTCTCACACTGAATAAGCTCATTTTTTTTTCATTTTTTATTATTATTATTATTATTATTTTTTTTTGTGTTGTTGTTGTTGTTGAAGATTACACACATTTTTATTTATTTATTTATTATTATTATTATTTTTACATATTAGCACAGCCTGCTAATACAGCTGTATATGGTAAAGAATTTATTAAATTTTATTATTGATTAACAAAAAATATGATTAAGTAAATGTAAAAAAGTATTTTTATAATCGTTAGGAAGTTAATGATTGAAATCACAACCATTTATTTTGTGTGACTATTAAGAATATTCCAGCCATATTTAATCCTGTCCATAGAAAACTTATTAAGCACTAAACCCCTATTAAATCTGCCCATTGTCAATAGGTGTATGCCTTTCGACGTAATTATATATATTTTAAGTCGTAATATATATATATATATATATATATATCTATATATATATATATATATATATATATATATATTTCTAATAGAAGAAAATAAAATAGATAAATAAAAAGAAGAACATTTTCTATATTATTTAAATCACTTTTCATAGTCTTCATTTCTGTCATTTAACCATTGTGTATATGTTTTTTTTTTTTTTTTTTTAAATTTATTTGTCCCGTGTAGGTAAGGGTTCTTCCTTAGAGTGAACATGTTAAGTGGTTGGAATAAGAGGGACAAAGGTTAAATTTATTTTTCCTGTGCAGGTAAGGGTTATTTCTTATAGTGAACAGGTTAAGTGGCTGGAACAAGAGGGATGGAGATTGCAACAAATCAAGAGTGTTTTTCTCCCTTTTCTTCTTGGGTTTTTCTGGTTACTTCCCTTAAGATTTCTGGGTCCTTTTGGGTTATTTAAGGGCTATAAATAAAGGGATTTAGGGTTGTGTTTTCAGGGTTGTGTGTGGTAAGCCCTAGGTTTTAGTTTTGAAACCAGACTTTAATACCATTTGTAACAACCATAAAGGATTTAAAAACCACAATAAATCTATATTTGTGTTTCAATCATGATAGAGGACTTCTTTCTTTCTGGTTGCAGGATTTAACAACAAAATTTAAACATCACATAGTATATTTATAAATGCTATAACTTTAATTACTTGAATTTAGTACAAAAATAATAATTGTAGAATTACTTTTTGAAGAAGAAAGTTTTCCTACTGAAACTACTTGCCTGAAAGTGCCTGAAATTGCCTGCTTGAACCTGTTTCCTCCCAACCATCTAGGAACAGAGCCTCTCCGACTCCCTAGCTCCAAGAAATTAGATTCTATGCCCCCCAAGCCCAAAATCCCAACAACCAGTCCACTAGCCCAAATCTCTCTCCAATTTCTCTCTGATTCTCCTTGTCAGTGTTTCATGGAAATCTGCACAACAGACCTAAATAAATCATACACACACAAAACTTATCAATAAAAGGAAGAGATACAATATGAAGAATGAGAATCAATGTATATTATGATCTATTCAATGAGTGAGTGATATTCACTCATATAGACAATGCCATCCTATAATTAAGAAAAGCGAAGAAGTAGTGAACTGCAGTGAACTTTTCTTAGGAATGCATGCATAATAATGATGGTCTAAAATAGAACTAGGCAGTTAACTCCCACTGAACTAGTGTGCCAAAAATAGAAATTTCTCCAACACCCCTCCTGAACATCACTATGGAGTAAAAAATGAGTCCTGACTACTAGGACATATTAGGTACTCATGTACAATGCAACTATTGAACACTGAATGAAAAAGAGGAAAGAGGGAAAACCACGTGGGAATAAACCCCCCCCCTCAAAAGACAATGCATCAAAAGAAGAAAATGGAAGTTGTTGCTAGGAAGCTGTGTTCTTCACTCCAAGATGATCCCACAAAGTATGAAACTTCATCCCAATGAAGGTCTTGGTGAATATGTCGACAGTCTGTTCAGAGGAAGGACATAACTGCAAATCAATGACCCTGTCATGTACTAAATATCTGATGAAATGCATGTGGACCTCAATGTGTTTGGTTCGCTGTTGCTATACTGGATCTCTGCAAAATATTAGTGTACTATGATTGTTACACCATATGATAGTCGGACAGTGAAACTGGATACCAAGCTCGGTAAGGAAGTGTTGAAGCCAAAGTGTTTGAATGACATAGTTGACTACTCCTCTGTACTCGGCCTCTGCGAAAGATAAAACAATGGATGATTGCTTCTTACTTGACAAGAAATTGGGCCTGAACTCAAACTGAGAGTGTACCCAGACGTGGGCTTGTGATCTGTGCTATCACCAACCCAATATGAAGGTGTGAAGTCTATGAGATATAATGCACAACCAACTGCTTATTGAATCCCATAACTCATGGTGCCCTGAACATATCTGAGGATGCGCTTGGAATCCTTCCAGTGCAGATCATGGCATTCCTGCATGTATCTGGAAACTACTCCTACCACATATGAGATATCTGGATAGGTGTGGGTGAGATACAAAATACTCCCCACCAACTGTCGATACAAATTGCTGTCCACTAATGGTGTATCCATGCCATCCTCAAGTCTGATCCCAGATAATAAGGGTGTAGTTGCAGACTTACAATCTGTCATGTGAAATTTATCCAGAAGATCCCTGACATACTTATCCTGAGAAAGTTTGATGCCGGAAGCATCCTGACTAATCTCAATACCAAGAAAGAAGTGTAGTGGACCCATGTCCTTCATAGAGAACCTTCCATGCACAATATATTTGACCAAAGCAATGATAGAAGAAGAGATACCAGTGATCAAAAGATCATCAACATAGAGTACTAAAATCATCACAGATTTAGTAGTCCTCAACATGTAAACATTGGAATCATATTTACTTCTAACAAAATCACGTGAAAGAAAGTAAGAATCCGTCTTTGCATACAATGTTCTAGGTGCCTGCTTGAGGCCACTGAGAGACTTCTTTAGTATGCATACTAAGTATGAGTTCTAAATGAACCCATGTGGCTGCTCCATGTAGATATCCTATGAAAGGTCACCATGAAGAAAAACATTCTTCACATCCATCTGGTGAACTTCCCATCCTTTGGCTATTGCAATGGCTATAGCCAAGCGAATGGATTCCATCTTTTATAAAGGTCTCATCATAATCTATCCCATGAATATTTTGAAATCCTTTTGCAACTAATCTAGACTTGTACCTGCTCACCTGACCATTCGCTGCTCTCTTGGTCCTATAGACCCATTTGCATCTGAAAATTTTCCTCCTTGGTGAAAGTGGAACCAAATCCCAAGTCTGATTTTCTAGGATAGAGTAATGCTCCTCCTGCATGGTTGCTTCCCATAGTGGATTGCCAACAACCTCACTATAGGTATGTGGATCAGAATATTGAACCATATAGCAATGCATGTGAATCGCTGGTTCAAAAGATGAAAGTACATGAGAAGGATCCACATGCTGAGATCGAGTCCTCCTCGAATCCAATGGATCACCTATAAGGTTTCCTACTACATGAAGTGTGGACTGTTCACACTTGGGCATTTTCTGAAGCTCCGACATTGGCTCCTCATTTGGCTGTACTACCTGCTCATCTGCATGTACATAATCCTCTAAATCTGTGTCTGAATATGTAGCAGCTGAGTGTGTGGAATCATCATCTCTGATGTCTGGAATTGATGGAAGCATAAGAGTCTCTGCATGTTGCACTGGAGGTGCATGCAAAGGACTCTCCTCAAACTGAAAAATGCGCTCAATGATGAGCTGGTCTGTAGAGGGATGAATCAATTTGTACCCATGCACATCATCTGGATATCCCACAAAGATGCAAGGCATGCTCTATGGATCTAAGGCTTTCCTGTTTTCAGAAGGAATATGGGCCCATGCTCTAGATCCAAAGACGTGGAAGTGTGTGACATCTTGTTTGTCATCTGTCCAAGCCTCAAAAGGTGTCCTATCCTCAAAAAATCTGTGAGGTGCTATGTTCTATATGTAAGAAACATAGTTAAGTTCCTCATCCCAAATCTTGGAAGGAAGTGATCTTGCATGCAACATGCAACTGGTCATCTCCTTGAGAGACCTTTTCTTCCTTTCAACAACTCCATTATGATGTGGAGTGTATGGAACTATGTGCTGCAACTGGATACCAACTTCATGACAAATATTCTGAGTATATTTGTTGATATACTCCCCCCCATTTTCTGTATGGAGGATCTTGATTTTCTTCCCAGTTTGTGTCTCTACTAGAGCTTTGAAGTCTTTGATATGCTAAAAAACTTCAGACTTTTTCTTGAGAAAATAAACCCAAGTATAGCGTGAGTAATCATCAATAAATGTAAGAACATACTTTTCTTTACTGATGGATGGATGTGGAAATGGACCCATAAGATCACTGTGAACAAGCTCCAAGGAAGAGGAGGCTCTCCTTGCCTTCCCCTTTTCAAACTTCTCTTTAGGATGATTGCCAAGAATGCATCCTTCGCAAACCCCTTCAGAAAAGTGAATGTTTGGAAAGCCTTTGACCATTCGTTTCTTGGAAAGTCGCTGCATGTACCTAAAGTTTAAATGACCAAATCTCTCATCCATACTCTACTACTATAATTAGCATGTGTAAGTAGCAAAGAGGAGTCATGGTCAGTAAACTTAGTGAACTTATACAATCGTGATTTGTGATCTACCTCACCAACTGCGATAATGGAACTTTCATGCATGTCAAGTACAGTAACTGAATCTGATGTAAATTCAACCCTTTTACCTGTTTGAGTGATCTGATAAATTGAGAGAAGATTTATAGAAATCTTTGGAACATGTAAAAAATTCTCAAAACTTCCATTAGGGAGTTCCACTCTTCCCTCTCCTACAACTTCTATTGGAGTATCATCCCCCATGAGAATAGGAGGTCCAGAGAATGAACTCAAAGAAGTAAAAACTTCTGCTTTAACTGCCATATGATGTGATGCGCCATAATCTATAATCCATGAAACATTTGAGGAATTAATTGCAACCAAAGCATTATGATTACCTTTCTTAGGCGCATGGTATTCTTCCTTCTTCTTCTTGTCTCCTTTAGGAATGAAGTCTCCAAGGTTATTCTTATGAAATACCCGTGTCATAAGATCGATCTGCTTCTTCATGCATGTGGATTCTTCATGATTCAGTTTATTGGAATATGTGAAATGCTTTCCCTTCTTCTTCTTCCCTTTGGAATTTGACGAATCTCTAGAACTTGAAGAATGCTTGAAGGGTTTGGAATATCCCTCCTTCTTTGACTTTGGATGTAATAAATCCTTTTGTTTCTGCTTCAATTTCTGATTGGATGACCATTTTCCATCATGCATGGTGATTGCATGTGCTTTGAGATCTTTCATGAGGCCCATTTGTATGATTTTTTTCTTCTCTTGTGTCAGAGTCTCAATGAACTGGGCCATCATAGGAATTTTCCAATTTTCTCCCAAAAGATATCTGCCAGAATGGAAATTGGAGACATATACAACATATTCTGGTCCTACCTTGGCCAATATTGTTAGAATAAGTTGTTTCTCTTGTGTAGAATTGTCAATACCACATTCACCCAAGCTCAATATCAAAGATTTAAATTTAGTAAATAAATCTTGTATATTATCAAAACTTTTAGGGTCTAAGGTATTCAACTCTACCTCAAGCATATGACCTCACATCTCATCCTGCTTTCCAAAGAATCCTTCCAAGGTGGTCCAGATCTATTTTGGAGTCTTGCATGCAACAACATGAAACCATAAATCAATGGATATTAACTCAATAAGTATTCTTGTGGCCTCATCCTTACGATTCACCCATCTGGTCTTCTCAAGCGCTGATGTAGGTTCTGTTTCTGTCGCCATTGTCAAATTATACAGTCCTTTTCTTTTGAGTTGGAATGTGGCCTTCGACTTCCATTCAAAATACTTGTATGGCATGAGTATTATCACCAGACTTGATTGAATAATTTGCATTGTCTCCATCCCTGCTATTGATTATGAAAAGATCCTGAAAACCTAGATCATGGATTCCGAGATATGATTGACGGTTCTATGGCAGCTATAGATATGATAAAAAAATATGTATCCTAAAATACGATGTGGGTTTTGGATATTTTTGGTGAGCATGAGCATCCCTATGTCATACGTCTCTGGTCAACATTTCAGCCCAACCCAGATCGTTGATTTCGAGATATGACTATTTTACTACAGAAAACCAATTTTCTAGAGTGTCTCACCCTGGAAATGGGCAGACTGAGTGAACGTCGCACCCTAGTGAAGGATACAATGCAACTATGTCACACCCTAGCAATGGATAGGATGCGTTGATTTCAGAAAACTAAACGTCTCACCCTGGTGAAGAATACAATGCGACAATGTCACACCTTGGATGTGTAGAAGTTGCGTCGATCCCTGATTTTTTTTCCGTAAGTTTGAGTGCGACCGTCACACCCTAAAAATGGATAGACTATGTCGATTCCAATTTTCTCACCTTTATATAGGGATAGGCTGCGAATTTGGCGGAAAATAGGTTTACTCAATAATTAAATCCTCTTTCGCTCTTCTCTGGCTTGTTTGGGTTGCTCCAAGCAACTTGGCTCTGATACCATGTCAATGTTTCATGGAAAACTACACAAGAAACCTAGATAAAGCATACGCAAACAAAGATTATCAAGAAAAGGAAGAGAGATACAATATGAAGAATGAGAATCAATGTATATTATGATCTATTCAATGCGTGAGTGATATTCACTCATATAGGCAATGAAATCCTATAATTAAGAAAAGCAAAGAATCAATGAGTTGCAGTGAGCTTTTCTTAGGAATGCATGGATAATAATGATGGTCTAAAATTAGAAAGTCTAAAATAGAACTAGTCAGTTAACTCCCACTAACTAGTGTACCGAAAATAGAAATTTCTCCAACACTCCTCCAATCCTCCTTCTCCAATCATCCTTTCCTTTCTCGATCCCCCTCTCAAAAATGCCCCAACCTCCCTCCTTATCCCCTCTCTTGGATCCCTCCCCATTTAATTCCCATTTTCCTTATCCCCTCATTAATTCCTACACCTACCTTTAAATAATAAAATAATAAAAAGATTAAAATCTAATTATTTCAATAATTAATCTAATTTACCCTAAATAAATTATGATCATTAATTAATGAAATTTGCCTGTTACAAAAATAGTGTTAGATGTTGTATAGATAGTTTGTAGGTAGTTTGATTTATTTTTCATTAATAACTCTAATATTTGTTATGCAATAGGTGTAGTGTTTAGTTACATGGAAAGCCCAAGAGAAAGTCATTGTAGATAAAATATATATGTGATGCAGAAGAATCACTGTTATCATTGAAATTTCATCCGCAAATGGTTACAGGAATCCAACATATTCAAAACAACTATGAGTTCACCCATGGACCAAAATTACCAAAAATAATTTTCAAAAGGTCCAAAACTATACAACCAGTTATGAAATCAAGGTGCGCTATAACTACACAGGGCGCACACGCACATGCGCCATCCATAAACGTAAGAAAAGCGCAGATGCACATGATGTGCAACTGTGGTCGCTAAAAGCCGTGCACACTTGAGAACGACGCATTTATGAGATTTGTCAGCCTCCCACCCATTTCTGGTTCAGCTTCCAAGTTGATTTGACATCCAAATCTCGGCTGGATCTGACTGGGTGGCTGGTCAAAGACCTAAAAATGCCCTAAACAACCCCTTTTCACACTAAAAGCTGGTTGCAAAATACCTCAAAGTGGTGCTATAAAACAAGGCCATGGGTGCACTACATTTTCAAGGAATTCATTTGCAAGGTTATGCTGCTGCTATTCTCTTGGGGAATCCTCTTTTCTCATCAAGAGTATACTAGCATCATTACATTTGGGCAATCCATCTCACCTTTTGAGTGGATTATCTTGGGATTCTTTCACCATTTCTTTCAAGTTTTCAAAGTTGTAAGAAGAGCTCAAATTGTGTGGGTCCAAGAGCCCTCCCTTGGAGGAATAAGGGACCCAAAGTCCTCTTCCTTCTCAGTGTTTTCTGTTCACTAATACAATCCTTTCCATTGGTGACATGAGTCTTATTGGTTTCTTGTTCTTATGTCCTTATGCTCAATAGTTTAGTTGTTCTTTCCTTTTCTAGTTTAATTCTTAGCTGAGTCTTTTATGTTTCTTTTTTCTAACCCTTTCCTTTACTGCTGTCTTGCTTAGCTAACCCAACTAAGATTGTAAGGACCTTTGTTTTTCTCATTTAGGTGACAAAAGAGGCACAACAGATTGACAACTCCACTAGGGAAAGGTATCGATTTCCTACCCCATTTGGGTTTTTCTAGCTCTTCTTTTGGTTTATTTAACCTGCAGGTACCATAACTGGCCCAAGTCGCCCTGCAAAACATCCAATTCAAAGTTGAATTGAGAGAATTCCATTTGAAATTTTCTTCATGGCCGTGTGACAGGTGTGCATGGGTTTATAGGCCCACAGTCGCGCATCGTGCACACGTGCGCCAAAATTACTGTGTTGTTCAGCGCCCTCTGCGCACCTGCATCCAAAAGTCTTTTTCGGTTTGCGCATAAGCGCTCAGTGCGCCTTTGTCTACTCTGAGACCCGCGCACCTGTGCAGAAAAATACACATTGTAATCCTTTTTGTGATTTGGGGAAGGCCCCTAACCTTCTTAAAAATGATTTCATGCATGTTGTAATCTGCACCACACTTAGTTCCCTCTCCATATAAAGGGATTAGTCAAAACACATAGGCACTTAGGGGGTTTAAAATCATTATTTCATCTTTTTCTTTCATTTTGCCACATGGATGGCTTGCTTTGACTAAAAGAATAAGTTGGAATCATTTGTAATCACATAAAACTTGCATTGGGACCAGAAGTTGGATAACAATCATTTAGTATGCTCTTCTCTTGAGCTTCAAAGCGACCTTGAGAATCAGAAAAAGGTTGTAGGACAATTTCATCTCCCTTAAAAATACTAAAACCTGTAGGAGATGACAACAACCCCCTCATGACTCCTCTTAGTTTATTTTTCAAACACATCTCAAGATTGTAACGGGCCCATACATGCCCACATGCTACAAAGATAGGATAATGTTAAAATTTACTTTTTTAGATTAAATCACTAGGGAAGTTTAAAGGTTTTGTAACGGGTCCATACATGCCCACATGATCACAATCTATGATAGTTTCAAAGATTTATTAGATTAAATCACAATAGGGAGTTAAAGAAATAGTAAATGACCCACATGTCCACATGCTAGCTTCCTAGGGACTTTTGAATTTCGCAAGGTTGTACCAAAGGCATTTAGTTAATTAGGTAATCAACACTTGTAAGGACCAAGCGAAGTCCACATGCAGGAAGGTGACACCTAATTCATTAAAATATTGGCACACTTTCACTCATTCACACACAAAAGTCACTTCTCACTCACATAGTTTTTATCTCGAAACGTGGAGGTCAAAGTAAGTTTTCTCCAAAGGGATTCCAAAACACCCCACCCTTTTCTTGACGAAACTATCCACTCCCATTTAAATTCAACGAGATTGGATCACACCCCCAATCTCTCAAACAACCACATCTAAATTTTTTCTAAAAACTCACTAAGTTTTCCTCCACAGAAGGTGCCAAAAGAATTTTTTTAGTCTAGGTAGGATTTCGGGGATAGGCATCCAAATAACTCCCCATTATCTGGTTCTCACATTGTCAAAACAATAGAAGTTGTCAAATAGGGAACTGTAAATCCTCCAAGTCAAGTGTTCCTAACACCATAAGGCAGGGAGATACCCGTGAAGGGTTGAAGGCTGAGGTCTGGTTGTTCTGTGCATCCCCCCTTGAGGCACCCACCTCTTGGACGGGATCCAACCCGTGACCCATTTCTTAGGCCAAAAATCTAAATGCCACGCCTTGACCGAGGTACGTAGCGACCAAATTTTAGGACATCTACCTAGGTGGCAATTGTGGGCTGCAATTGCACCTTGATCGGATTTTGTGTGGCTATTGGGAAATATCGCCAGTTCTTTCAGGATATGCCCCCTCTACCCCTCATTATAACTGATCGCTTCATCCTTCACTAATTTCTCTTCCAGTGGCTTCAGACCCCACTATTGAGTGCTATTGGAAGGTCCAATGCTATTTTGAGAGGAAGGACGTTACATCTTTTAGGACACGAGCATTTTTTTCTTTGTTTCCCCACGTGGACAAAATCCACTTACCCACATATATGCCTCTTTCTCAAAAAAATTTATGTCTGATGCACTTCTGATTACATTTGATTTAGATATATATGGTGTAAAGTTCAAAAAATTGCAAACAAAGACTTTTGTTTATTTATTACTCTCACCACAATTTGCACACATCCACTCAGCTAGTCGGACATCATAGGGGACCCACAGAACCCTCGTCGTTCCATATGCTTGCTAAACCTCCCTACTATTCTAGGGGGAGTTACTAGTCTTTCCAACTCATCGACACCACCTTCACACACTCCAGTGAGTGCCACTGTCTTAGGGTCAGCTTTTCTTGGTTCCACCTTACTTGGGTCCAATTCCCAAGGTCCACAGTCCAATAGCTCTCCTTTACATGGAAGCGTGGGGGAAATTTCCTCTCAAGGGGGAAGTACAAACCCACCTAGTCCCCCCCCAAGGGTCAAGTTCAAAACACACTCACACCATGGATGGAACTAATCCTCCAAGACCACTATAGATGCCATACTTGGCCTCTCTCAACATACTATATCTAAGCAAACTCACAAATGACCCTATATTGCATGACCTCACATGGCCTGCAATGCCTACCAAACTACCTTCATATATCCCAAAGTTTGAAGGAAAGGCAGGGGATGATCCTGCCAACCATGTCATGACTTTCCACTTATGGTTCTCTTCCAACAACATTATGGATGATTCCATCCGACTACGATTATTTCAATGCACACTCACTGGCCCATCAACCAAATGGTATGTAGATGAAAAGTCGGGGTCCCATGCAACCTTTGAGTCCTTGGCCAAAGCATTTTTGACCTTCTTCTAATTACCAATCCTCCATGACAATGGTCTTGAACTACTCTCTAATTTCAAACAAACCTTAGCCACACATATCACTGATCACATCCATGAGTGGCGTCGATGATGTAGTTTGTGCAAAGCAGAAACCACCAAACAACAATGTCTTGATTGGTTTCTCAGATCACTTGTCTCTCTCCTCGGTAAAGATGTGTCTTCCACCTTCCCTCAATTGGAAGAAGAAGCCATAAGTAAGGCTCAACAATACAACCTCATCTATTCACAATCAGGGTACTTGTACATAGTACTTCCTGATCTCCCAAAACCTGTGCCATTTGGCCAAGACAAACCTGGGATGTCTCACTTAGCAGACGGATTGATTGGTAATACCATGCACCACAGTCCACAACCCAAACAACCACCAATGTATGGCACACCTCAATATCCGTCGGCATATGGAGGAACCCCTTATTACCCCCCACCCCCTTATCAACAACCATACCCTGTTGCCCTTCCTTGACACATCAGTGGGCCACCGCCGACACCCACAATACATCCACCAATCCAAAAAAGTTCTGGTACTCCCTCTACCTCATCTTATACTCTAAGTAATAGTGAAAGTGCCACACCTTCCTATGTACCTTACGGATCATTACCCCCACAGAATCCGTACTTTCCATTTCCTGGTCCTCCACCACCCATGGCTCCGCCACAAGGACACCCTCACGTTGGGGTGAATTTTGTTCAACCCTCTCCCATTTAGAAATATCAAAATTTTGAACAACTGAATACGAAAAATCCGACCCATCAGTCGAATAATGCCAAAAAGAAAGGAAAAAATAGGAACAATAACAACCCAGGTCAAGGCGGGAATCACCCCGAACAGAACCAACCTACTGGGGGCAACCAGAACCAAGGGAATCAGAACCCCCAGGGGGGAAATAACAACAGATGTCAAGGGAAAAATAACAATAATATTTGAACCAACTTCCCTTGTTCCTTTTGCGGCGAGTTTGGTCATTATACTCATCATTGCCCCCAAATCGCTGATTTTAAACGAATAAAAGACTTAGGAAATGGACCACATCCTCCAACACCGCCTGCCCCTCAACATGCCCCACAACAATACGTACAACAACCTCCCCCAGCTGTGTTATAGAATCCCAGTCCACACCAGGGTGTGATGAACACCCAACAGGACATGCAGCCTACCCCACCACAGTTGGGACAATATCTCAACCTGAACAATCCCGCCGATCGTACTATCCTCCTCACTAGTGAGGAAGAAGTCCTTCTACAGACACGTAGTTGTCAATACCGGGCACCCACTAAGTCTACTTCCATTCCCCCAGAAACAATCCCAGCACCCACGGGACCCCCGTTGATGATTCCTCTCCCTAACACGGAAACACCTCTTCACATCCCTCACATCCCATTGCGTAGGAATGTCCACAACCCATAGGCTAGGGCAGCTCATAATTACAGTTTGGTCGATGACTTAGCATAGTCCCCGGCTGCCATGTCAGTCTTAGAAGTACTTCAAACTTGTCCCACTCAGTGAAAGTCATTACTTTCTGCCTTGGGGGTAGTAGACCCCGCGGATACCCAACTCATCACATTTGATATCGACAGTAGAAAACTCGCCTCTTCGCACTCATCACTTTTCAAATCCCAGTGAAAATTTGGAACATTACAGTTCATCAATGTATCATCGATGTAGGCGCATCCACATGCATCATGCCCAAGTCTGTATGGAAGAAATATTCTCCCGAAGGGCTCTTCCAAAATGTCCCTGTAGAACTCGGGGGCAAGACCATTCTCATCGACATTGAAGTTATCGACGCCCCACTCGATTACAATATCTTGTTTGGTTGTAGCTACATGTATGCTATGAAGGTAGTTGCCTCTTCCATCTTTCGAACCATGATGTTCCCCCATAACGGGAAGATCATTATTGACCAAGTTTCACATTATGAGCCTAACCCTTCCGCCAACATCGATAACATTCCCCCCCTCATTCACACTAATCCTGAAGCATACCCACTCATCGAAATGGGGCCAAGAATTTTCAAAGACCCATCATTGTTAGGAACTTACCATAGTGCAACACCCCTCCTTCATCCTTCCAATCAGGTATGTGTCGTATCGTCCAAAGGAACTGAGATTGAGGATACCCTTCCTCCCAGGGAGGCTTCTCTCATATTTGACATCTCACTAGTCATAGAGCCCCTCCCTCACGAGCCCCCTGCGAACTCGTCGACTCCACTAGTTCATGATTTTACCTCTCCCCAAGGCCATATCCCAGTTTGGGAGATAGTTCCCCAAGCCATTACTCAAATCCCCTTCTTTTACCCTCCACCAGGTGTACAAGCTTTCCAAGTAGCCACAATGCTTACTCTCCCTAATATGGTGTTGGCAATTCTAGTTTGGTATTTACATCCACCAGAGATGGTTACTCAACCATCCCTTCCCCCCCAAATAGAAGGAATCCCCATGCATATTCCCATACTCACTCCCACCATACCCTCTACACCCCCACTCACTAACCTCCCTGCCACAACTGGGGGCAGGCGAAAGAAGAAAGATCCCACAACTCCACTTCTCCCATGCATCCACCCTCCTTGTGCGCTATGTGAGAAAGATAGACACCCAACCAACAAATGCCCATCTCTACCCGAGTTACGTAACCTAATTCAACTCAATCAAACACCATCACCGTTCGTCACTATAGCAAGTATTGCCTCTACCCCCCCTAACGCAAGTAGCAAAGGGCTGCGAACCAAATTTGCTTGCACCATATGTTCAGAATATGACCATTATACACACCATTTCCCATCACTACCTCAATTCTAATAGACATTAGTTGCAGTACACCAAAGCTTCCAGCACGAACCCAACCCAGCTACATCATCCCCACCAAACATCACTGACATCCATTATGTCACGACTTCAGTCAACGAACGCATGAGATGCCCTTGCTCTCTATGTGAATCCTTAGATCATTTTACATATCAATGTCCTATGATCATTGAATACAGGCAATGCCAAATGACCTTGATTCAAACCCCTGTACCCCCTACAGAATTAAGGATTAACCTTACCCCATCACTAGAGATTCTTCACATTATTTCTCCTGAACCAGAAGCACTCCCTATTCCTCCATGGTTCTTGGATGACTTATACGAGAATTTACCCCCAAATCCCCCCAATTCTCCTGTTCATTTCTCCATGGAAATTTTATGCCCAACCACCACTAGTACTCCTCAGTACCTCGATATTTGGTTTATGTCGAGTGAACCATCGCAATCTCATTATGTCATTCCCCCCGCTTCTTCATCACCAGAGGACAACCACACGGTAACAATAATCGATATCACTCTTTACGATCCCTTGTATTCCTGCCAATTCCGCTATGACAAGGACATACTTGAAGAATTAAACACCTCCGACTACCCATGGGATGCGCTACACCACCGAGCGCTCTTCTTTCCATAGGAAGCCTTCATGCCTCCTAACCAACTCCCCATATACGCAGTCTAAACCAAGGATTTTATCCCATCAGGGCATATCAACTGGTTCAACAACCCCATCCCTGCCCCTGATGCTTTTGAAGAAGGCAATATGGCCAACATTTCCCCTACCATCAAAATCGATATTTCCATCAAAAATGGATTCGTCGAGGAAATCACCATTGGCGCCGCATGCACTCCTCAAGAAATCACCGCCTATAAAGCCCTCTTCCAAGAATACCAGTATATTTTTTCTTGGTCATACATAGAGATGCCTGGCCTTGATCCCTCTATTGTCAAACATCACATAGACACCTGGCTTGATATCACACTGATTCACCAAAAATAATGACCGCTACCCCCGTCCAAAGCCACGACTATCAAAGCCAAGATTGACAAATTACGCATGACTGGGTTCATCTACCCCATTGCCTATACCTCATGGGTTTCCAACACTATACCCGTTAATAAAAAACAGGGCACTATCCGGGTATGCACGGACTTTCGCGATCTCAATCACGACTGTCCCAAAGACAACTTTCCAATGCCTTTCATCGATCAGATTATTGAAAACTACGCAGGCCACAAGGCTTTATCCTTCATGGACAGTTTCTATGGCTATAACCAAATCCAAATCCACCCAGTCGATCAATACAAAACTACATTCACCACCCCCTGGGGTACTTTTGTATATCGTGTCATGCCTTTTGGCCTAAAAAACGCTGGCGCAACTTTCCAATGGGTTATGACATACATTTTTCACGATCTATCTCATATCATCTTCGCATACTTGGACGATCTCACAACTCGATCCAAAAAATGCACCCAACATCTTCATGATTTACGGATCGTCTTCCAACGGTGTCGTCAGTACAACATCTGCTTAAACCCCCTCAAGTGCATATTCTACATCACTACCGGGCACCTCCTCGGATTCATCATTTCCAAAAGCGGTATTACCGTGGAAAACCTCAAAGTCTAGGCCATCACAAAAATCCCACCCCCTCGGAATTTATGCCAACTCCAGAGTCTACAAGGAAAAGCTAACTTTTTAAGGCAATTTGTCCAAGACTATGCCACTCGAGCACACAGTTTCCTTTGCTTACTACGCCATGACATCCCATTCCACTGGGATGAACATGCCCAAAAAGCGTTTGACGATATTAAAATGGCACTCTCCAACGCCCCTTTAATTAGTTCACCCTAATATAATCGCGACTATATCCTCTACATATCATCATCAACTATCTCAGTAGTAGGAGTTCTCATCCAAATCGGCGATGACGATCATGATCATGTCATTTACTACATTAATAAAAACCTCTCAGGGCCACCCTTGAAGTATAATCATGAAGAGAAACTAGCCCTTGTAGTCATCCTCGCAGTCCAAAAATTGCGCCATTACATTCTGCTTCGCACAATCATAGTCATAGAGGATTCCAACCCCATGCAATACTTGCTCAGTCGTCGGAAAATTAATGGCAAATTTGCTCGATGGATCGTTATCCTTCAGGAGTACGATCTCAAATTTTCAACACCCAAGATCAAGAAAGATCTCGTCCTCACCGAACTTATCACAACCTTCCCCTCCGATACTACCAGTTCCCCCGTCAATACGGACTTCCCCGATGAACATATCTTTTATATCACTTCGGATGATCCTTGGTACGACGACCTCCTCGTCTACCTCCGAACCCAAAAGTTTGGTAACCACCTCTCACTAGATGATCGTCGTCGTATTCACCACCAGGCCCCTCGTTATCTCATCGTCGGAGATATTTTATATCGAAGAGGGATCGACACCATACTCTGTCAATGCTTGACTATTGATGAGGCCGATAGAGTCTTGAATGACTGCCATAGCGGTGCGTGCGGGGGCCATCTCTTGGGGATGTCCACTGCTCAGAAAATCATCCGAGCAGGTTATTTTTGGCCTACATTGTTCACGATTGCATTCATGCCGTGAAGCGATGAGATAAATGTCAGCTTTACACCAACAAAGCACAAACACCACTTTCTCTTCTCCACCCAGTCATTACTGCCGACCCCTTTTGTAAATGGGGCATTGACTTCATGACTTGTAATCCCCCATATAGCAATGGACACAAATACATCGTCGTCGCAGTCGATTACTTCACAAAATGGGCTGAAGTCATGCCTACCTTCAACAACACCGCTGACACTGCAACACGTTTTTTCTTTAATCACATCATATCCCACTTTGGAGTACCACTCCAACTAGTCTCCGATCATGGGAAACATTTTGAGAATGAGATTTTCATCGAACTCTCATCCCGGTTAGGATTCTCCCACGAGTTCGCCTCACCATATTACCCTCAGTCCAATGGACATGTCAACGCAGTTAACAAGGTCCTCAAGGCCATGTTACAGTGCACGGTTAACAAACATAAGACCAATCGACATCATATGTTATTTTCCGTGCTATGGGCTTACCATACGACCGTGAAAACAACCACTAGTTTCACACCATTTCATCTAGTCCAAGGGGTAGAGGCCACTCTTCCTATCGAGTGTGAAATTCCCACCTTACGAACCACAATTGAGCTATTACTCGACACTGCTCCAATGGAGCAGCGTTTGCTAAACTTAGAGTCCCTGGATGAAGATCGTCAATCTTCATTACATAACAATGAGGCAGCTAAAAAATGGTCAAATGCCACCTTTGATCGCCATGTCAACCTTCGCTCATTTCATGAAGGCGACCTCGTCCTTGCTTACGATATCGCTCACGATACCCTCGATCATGGAAAATTCGAGTTACTATGGCATGGCCCCTACATTATCCAACATTTCCTCACCAAAGGCGCATACATCCTGGCTTCCCCCGAGGGCCTCTCTCTCAAATAACTCGTCAACGGGTTATACTTAAAGAAATTTTATGCCGAAGCGCAATCATTCTACATTAGGTTATTTCTTTTATAGTGTTTTTAATCTTTTTTCCATACCCCATGTCTAAACTATCATTTGTGTTCTTGACAGATGCTTCCTCCACCGGCCTACCACATCGGTTATGCCGACAACGCTAGCCGTTGGACACAAAATCTCACTTCGGCAGCTTGGGCCCTCTATTCCCCCTCACATGAACTGCTCCACTCTAGCGGCATATGTTTGGGTTCAGCAACAAACAACCAAGCCGAGTACATTGCCGTCATTGGCCTCCTTGCCAATGCTCGTCATCATCATATTCGTCACCTTAGCGTCTTTCTTGACTCCCAACTAGTCATCCTTCAACTCAACAATGTGTACCGTGTCTGCAATCCTTGCCTCTTTCACAAATACCTGCAAGTTAGACTTTTATCTCGACATTTTGATTTCATTACATTTACACATATTCCAAATTTTTTTAATCAAATCACAGATAACCTAGATAACATTATACTCGATTGGCATATATCACATCAAGATACCTTTACACACACATAAACCATCAAGAGCCTATCACAACATATATAGTTTAGACATCATAAATAACATTACAAAACAAAAATTCTCAGACACATGTGAACATCACAAAGACCCAAAAATGTATATCCATATATATATATATATATATATATATATATATATATATATATATAAATCGGTCACCAGTGCCATCAAAATGTTTACATACACATAGAATACATCGTATACAAAATCCATAGGCCAGTGAAGCACCTCGGTACAAAACTGGTGTCACTACACCAAAATGGGCTCACCAACCTATATATAATATTCAAAAATAAACAGAGAGACACTCATGGTGCCTCTAGAGCACCACCTCCTAGCCCTCCCTCAGGAGGTGGTGCCCCACCCACTATCAGTCCCTCCGGACCTGGAGGTAACCACCCGGTCATCGCAGCACCTGCTACTGCTGCTCGCTGAACCACAATCCACCACATCAGTGGAACTTCCACACACTGCTCCTGGACATCCTCATCTTGGATGCACGACCACATGCCCTCAGGCACTCCCTGTAGCACAACTTCCAAGCGGCGGATAATATCCTCAAAATCTCCCCCGGCCTCAGCCAGAGGAGCATGCGATGGCCCTGCATCAGGATCGTCGAAACAATGTCTCCTAGCTGCTCTCTCCTCACCATCTGGTCTCGCCTCAACATCCTCGTGCCTTTGTCTCTCCCCCGCCCGTGGCTCCCCCCGTGGAGGCCTCACCGGCCCCTGACGAGTCAACGCTCTCACCAACTAAACCTCACGCCCACGAGGTCCCACATCTGCACATACAAACAAACAAAGGATAGCATCAACATCCATCTATACATACTACATAGGTCATACTATCTCAAATATCAACATATCAAACAAATCAAAAACATACCTCGGTGGTCAAACACCTCTCCCGGAGGTAACACCATATCCTGATCACCCCGAAAGTCAACCCCACAGTATGGATACTTCAGTATGATGCACGACATCTTCCGCCACACCTGTGCAACCTCGGCTATGAAAAAATGGCCACCCTCACCACCACAGTGGCGAATCAAAATCCACGACCACTGCATCAGTCACGACTCTCATGCACCAGGTGTGCCCAATAAAACTCTAGGGCGCAACATCGACACCCTCTCCAAGAACCATGCCACCAAGATGGACCCAAAGGCAAAGTCCCCTGAGTCCGCAACCCTACACCTGTCGAGCTGCCCTACCATCTTGGCATGTAGCATCAATCCCCAGGCAAAGTGCTCTCCTGCCAATGCCCTCCCCATAATCCTCAGTTGACCACCATTGATCCGCTGAGTCGCAAAAGACCCATAAACCCTCACAACCATCGCTGCTACACAGTGGTGAACCAAAGCATCCATCGCCCCGATACTCACTACAGAGCCTAACATAAAGTCATCTCTTGAACAATACCTCTGGCCCAAGGTAGCCAACTGCCCGTCCCCAGGTAATATAGGCTCCGTTGGTAGGGGTGTTCCCCAAAAAGGGAGCCCAGTCAGAAAGTACACATCCTCCACCACAGTGAAGGCTAGCTGCTCACCTTGCACCATAAAAAAATGAAGATATGGACTCCAGATCTGGATCAAGAGCTGTAGAAGGTACTCCTGGGCCCGGATCAAGGGGCACTCAAGAAACTTCAGCAGCCCACAAGTTGCCAAAGTAGCATGAACCACCGACTCCTCAATAGCCACGACCTCCCTCAGCTATGACTAGTCCCGCTCTCGCCAATTAACCCACATCATCCCAATACTCACCTGCAACCACATAAATCCAGTTCTAGATCAGCCATCTCGAACATAAACACATTAAAATCTCAAAAAAAAAAAAGAGTTTTGCACCCGTTAGCCTTGCCTCCAAGGCGCGACTGTTTAAACCCACAGGCGCACACACATGCATGCCTGTTCACCCCACAGGAGCACACACATGCGCGCCTGTTCATCCCATAGGCGCGCATGAATGCATGCCTGTCCACCATACAGAGGTGCCTTCATGCGCCCCTGTCATGTACACATGTGTGCATCACAACGCGCCTGCCCACCACACAACTGCTCACCCATGTGCAACTGTTTAGCTCACAGGCGCGCATACAATGTGCACCTTTTTTCCCCCTTGGGGGACACTCATGCACGGATTATTAGATAATAGGCACGCACCCATGCATGCATATTTCTAGATCGCCTGTGCACTGGGGGGCCCACACCCACAAAACTCCCTGTACGACCCTGCCCATAAAAAGAAAACCTAATTCTATGCAGGACGATCAGACCACTAACCCGAAGCTTGCTGGTCCTGAATCGACTGCCTCATTCTTCCAGAATATCCAAATCTCCTCTGAATATCTCTCATCCAATTGCTCTAACAACAGGTACAAATGAGGTGGCAATGTGGGCCCTACAACTATATATAGTCCTTTTTTCCAAACTTCCAGACCCCATTCCGGGAGCTCCGGGTGTCCATTTTTCGATCCATGTTCAGCCACAGGTTCATTACCTCGTCCTCTACATCAAGAAAGTCCTTGGGCCACTTTTCATCCTTAGCCCTCGGGGAGCCATTTTTTCCATACCCCATCTAGGTATGCATGCTCATGTTCAAAATTATCAAATAAATGATTGTATGTTCGATTCTCTTCAGATATTGTTCACGTCGGGTATTTGGTTTTCATGTGTGCAGGTACTTGTTCATCATACATGAACACAACCCCTTCAGGTATATAATCAACACTGGCATGTAATCATTCCCTCTGAATCTCAAATTGCATCTCCAGTCACACCCTCGGAAATTTGCCTTCAGGGTCCCCATATCCGGCTCTACAGTACCGCCACCTCCATTGCACTTTGGGTACTGTCACCCAATAACACTCTCCCCCACATGAGTTGTCCCATTCATAGTACCCCTTGTCACTTTGACACTCATGCTGTTTTCAACCCTTTAGGGATGGGAGTCCCGATAGTCTTACATCATGTCGTGAATCAACCACATACTCCTTCTCCTCATTTTTCTAGCCTTCCCAACGAACTCCCAAGACACTTCCTCACGGATTATTTTGACTGCACTCCCGCAACATCATTTACCCATCATCAATTTGCCCATCCTCAGATTTACCTCCATACGTTGCCCTACTATAGAAACCAGCCTATGGGGCCCCCACCCTCCACTTGTTTTTTCCACCAACTTGTGCCATCCCCAGGCCAAGCCATCTTACACTGGGGCACCCATTTCTGTATCTGCATTATTATCCTCACAGATGTTTTCATTCTTTTTGTAATTAAACCGTGATTCCCAACATGTTACATAGCTTTTTGTCGTCACCTTTGGCGACCTTCTTGGAAAATGCAACCCATGTCTCCCTTGGTTGGGACACTCCTTATCATCTACTCCTCTTGAGATTGTCCATATACTTTGAGTATCCCACATGCCACCTACCTCTGCTCTCTGAGTTTGTTCACTTGGTCCCGCCTCTGGCACAACTTATCCCATGTCTTGTTGTCCCCTTGACACTCGACCTAGTTGAACGGTTGCAGCCACTTATACTTCACATATACCCCTAACCAAGGGAAGTCTTGAGTCTTCATACATATTGAATTCGTCCATGTACCTCCTCAGTTCCTAACCTCACCTAGTAGATCTCACGAAGCCCTTTGCTTCTTGGAGTCATGCCCCCCTTTTTTTCGACATTAGCACAGTTTCCAGAAGGACGACAATATCTTGACTCTCATTACCTTTCCAATGAGAGGTCTCGGACGACACATGGAGAACCATAATTGCTCCTTGTTGTCGTTGACCCCCATAACATTCGACTTCAACACTTTCTCATGTTACAGTGGGTCTTACTTTGCGACTATTGCAGCTGTTTCTTATATTCGCCAAAGCCCTCCGAGCTTGGCTGGGATATCAATGCCTACAGAACCTATGATACTTCTTACATGTGTCATTGCCTACTGTTCATAGTATGTTCCTCCTCAGAATTGTCCTCTGCCTTTATCACAACCGCCCCCGAGGGCACTGCAGTTGTCTACATCAACACACAGTTTCTGTTACTATACAACACCCTTCTTTTTGAGTTACATGACACAAGCATGGGGCATGCCCGCCTCGTTTGTACACAATTTATTTTACATACCTTACGGAATATTGGGTCCTGCAGGTTCCCTTCTCCCTCCAACTGGTCACTCTTGATACTCTCACTATTTCTCTTTCTAACAACAACACTCTCAGTGGAAGAAACATTGATGAATTTCGGCTATACATATGCTCCTAACCTCATCCATCAGGGGGCATCTGTTATCACTGAAATTTCGTCCGCAAATTGTTATAGGAATACAACATCTTCAAAACAGCTATAAGTTCACCCATGGACCAAAATTACCAATTTTGTTTTCCAAAAGGTCCAAAACTATACAACCAATTATAAAATCAAGGTGCACTATGACTACACAGGGCGCGTGCGCACATGCACCATCCAAAAACACAAGAAAAGCGCACATGTGCACGATGCACGACTATGGTCACTAAAAGCCGCGCACATCTGAGAACGACACACTTATGAGATTGGTCGGCCTCCCACCCACTTCTGGTTCAGCTTCCAAGTTGATTTGACATCCAAATCTTGGATGGATCCGACTGGGTGGCTGGTCAAACACCTAAAAATGCCCTAAACAACCCCTTTTCACACTAAAAGCTGGTTGCATAATATCTAAAAGTGGTGCTATAAAACACGGCCATGGTTGCACTACATTTTCAAGGAATTCATTTGCAAGGTTATGCTGCTGCTATTTTCTTGGGGAATCCTCTTTTCTCATCAAGAGTATACTAGCATCATTACATTTGGGCAATCCATCTCACCTTTTTAGTGGATTAGCTTGGGATTCTTTCACCATTTCTTTCAAGTTTTCAAAGTTGTAAGAAGAGATCAAATTGTGGGGGTCCAAGAGCCCTCCCTTGGAGGAAGAAGGGACCCAAAGTCCTCTTCCTTCTCGGTGTTTTCTTTTCACTAATACTATCCTTTCCATTGGTGACATGAGTCTTATTGGTTTCTTGTTCTTATATCCTTATGATCAATAGTTTAGTTGTTCTTTCCTTTTCTAGTTTAATTCTTAGCTTAGTCTTTTATGTTTCTTTTTTCTAACCCTTTCCTTTACTGCTGTCTTGCTTAGCTAAACCAACTAAGCTTGTAAGCACCTCTGTTTTGCTCATTTAGGTGACCAAATAGGTGCAACAATCACCATCAACATTCACTGAGGCCAAGTGGAGGATAAATCGACATCCAATACACATTCAAAATGTTTTGGATCCCAAGGAGAGCACATCACTTTAGTATTTTGAAAGTATTGTAATTTAAGGCATTTAATATTTTGAGGAAAGAGCCATTGTAAACAATCCATGAGATTGTAATTTATTTAATTCTTAAAGGATTGTACATATTTCGAGCATCGACTCATATCTATATTGTAAATTCTCATTTATTTGTTATAATCTTAGTGGTAAAATTCTTTAATTATGATGTGAAAGCACTGGAGTAGTCGGAAGGAAGGATATAGAAGCCCCTCCATGTATAGATGTATGTAATCTATGCCCAAAAGAGGTTGCTTGAGTTTATTGTAATTGCTGCTGAGAGTTGTTGTTATTGCCGTTGAAGCTTATTGTGAGTGCTGCCAAAGAGAGAAGCTGAGAGCTATGATAATTCTTGTGAATGTTTCTTGAAGGAATGTAATAGAGGAGATTTTCTTCAAATGTCTAAGTTTGCTTATCTCTGAGATATTTGGGTAATGTTATGTTATATATTTTTAGTGTTTACATGCCTATGTGTGTATTTCATGGTTAAATGAATGTACCTTTGATGTTCTATAAGTTTCAATTGTTTCTGTTATAAAATACTGGTGCAAGGAGTGCACAGTGGTCACACAAGGAGTGCAAAGGCAAAGATATTCTTAGACTCAATATCTTAGGAGAGATATAGTGAATTTAATAGAGTGAGTGCAAGGAGTGCACATATACTGATTGAGTATAAAATCTCAAAGAAGACACATGCAAGGTGTGCATAGGGACAACACTTAGTGAAGTGTTGAAAGAGTGTCAAGGTGAGCAAGCACAAGGAGTGTGCGAGATATTTTCTAAGTCTCAAGCTCAGGAGAAGTAGCACAAGGCATGCATCAGAGCCTAAGTCTTTTAAATTTGACAAAGCTCAGGAAGGATAGTGAGATTCAGTTCTCAAAGGGAAGAATTCCTTTTGTTTGGAGGATGAATGGATGAGATCTATTCCGGAGGAGCCAGAGGTTTTCATGACCGTCAGATATGGAGAAGGTACATGTGAGTTAATCCTTAAAGTGATTCGGACTTTGCCAGTTCCGAAGTTTTTAGGCATGTGTTGTAGAGAGGAAAACATTCCTGAAGGCTAGATCATATCTTGGCTGTTGGATACAAGTACACATGTTCGCAGATCGAGTGTGTTCAGAAATTCATTGATCTAAAGGATTTAAGGTGTTGTTGCAAGAGCACGAGAAATTCCTGAAGTTTCGAAGCCCATAGAAGATCCTAACCTTTAGGATCAGGTCCATGTTTTGGAAGATTTCCAACTATTTGGAAGTTCGACAGTCTAGGATAACAAAGGTGTAAAGTGTTGTGGTTCGAGAACTCCCAAAGGCTCGAAGTCCGGAGTAGATATTGACCGTCTGTTGAGAGAGACACGTGGATCATAGATCCAATAGTTTGCCAATTCGACACTCCAGAGGTTTTGAAGAGTTTTTCCACGAAAATCTCCAAATCCTCGAGAACGAAGTAAACAAAGATCGTTGATCTGAGGCAGACGGTAACCATTCGATATGCTAATTCAGAATTCGAGAGTTTGGAAGTGTTGTATGTTGGAGCAGGGAAGACTTCTGAAGCCCAGAGTCCCAAAATCCCCGTGAGCCGTTGTTATACATCAAATTTCCTCACTTCGATAATATCACATTCTCATTGTCGTAAGTGTCACATTTTCTTTGCGTAGGTGTCACATCGCGAACGACCTCATGAGAACACTTGATATGACCCCTAAAACTTGTTAGAAGAAGAAGCCCCATCATTTGACAGTCAAAACAAAGTGTTTTTCTATGAGAATTGATCATCTTGGAAATTTTTGGAAGATCAACGCTCCCCTGCTCATATGCAGGGAGTTCTAGTTCTCTTTGTCTATATACCAGGGAGCGTTGTAGTGCTCTATTTACCATTGTAAAGGAGCGTCGAATTGGTTGAGAAAATCTTCGAAAAAAATCCCCTTTTTTGTAAGGACATCTATGGATGATTCGAAGCGGTTTGGCTCAAATCTAAACCTTAGGATGCATGTAAGAGAGATATCAAAACTGATGGAGTCATATCCTCAGCTAATCCCGAATATAACCAAGGTGGTTGGGCCTCTCAAAGCTTATAAATGGAGGCATTCTCATGGTGAACAAAGGAGGAAAATAATCAACAAAAGCATTGTCATTCTGATCGTGGATATTTCGAGCAAGGGGTTGGATGAGGAGGACTTGGAGAAGCTGCTATAAACATCCATGATTGTAAGTATCTCTTTAAAGTTCTCATCAATATACTTGGATTATTTCCTTCAATCTTGTGTATCATTTCATGTGCTTTTCTACTGTTCTTTCGATCTTTGTAGATGGATTTATTTAATCTAATCTTGTAGAGTAGGAGCTATTTTTTTCTCTTTGTTTTTCATTGCATTGCAGGTGTCAAGTTGTGCTAAGGAGTTTGGAAATCGAAATAGTATTAGAAGCAATGAGGACAAACTTTGAAACAAGGTGAATCACACTTTATCTCCCTCTCTCTCTTTCTAATTAGTTAAACTAAATTCAAAGGGATGTTAGTTTTCATTTGTGTTTTTTTGTCTTGGTATTAGGGGTATATAATCTAAGGGAAGATTCACTGGTCCACAGGGGAATTGTTCCATAACAAAAATTGGGTCTGGAATCCACCGTCCACCACCATTACTCCTCCATCTGGTCCATTCTAGATTGAGAAACCTACATTTGACTCTATTTTACGTGCACCCAAGAGTACAATTCGAAATTCGACTTTCAATCCTAATTCACATGCTGCTCAAAACTACAAAATGATTGAAGATTTGGCTCAAGAACCGTGTGCTATGTAAGCTCTCGAAGTTCTACAACATTTCCCTAGTCAACGTAGGACTCTCTTGGCAACCATCAGAGAAATATATCTCGAGTCATCTAATAATATCATGTTTAACCTGGATAATTTTCAATCATGACTCTCTCACCAGCTTTCTTTTCAGATCGATGTCATTGTTCACAATCAACATATTCATCACATGATCTTAGATGAGGGAGCTTTCACATGTGTCATGTCTTTGTATTGTTGGAAAGGTCTCAAATCACATGGTCTTAATAAATCTCCCACCATGTTACGAGCATTCGATGGGAGAGGATTCCTTCCTCATGGACTACTACAGTCCTTAGTAGTTCAATTGGGAGGCAAGATTGTTTCAGTAGATGTTGAAGTAGTCGATGCTCCCCTTGATTACAACTTGATGCTAGGAAGAAGTTGGTTTTATGCTATGATTTCTGTTGCTTCCTAAGTGTTTAGATGTGTCTATTTTCCCCATCAAGGTAAAATTTTGACCATCGATCAGTTAGATTACTGCACCCTTGACGCTCGCACTCAAACAACCAACAACATTACTTTTCTGGGAGATTCAAAGATCACTTATGAAAGTGTTGGAGTGGGTCTCTTCAAATAATATTTGCTTATGGGTACCTTTCCTGCACCTTTTCCTCCCACTATGCAACATATCGACTATGGAACATAAATCCTACGAATCAATTGATCCATGGATTGTTCCTAGTCCTTTAGAATTCGATGCACTAGGTGACACCATGCCACTTAGTCCTGCAGAGGCATCTATGAATTATTTATTACCCTCCTGGTTAGATTCCCTATCCTCTACTTTCAATTACATCCTACATATTTTTTCATCGGATAAATCTATTATGGAAATTATTAGTATCGAGGAGGTACCATGGGATTACAACCACCATTGTTCATCCTTTATTCCAAGTTTGGATGGCATTGAGAAATATATATCCTCCATATTTCCTAGATATATCGTCGACTGTCCCCAATCTCCAATACTCACTCAAGATACCATCTCCGAGGGGAATTTGGGAAACATCTCTTCTACAATTACTGTCTACATATCAATCAAAGAAGGTATTGTGGAAAACATATAGGTAGGTGCCAATTGTTCAACTGAAGAGGTTGAAACTTACACCACCTTGTTCAAGGAATTCCTCGATATCTTTTCTTGGAGTTATGAAGAAATTCCAAGGATCGATCCATCGATCATTGTGCATAAAATCAAGACTTAACTAGGAGTTAAACCTGTAAGACAAAAACTTTGCCTGGTTCATCCTAAGAAAACCGTGGCCATAAAAGGAAGAAGTCGAAAACCTGTTAAATTCTGGTTTTATTTATCCTATCCCTTTGACCGAATGGGTGTCCAACATAGTTCCGGTCGCCAAGAAACAAGGGACCATTCATGTTTGCGTCGATTATCGGGATCTTAATAAGGCTTGTCCCAAGGACAATTACCCTACACCCTTTATCGACCAAATTATCGATAATTGAGACGAAAGCATCATTTTCTCTTTTATGGATGGATTTTCTAGATATAACCGGATTGACATTATAACAAATGATCAACATAAAACAACCTTCATCTGCCCTTGGGGGACTTTCTCTTATCGAAAATTACTTTTTGGCCTTAAAAACACCGGAGCTACTTTTTAGCGGGCCATGTCATATGCATTCCACGATATCAAACATATTGTTGAACCTTACCTCAATGACTTTCCCACTCACTCGTCTTATCAACGAGACCACATTGGTCACCTACGAGCTGTCTTTCTTCGATGCCGGTTTTACAATATCCATTTGAATCGCCATAAATGCATCTTCGCTTTCGAATCAGGGAGAATCCTCAGATTCGTAGTCTCCAAAGACGAGATTAGGGTGGATCCCTTAAAATTCAAAGCCATTCTAGCTTTACCTCGTCCTAACAATCTGACCCAACTGCAAAGTTTGCAAGGGAAGGAAAACTTTCTTCACTGCTTCATTTTCAATTACACCAAAATCACTAAAGGATTTATGAGATTTCTATGGAAAGACACCCCTTTCATCTGGGATGAAACTGCTCAACACTCATTCAATGCTCTTAAGCATGCCTTAAAAAACACACCTATTTTGAACCCACTTAATTATGCGAAATACTATATCCTTTATTTGGCTACCTCTACTTCCACTATTGCTACAATGTTAGTACAAGAGGATGATGACGAAAACAAACATGTGATCTACTATTTAAGTAAGAGTCTATCAGGTCTCGAACTCCAATATTCGCATGTCGAAAAGTTGGCTTTGGAAACAATTATTTTCGTCCAGATATTTCGCCATTAAATTCTATTACACACTACCATGGTCATTGCAGACTCAAATCCTATGTACCACATCGTGAATCGTCAAGTACTTGGGGGAAAATATTCCAAATGGATCCTTATTCTCCAAGAATTCGATCTCGAGTTTTCCAAATCAAAAGCTAAGAAATCATTGGTTTTTGCGGAATTGATTTGCGATATTCCCCATAGTGATGAGGATAATGAGGACAATGATTCTCTTCCTGAGGAATCCATGTTCCTAATTAGTACGTCTGATCCTTGGTACGAAGATATTCTTCTCTATCTCCAAAGCCAATGTTTTCATCTCAACATTTCACGTGATGAACGATGTCGCATTCGCCACCACTCAAAACACTACCTCATCATTGGCGACACATTGTACCACCGTGGCATTGATACTTTCCTACGACGTTGTTTAACCCATGATGAGGCTGAGTGAGTTTTAAATGACTGTCACCTTGGAGCTTGTGGTGGTCATGTTTCTGAGATGGCTACATCCCAAAAAATCTTATGTGCCAGTTATTTTTTGCCTTCTATATTCAAAGATTGCATCATGGACGTTAAAAAATTCCCACCTTGTCAAATATTTCATAAGAAAACACGTACCCACCCCGCTCTTCTTCATCCCATTTTTTCCGTCAGACCCTTTGCAAAATGGGGCATCGATTTATGAAATGTAAGCCTACCTTAGTCGGGGGGCATGATTATATCATCGTTGTATTTGATCATTTCACTAAATGTACTGAGGCTATGCCTACATTCCTTAATGATGACCACACTACAACACTCTTTGTGTTTAACCACATCATCACTCGATTTGGTGTCCCACAAGCTATTGTAACTGATCATGGATCACATTTCTAGAACCAGATGATGGGTGAATTGAACACCAAGCTGGGTTTTTGCTATGAAAACGCATCCCCCTACTATCCTCAAGTGAATGGACAAGTTGAAGCCATCAAAAAAATCCTAAAGACCATGCTGCAATGCATGGTGGGAGAAAACAAAGCCTCTTGGCACTTGCATCTCTTCTATGCACTATGGGCCTATCGAACTTCAGTGAAAAATGAAACTGGATTCACACCATTCCAGCTGGAATATGGACTTGAAGAAGTGTTACTAATCGAATGTGAGATCCCCTCGTTAAAAATTACCGTAGAAATCCTACCTCACACTTATGCTGAAGAGGAACGATTCCTATATTTAACCAAGTTGGACGAAAACCTTCGTGATTCTGCTCTCATCAATGAGACGTATAAAAAATGAATGAAAAATCAATATGATAAATCCGTCCAACCTCGTTATTTCGTAGAAGGAGATCTAGTCCTAGTCTATGATAAAGATCATGACAAACTGGGGGTAGGAAAGTTAGAACCCATGTTTCACGGGCCTTAAATCATAAAACGTGTGCTACACAAAGGCACCTACGAGTTAGTAGACTACAATGGAATATCTCTCAGTGAGCCATTTAATGGGATTTACCTCAAGTACTATGCATAGAATATCTGACATGTGTGCTTTGTACATTACTGTACTATATACTCTTGATTTGGTGTATCTTTTCTTTTGCGTGCACTAGTTTTGCCTCAGCTACTTATACTTTGTTTTGTGATTGAATGCGCTTATGAAATCACCCTTTCCCATCTATTTCGGGTTTGTGGATGGTGCTAGTCGACACACTCAAAACATCGCTTCTACAACTTGGGTCATCTACCACTCTGGTGAGTTAGTGAGTTTAGGAGGAATTTGCCTCAGATCTATGACCAATAACATGGAAAAATATCATGTCATCATCGAAATTTTAATTGAAGCCTTCTCTTTAGGTATAACTCAATTGATCATTAACATAGACTCTCAACTCGTGGTCTGTCAACTTAATCGTGAGTACACCATTAGCAACTCAGTTTTTCTATGTATCCACATAAGGGTTCACCGTCTCGAAAGATCATTTGAATTTCTCCAATACAGACACATATCGAGAGAACTCAATACAACTTCAGATTCATTATCAAATTACATGTTGGATTGGTATCTTGCGCATAGATAAACATTTGAAACATAAATCATATGTACAAAACCATCACATAAAACCACAAGTATACAACATAGGTAGCCATAAAACTCGTATATATATGTGTGTGTATGTGTGATAGAAATAGTTTTTTAAGTACATCATATAAAAGTACATAACGAGGCAAAACGTGGGCCTTCATGCCCATAGTATCATCATAAGGACTACAAAATATCTGGGGACTGTACTCATCCTCTTGTATCACGTTGTGATCCAAAAATTACACTACTGCTCATGCCACCCGTCGTAGTAAATGGTTGAGGCCTTCAGATACCCCAACTGTGTGTCACTACAAGTGTAAATGCACGTCTCACCTCCTTAAGGGAGGTACACCCATCATCAAGCCCCAAATGTTTCTCTCTATCTCTCGGAGTCCTCTCACTATGACTTCATGCTCAACTGTCGCCTGTGGATCCCCACGGTGCCCCAATGTTGGCATATCCGCTAGATGTGACACACCTCAGTGTGCGTGATGAAAATGATATGGTTTATATCCCTTGTTGTACATAAAATAACACACACACACACACACACACACACACACACA
>ML788558.1:443205-473367 GCA_009831015.1 Picea engelmannii | reverse complement strand
GTCTACTCTGCCTCTGAAATCTACTTGAGCATAGGGGAAGTTATCAATCACCACTAACTTCCTTCTCCACCATACAAAGAAGTTGATAGTAAATATGAAATTGGAGGGCTCATTCCCCAACATGGGGGAGAGACTAGTCCACCTCTCCATATGAGGCTCAACCATGTGGCATGCTATCATCGCAACCTATGGCTCCATATGAGGAATATGCTATAAGAAAAATGAAACCAAGAAAGAACCATATCCAAGCTGTTTCTATTTACCAGTCCTGCATTTGGATATTTTCTCTTTGACGTTCCTAAGGAACCCTGCACTCCCGTTGAACAATGTCGGTTCCAAAAAATGTATGGCATAAGATATCTGTGATTTAGAATCCAAGTGGGCACCAGTGCTCCCCGCCAACTTGGTGATGGAAAATAGAACGGATCGAAGTGCTAGATCACTCACATCTTTTATCACAATCCATCCCCCCACCAACCTTGACCCTGGTATGCAATACTCAACAACGCATGCCTCGATTGGTTGCAGAGTAGCCTGGTGTCCAGACAAGAGTATGGGTGCCCTCTCCTCGAGAGCCCCATAAAAAAATATACATTATTTATTTTGATTTCAAGCATATGTAGTCCTATTCGAAACACTTGCTTAGCATCGTCCCATATACCAATCAAGTACTCAAGCAATACTACTTCCTTTCTAATGTTTTGAAGCTTGAAGTATTTGAGAAAGCCAAATTTACACAAGGCCACTATCACTTGAGGGTCTTGGAGAGTAGAGATATCATAAAACACATGCTCACACTCTTTTCACTCAATCATGGCTAGCTATAGATGAAACCTACAAAACCATCAATTAATCATCATTAGCTAAATCCTTATGGAAAAAAATTGCCTCTTTTTAGCCTAAAAATCAAAGAATTTTTGAGTTCTTATCCCAACACTCCATCAAATCATCCTAGAGAGCACTAATTCCCCCTAGACATACACACCAATGCATTGAAATCACGATCAATTCTCCCCTCAGTGCCTTGAGGGAGCACTGATCCAATTCGACACTGAACCAATCCTATGAGTCTCTCCACTCCTTTGATCCATCCAAAGAATGCCTTAATGCCCGCTGCATTATGTTTTGGTCCACTCTGTGTTTATGCTGCCAAGTCTCATATCGTGCCTCAATGTTCAAGGGAATTATCCACCTCGAGAGTCAACCATCTACAAATTTACCAGTTTCCATACCCATGTTAGTTTGTGTTCATTCACTATATATCATCAGTTTCCTGTGTCCGTTTTGTGTCGATTATTGGGGATACATCAAGGCCCTCCTTCGACGAGTCTTTTCCTGTTGACTTTAACATATCATCTGGGAATTAGACTTAGAAACTAGTTAGTACCTTCGGACTTGCATGCCTCAATGGCAGGTCTCCTCTCTTTCAACAATAGGTTTACATTATTGACCTCTGATCGAATGATTCCACAAATGTTCGACCTCAACTCATTTATTCACATTCTCTGGATTGTACTAGGGTAGCTTGGGAGTCATTGACATCACTGGTGATTTCTCTCACACTTGTTAATGGTTTACCTCAATGACCGACAATCAAGTGGTTTCTACCATGTTCAACATCAAGAAATATATTCACATGTCTAGACTTGTACCACATCGGGATTGGGACGAAGACCCCGGGTTGAGAATTCATTATGACATCTGCTTTTCCTAGGCTGCGAAGGAGATCATTTGAGCATGATAATACTTATGCTGTCACATAGATCCATGTTGTATTGATATGTGGCCATGTCTTATCATCTCATAGCTCCACTGTGTATTTTGCATGGCTACGATTAGTTCAAGTCATAGAAGTATGAATCCACATTGTATCACTGGTGGCCATACCCTTAGTCAATATAATCATGGATCCACAGTGTATTTATTGGCGACCATACTTTGATTCATTTATAGCCCGAGCATAGGTGTGCCTTCCTCGAGAATGGAACATGTATTAACATTTGTTTGATGGTTATCTGCAAATTCTACCAGGTTCCCTGAGTCCATACCCTTTCTTTGAAGAATCTACAAAGTGTTTCATCCATAAACTTTCATTTTTTGACTTCACACTTTGTGGGTGAATCTGTTACACGTAAAATTTCCTCACTTCGATAATGTCACATTCTCATTTTCATAAGTGTTGTAAGTGTCACAATTTTGTCTTAAGTGTTGTAAGTGTCACATTTTCATCGCGTAAGTGTCGCATCGTGAATGACACCATGATAATACTTGATATGACCCCTAAAACATTTTAGAAGAAGAAGCCCCATCATTTGATAGTCGTAACAAAGTGTTTTTCTATGAGAAATGATCATCTTGGAAATTTTTGGAAGATCAACACTCCCCTGCTCATATGTAGGGAGCGCTAGCGCTCTTTGTCTATCTAGCAGGGAAATTTGTAGCACTCTGTTTTCCTCTATAAAGGAGCGCCGAATTGGTTGAGAAAATCTTGGGAAAAATCCCCTTTTTTCTAAGGACATCTATGGATGATTCAAAGTGGTTTGGATAGAATATAACCCTTAGGATGCATCTAAGGGAGATATCACAACTGATGGAGTCATATCCTCAACTAATCCCAAATATAACCAAGGTGGTTGGGCCTCTCAAAGCCTATAAATGAAGGCATTCTCATGGTGAACATAGGAGGAAAATAGTCAACAAAAACCTTGTCATTCTGATCGTGGATCTTTCGAGAAAGGGGTTGGAAGAGGAGGACTTGGAGAAGCTGCTGCAACACCATCCATGATTTTAAGTATCTCTTTAAAGTTCTCATCAATATACTTGACCTATTTCCTACAAGCTTGTGTATCATTTTATGCGCTTGTCTACTGTTCTTTTGATCTTTGTAGATGGATTTATTTAATCTAATCATGTAGAGTAGGAGTTATTTGTTTCTCTTTACTGTCCATTGCATTGTAGGTGTAAAGTTGTGCTAAGGATTTTGGAAATCAAACTCAGATTAGAAGCAATGAGGAAAACTTCGAAACAAGGTGCATCACACTTTATCTCCCTCCCTCTCTTTCTGATTAGTTAAACTGAATTCAAAGGGATGTTAGTGTCCATTTGTGTTTTTCTGTCTTGGTATTAGGGCTCTAGAATCAAAGGGAAGATTCACCTGTCCGCAGGGGAATTTTTCCGTAACATCCATAGATCTCGGTGCGTACTGAGAGTTGTTGATCTTCGCCTTTGTTAAGCTATTTGTGAATTCGACGTTCGGGAAGATTGTTGTGTGTTGTAGCTAGAATTCCTGAAGCTCAAAGCTTCGAAGTGTCAGAGTCTCTGCCGTTTAAAGGTTTAGCCTACGAATTTGGCCCGAAGTCACGAGGAATTCTCCATTGGAGTGACAAGACCCTCATGAATGTGAATTTTCACATAGGGTGAAGGAAAAAGGGCCATGGTAAAGTATTTCGAGGGCTCAGTAAGGGCCCAAGAGGTAATTCAACTCCTTAGTTTGAATGATCCTAGATCAGGAGGTCACACAAGCCCCAGGAGGTGGTGGGGGTTTGTATCAATATGGAATTTTATGGATACTTTAGATAGGCAATATATGTTTCTTTTAATTCTGAGCCAATATTCAAAGGTTTTTATTTTAGCTCCTTCATCCTTCAAGGGTTTTTCTGGTGCATCTTCAAGATTAACATTAGGCGATGGTTTTTCTGGTGTATATTCAAGATTAACATTAGGCGAGGGTTTTTTCTGGTGTATATTCAAGATTAACATTAGGTGAGGGTTTTTTCTGGTGTATATTCAAGATTAACATTAGGCTCACCTAATGTTAATCTTGAAGATACACCAGAAAACCATTGAATGATAAAGGAGCTTAGGAAATATCACTAGAGTCCATATTTGTTTTGTTATATTGAGGACAAAATGGTTCTATTGTTTAAATTGTGATAAATAATACACAAAGTTTCTAGGCTTTCTAGAAGGATTCATTATTTAAGAATTGTTCAATGGTAACTTGAAAAAATATGTTTATTTGAATGAAAAATGTGTTTTTACATTTATTATAAATCTCAGATATGAGTAAACATAAAAGGAATAAAGAGAACCTACCATCCAATAAATAATTGAAGCAAATGTAGCATGGGTGTGAGTCTAGAGTGGACATATTATAACAATTGATAGCTTCTTGTTATATCCTAGAATAAAGAGAGTTTATTGTTTTTTAAAATTGTTGATGTTGTAAAGGATACTTTAGATAGGCATTATAGGTTTATTTTAGTTTTGAGCCATTATTCAAAGGTTTTTCTTTTATCCTTTAAGGTTTTTTCTGGTGTATCTTCAAGATTAATATTAGTTGAGCCTAATGTTAATTTTGAAGATACACCAGAAACCTAATGTTAATCTTGAAGGTGCACCAGAAAAACCCTTGAAGGATAAAGGAGTTTAGGAACTATCACTGGGAGTCCATTTTTTTTTGTTATATTGAGAAAATAATGGTTCTATTATGAGAAATAATAGACAAAGTTTCTAGTTTTTCTAGAAGGATTCATTATTTAGGAATTATTCAGTAGTAACTTGAAAACATATGTTTAATTGAATGAAAAATGTGTGTATACATTTAATATAAATCTCAGTGATATGAGTGAACATAAAAGGAATAAAGAGAACCTACCATCCAATTAAAATTGAAGCAAATTTGACATGGGTGTCAGTCTAGAGTGGACATATTACAACAATTGATAGCTTCTTGTGAAATCCTAGAACAAAGAGAAATAACTTATTGCTTTTAAAAATCGTTGATGTTGTAAAGGAACTTTAGATAGGAAAATTATAGGTTTCTTTTAGTTCTGAGTCATTATTCAAGGTTTTTTCTTTTTATCTCCTTTATCCTTCAAGGGATTTTTTGGTGTATCTTCAAGAGCTTAATGTTAATATTAATATACACCAAAAAAAACTTTGAAGGATAAAGGAGCTTATGAACTATCACTGGGAGTCCAAACAAATTTTGTTATATTATTAAGGAAATAATGGTTCTATTGTTTGAATTGTGGGAAATAATAGACAAAGTTTTTAGTCTTTCTAGAAAGATTTGTTATTTAGAAATTATTCAATGATAACTTGAAAAAATAAGACATCATCAACTTTGAGGAATTTTTTTATAAAAAAAAGGATAAAACTATAAGAGTTGTATATTATCTATTGGATCATAGGTTAGATTAATTACTTATCAAATGGATGCCAAAATTGATTTTTGTTAATAGGAGGATTGATGAAGAAGTCTTTATGGAGCAACCACTTGGATTCATGAAACTTAGAAAACAAAACCTTATTTATAAATTATAGAAATCAAAAGTGATTTTTGTTAATTGGAGGATTGATGAAGAAGTATTTATGGAGCAACCACTTAGATTCATGAAACTTAGAAAACAAAACCTTATTTATAAATTATAGAAATCATTGTATATGATAAAGCAAAAACCAAGAGTTTGGTATGGTTTGTTCAATGACCATTTTAAATAAGATAGATTTATGAGATGTGATGCAAATCCAAATTTGTACTTAAATATCACTTTAAGTGTTCAGGCTTGTTACTAATCATATTGTGTGTTGATAACTTGGTTTTGAAAACTATTGTTGATTCATAAGGTGAATTTGAAAAAGTGAAAGACAATTCACTATAGAACTCCAAGATATTATATCTTGGAATGTTACATATTGTACATTGGAAGAGAAGTTTAACAAAATTCAAAAGGATTTTTCTATCTCAATTAAACTATGTTATTGAACTAATCAATAAATTTAGTACAATTAAACTATGTTATTGAACTAATCAATAAATTTAGTACATAGAAGATTGTAATGTTTGTGACACCCCACAAATTCTATAAAAAAATTGATTAAAAGTAAAGGAAAAATAGTGTGCACGATATTGTATAGATAGCTTGTAGGTAGTTTGATATATTTTTCATTAATAATTTTAATATTTTTTATGCAAATGGTGTAGTGTCTAGTTACATGGAAATCCCAAGAGAATGTCATTGTAGAGCATCTACAATAATCCCAATATAAACTAGGGGGTCTTAGTGGTTGTTACAAGAATATTTTGGTTTAGAGAAGAGACTCATCCATAAGTGAAATATTTTTATAGCTTAACCCATTTAGGTTTCCATCCATCTTTGAGAGGAGGATAACTATCTTAGGTGGGGAGCCAATACCTCTCCATGTGAGTACATGGTTAAGTTAGGGTATATGACCTCCTTTCCTCTCGAAGCTAATCAGAGAGAGAGAGAGAGAGAGAGAGAGAGAGAGAGAGAGAGAGAGAAAGAGAGAGAGAGATTTATTCTATATATTCTCAGATTTCTCATGGATATTATCTTGCGGGTTTGAAGGGTTGGTGAGATAATTGTAGGCATGTACTATAGTTTTCACTTATTGTTTCTGTAGAAAGAATTTCAGTTTATGAATAATCCACTTGAAATACATGTTAAAAATTAAAATCATAACCGAAACAACACAAATACAAAACTAATAGTTCCCAGTAACTACATATAATCTAATACAAGGATAAAGTGCATGGATTCTATAAAAACATACTCTATATATGGACCCTAAAAACTAGATAAATTGTTGGAAAAGTATCACAAATAGTTTGAGTAGTAGGGGCATATAATATGTTTTTTTTATTTTACTACAATCAAATTAGTCCTATATAAACACTAGATAAACATACAAAATATTGCACTAGATTCCAGTTTCAAGACAAATGACATGGTACGATAATGATATAAACAATTTTAAAATATTGCACTATATCCCGGTTTCAATACAAATGACATGGTACAATAATGATTTCTTGCAAGTTCTACAAGTAATGTACAAAAATTATAAGTTACAAATATTACAACATACCTTCTAGCGTATTTTAAATACGACTCCCCAAATAGTGTACGCCATGATTTGGAATATAAACGAAGAGATATATGTGAGATGAAAATATGTTTGGGATCTCCATTTCTAACTCAAAATCATTGCATACAAGTACATTCAAAATTGAAACCAACATATTATCTATGTAAGACATGTATGTACTATCTAGTTATTCGGGGCGTTATCAGAAAATCCATATCATATTATCTCATCCCTTAAGTGGTTTGGAGGACATATGGGGACCCAAATATTTTATAATTTTGACAAACAATTGAGATCTAGTTTTATGTGAAAACTTGTTTAAAAAGTAGTGCAACAATTCATCAAAAATCACCTTATTCGAATGGACCATAAAAGTAAACCAAACAAGATAGAATCCTACATATCCATATAAATGTACTTTCAATGGAATTATTATTTATTTTTATTTTTTATTTAATTTTTTATTTAATTTTTATTTTTTCTGGAATGTTGTTTACAAACATTGTAATAGAATGCCATCTTCAATTATTCGTTCATGATCGGTTTTTGTCATTTTCCATTTTCTAACTTTTGATTTTTTCTTTGATTGAGCCTCTATTAACTTTATGCACGTTGTACATACCAAATGAATATATTGACAACTTATGAAATCCAACTGATAGTCTTGAAAGTGAACATGACTCTCGGTTTCATGGGTTTCTTGAAAAAAATATCCTTTCAGTATAACATATTCTCTTTCATATATAAAATCGTTATCATTATAATCCTCCAATAACTTCGTCTTTATTTCTATGCACCACATCAAATAATATTTAACGTTCTCATCATTCTCTACAGGTGCAACCACATCATATACATCTCCTGCAAATAAGGCCCCATATGCCAACAAATAAATCATTAGATCAATATGCACAATTTTGTACTATAAATTTATATATATATATATATATATATATATATATATATATATATATATATATATATATATATATATATATATATATATATATATACATTTTTATCTAACACGTACATCTATGTACTATTTAAACATAAACCATAATTTTGAATAATTGTAACATTTTACCTTCTCTAACAATATCCATAACTATAACATCATGAATTGACACTGTACTGTCATTTGATTCCATCTCCTTTAAGCTTGCAAGTGGCATTTCCCCCTCTGTATTATTTTTTGTATGTTCCCAAGCTTTAACATGTTTTTCAATTTCGTTTTCACAAATCTCATTGGATTATGTGTCCTCTATGCAAATTGAACAAAAACAAGATGTATTCCTTTTATCAAACACATACACATTTTGGTAGGCTTTTGTTTTAATTGAATGCAATTTTTGAGTCCCATGTATTGTAGTGGATTCATATCGGATCGATCTATCTACATATTGGATTCCAATATGTAAAAAATACATGCACGGTTCAAGAATAATTTATTAAAAGTAAATGAATGTCAATATATATATGTTAAATTGACAAATTATTGATAAATCAAGAACTTTCATACATATACAACATGTATATACACACACATGTGCACATCCCTCGACATATTATGTTCATCGATTAGAGCCACTTGACATCATTGAACAACTTGATCCACGGATACAAATCAATCGACATAATGGTTCATATGATTCATTCGAAGTGCCTGTTTTACACATGCCCCTGCAATGTCCTACTCTCCTTTCTCATGACCAGTCTCTAAGAAATTCCAACAATATTTAATGTTTGATTTCTTATGAAGATGACACAACCAATATAATAATCGTGAAGATTTGAATTGACTTGCACATCCATATGACCATATCCCATGTTGATCATATTAGATCCCATGAGCTTTCAAGGAATCATATTGTAAATCAAAACAATGTTGTACATAATGAGTATAGTGTGTACGATCATCACTCATATAAAAATGATATTCTTTAATGACATGCCGATTCTCATTGGTGATTTCTATGTGTTGGTTTATATTTTTGAGGTTATATCTTCAACACGCTTGACCCAAGGTTCATGTCTACTAGGGTTCCAACAAAGCCTCTAAAACTATCGGCCCTTCTGGTAAACCAGAAGGAAACACAACGCACAGAGTGTACTGCGCAGTCTCACCCGACATAGTCTTAATGGGTGACTGCAATACTCAGGTGTTTGCAACCCAGGATTGAGTGGATATTTGAGAAGTATGCACTGAGATTTATATTAATCTTATTAAGAAATATACTGTCATTCACGAGTACTCATGGAATATAATCAACTCATTCATTTAGCATGCTAATGTCTACTTAAAAACCAGTAAATAAACACATGAATTCAATCACATAAAAGAGGTTTTACCGTGGTTCACCCCCTCCTGGGATACGTCTACAAAGATCTGGCTCTTAAGCTATTCTATTATGGAAATTCCAAAACTACAGCGCCACGCGCTTTACACTTCCCCTCCGTCAGGTCGAGATCTATTACGAGGTAGACTAGATCACACTAGAATCCTCGGCCTGCAATCTAACCCTCGAGATCCACCAACATTACTCCTCTCCATCTAAAAAACTTACAAAATTAGGTTGTATAGAAAAATATTACAACTAGCTATAAAACCAGCCTCCTCCTCAACACCCTCTATATTTGCCTCTAGCTCCCTCTTTATGAGACCTAGGTATCTATATTTATACATTTCTATCTTACCAACCATTACAGTGTATTGAAAAAACCCTAACCCTAATGTTGTTAGGTCTTCCATGCATGCTTGCATGATGCTCTTCCTTCTAGCTGTCACTTTCCTTGTGCATGCCTTTCTTCCCAAAATATCCTTTCTTTTCACTTTAGCCTGCTTCCAACAGGCCCCCAACACTGACATGTGGCTCCTCCCGAGACACCTAATCTCTGTGTACTTCGTTGATCTCTCTGGTGATCACTTGGAGCTTCTCCCTGAGCTCCATTGCTTGTGTTTGAGCCTGCACGGTCTTCTCCTTAAGTGTGTCCAATGTCTATACTGCAATCTCCTCACTGATCAACCTTGCACATTTTTCCTGGGTCGATGCCATATATGTCTTGGATTCCTCTTCTTGTGCAATGAGATCTGCTGCTTGCTCCTGGAGCGATTCCATTTGAGTTTGACGCTCCTTTTTCTGCATCTGCATAGTGATGAGTTCTGCCTGCAGTTTCTTCATGTCTTGTGCCCCTTTGACACACTCCATGATGGACATTGTCTTCTGCCTCTGCTTGAGGTCCTAGATAGCTACACTTATCCTTTCTCCTTACTGGTCCCAATGTTGGACCTATTGATACTCTTCCAACTTCATCCAGAGCTGCGCTACGTTGTTGAACAAGTGGTCCGCTACGTGGACCTATTGTTCTATCTCCTGTATCTGCTCTGTTTCTTCCTGATTCCTTTGCTCCCTTACCTCCAATGGAGTGGTAGGTGTGATATGCTCATGAATATTCTCGATCTCATGTTGGTATTGATCGATTGTATGCACAATCTGATCAATCTTCTCTGTCACTATAAGTTCGATCATCTGTGCGGTTTTTGGAATCTTTTCGTAGGCTACAACCACTTTATTCTCCAGTCCCTTCACGCGTTCCTTCTCCCCTTTGGTATTGAGCTTGGCCTGCTCAAATACCAATTCCATATCATCCCATTTATCTTTTACCTGCTACAGTTCAGCTGTATCTATGCATGCACGAGACTGTACCTCCTGTGTAACACTGACCTATAGTTTATATAGAGCCTTGGTTGGTATCCACAGTAATACTAACTACAATTGAGCCAAGTACTTTAGGGGTGTATACCCCATGATATCGTCCATGCGTAGCATTCTAGGTGTAACATGGAATGTTTAACTCGGCTGTAGTATCGTCTGGACTGTATCCCGCTCACTTGCTTCTAGTTCGCCTCCTATCTGTGATACTGACGGGCCTGTTTTGATGCTGCTGTCAATTGCCTGCTCTTCCCTGATCTTCTTGAGGAGTTGTCGCATATCTTCCAATTATTCTTCAATTCTGTCCCTTTGGTGCAAAACATTCTCAAAATCCTCGAATGTGCGATCTTGGACCATTTGGGCTACCATTTCTGCATCATCCTCTATGATTGTGTATTATGGAGGTGTTCTATGTGCCTTCATATTCTTGCACGCACCCCCTCTTTGGGTGGTTAGTTGCTTAGTCGGGCTTGGATCTTGTGGAGTAGTAATTGGTGTGGTCCCCTGTGTTGCCTCGACCTGTTTCTGCTATACTTGGGCCACCTGTGTATTTTTCTTCTTCACCGTCTGGACTCCTATTTTGGACGTCCCCCCTTTCTTTTGCTATGGTTTGGTCTATAATGTCCTTGGTTTCTTGGGCACTGTGACTTCTTGGGGTTGTGTATGTTCCTTCCCTACCTCCTCAACATGTGGATATTCCTGTCCTGCCTCCTCCTCCTCTACCCCTGCAGGTATGTCTCGAGTGAGGATTGGAATCCTCCATTCGTCTTCCCAATCCTTGATGACCATTTCTATGTCCCCCTCCGCGATGCAATAACGCAGTTGTAGCTATTTATTTTTGGGTCCTTCCACACCAGGATCCACATCGCATGTCTAGTGGCATTGAAGTTGGCTATGCCCTGATAGTTTACGATAGCCCATAGTTTTATCCTCCAAATGTTGGCGATGTTATCCTATAGGTCACAGAGATATCCTTCGAATATAACTTCATTCATTCTTCTTTGCTTGGCGTCTGAAGTGGCTCCAATCGATAAGTATCTCTCTTCGTGATTAGGTTTGGGTCTGGTGGTGAAAAATTCATAGTTCGGTTCCTTCCATCTCATAATGGATATCATAATGATCAGCCATGAAAAATGAAATTTTGTCCCCAGATCCTGCAAATCCTTGCAGTCATCTAGAAAAAGATTCAAAAAATAAGGGCCCAACTGATTGTGGTGCCCTTGGCACACTGTGCTACAGCTTTGACAACTTCGGTTGGGACTTCCTCCTTGCGACATTTTCTGAGCAGTTTGTAGGCCATGATTTTTGTGGCCATCCTTGTCGCGATGCCACTAATCTGCTTGATAATGATTCCACGCGTCCCCCTTTCGGTGCCGTATTTATTTTTCATCTCCTCAGCGAGTGATTTCTCCTTCATTTTGTCCTCGAGGAACTGTGCGGGATCCATGCTCCGTGATGGTATCCCTGTGATGTGTGCAATGATCTCTAGGTCTATTGAGATGAGCTTGTACAGCCACAAATCTCCACCATGTGTGACTTCCATCAACTTCTTGACGCAAATATTTTCATACTACCCTCTTCTAAAGTGTGGTAGGTCCAACAGACCTAAAATCCCCGTTTTAGCCAGTCCTGTTTTCCACTGGACTGGTTAATGAATGGGTTCCCCAAAGGGATCTACATCCACAGTCTATAGGTAGACTTTCCTCACAAACTCCAGGAACTTGTTCGTGTGCACTACATCATGGTTTGAGTACTTTAGTTTTTCTGCATAACCTAACAAATCTTCTTTTACCTGTACCTCTTCTGGTATGCATGAAAGAACAATTGCTGCAACGAGTTGTCTGCGTGGTGACCTACGTACTGTCTGCTTGTCCTTTCATGGTGGTGGCTGACCCGAGGTTCCAGCTTCCATTGGTCATTATTTGACATACTATTCCAGTCGGCTCGTGACATCTTCCACTGCTCCCTCCTTTGGGTGTTCTGACATGGTTGTTTGTGACTCCTCTGGCTCGAGCGCTTCTTCCTGATTTGGAGCCGTCCCATTGACTCTCGGGGCTGCTTCATGGTTTTCTGGTTGCACTTGATTGCCTGCGTCCTCATTCTGTCAGCCCTGCCCCTCTTCTATCCTATCAATTACCATGCCTACATGTGTTGTCTGTTGGGTTTCTTCTACCACGAGTGTCAGGATTCATGGTGTTGTATTTGGTGATGGTATTTCGTCCACATTAATGACTTTTGGCGGTGGAGATGGCTGTTGTTCGCTTCCTTGCGATTGTGTTTGTGCTCTAGTCCTAACTCTGGGTTGTTTGACAGTCTGGATCGGTTCTTCTTGTTTGGGTGGTGCCATGGTGGTAAAACTTGTCATTCTCCGAGCTCAGTAGCCTCTGCAACCTTTATAAACTTTGCAAATTTTAGTCTATGTTGTGTTTATTCTATCTCTCTCTGCCTTCTCCCACTTTGTAATAACCTTTTCGCTCCCGTATCCTTGCTTTGTATTGGCATCGTGTGAATCTTGTTGAAGACGTTACCTCTACTACGGATTCAATGAACCTTCGGTTCCTTCTTACTTTCCAATACTCTCCCTTGCCATCTCCAGTTGGTGCGATTAATGAGGCGTCCCGCCAGTCATTTTCGGCATTCAATTCCATGAGCCTTCGTCACTTACCACTTCTTTTTTCGTCTCTGCATTTCCTTCTTGTTTTCGTGTTGAACTGACCATTGGCCTTGTCTTTGTCGGGCTCGTATTCCTGAGTGTGTGTTTTCTTCATCCTTTTGATGCACTGTGCCTTTGATGGTACCGTTTGATCTCCTGTTTTTTTTTTTTCAAACTACGCGGTGAATTTCAAGTTGTGGGTGGTCGACTGTCCTTGTACAACCTCAGTCGACTCCCATTGATCATTCCTCTGAGTTCTGCACCTCCTAATTCCTTCAACTGTACAACTCCCCCATCTGTGACAATTTTTACTTTGTATGGTCCTAACCAGTGCATTATGAGTTTTCCTGGATACTGAATGGATTTGTTGTCATACATCAACACTAAGTCACCTTCCTTGAAAGTTTTCTTCTTGATATGTCTGTCATGCAAAGATTTGTCCCTTGCTTTCTGAACTTGTTGGTTGAACCTTGCTAGGATCCTATCTTCCTCCATGATCATCAAATAATTCAACCTATCTTGTACTGTGCCTCGTTCTGTCATGTTAGTAATTGCTGCTACGCATAGACCGGGCACCAGAAATTCTAATGGAACCAATGATTCTTGTCCATATACCAATCTGAATGGCGTATGTCCTATCAAATTCTTGCATGTAGTCCTGTAGGCCCACAATACTGCTGGTATTTTGAGGTCCCAATCATCCTTGTTGACGTTACAGATCTTTGTCAGTGCATTTTCAAGGATTTTGTTAAATGCTTCTACTGTTCCATTTGCTTGTGGATGATACGCTGTACTCTTTTGATGGTGGACTTCAAATTCTTCAGTCATGGCCTTAATAATACTGTTAATGAAATGAGTTTCTTGGTCACTCATCAAAATCCTTGGGCAACCAAATCTAGTGATTACTTGCTCGAATAGGAAGTGTGTTGCTGTATCTGTGCTACAATATTTAATTGGTGCTGCTTCCACCCAACTTTTTTAGGTATTCTATTGCAGTGATAATGTACCTTGATCCTGTCCTCTTTTTTGGTGGGTTAATTGGTCTTACAAAATCTATTTCCCATTTGTCGAACACCAAAAAAGTTACCTATGGTCGTAATGGCATCTCATCCATTCTATTCGGTTTACCAACCCTCTGACAAACGTCGCATCTCTCGCAGTAATCTTTCGAATATTTGTGAATGGTAGGCCACCATAGTCATACACACAATACCTTCCGCGCGGTAGCTCTGCCTGTGTAATGTCCTCCTTCTATTCCTTCATGAGATTCTGCTAAAATTATTGGTCTTTCATTTTCTAGCACATATCTTCTCAAGATGCTATTTGTTCCCATTTTGTATAAATATCCTGCGATTAGCTGATAGTCTGCAGCCCAGACAACCAGGTTTTTCTTCTGTGCGATGTTATATTCCTGTGGCGCAGTACCAATACTCAGGTATTGGATGATGTCTACAAAGTATTCATCGACGATATGGACTGAAAATAACTGTGCGTCCAGAAAGTTGTCCTCTAAACTTGTAGGTTCCTCCCTGTTCATGATCCCTGATAGGTGGTCAGGTCCTGCATTCAATTTCCCTATCTTGACTATTACTTCAAAATAAAATTCTTGAAACAATAGTAACCATCGACAGATTCTCCCCCCCAACACTGTCTTTTTTACTAGGTATTTAAGGGTTGAGTGATCTGTGAACATATTAAACTATTTTCCCAGTAAGTAATGTCTGAACTTATGTAGTGCATAGACCATAGCTAGGCCTTCCCTCTCTGTAGTGTTATAGATATTATTTGATTCATATATTTTTCTTCTCGTAGATGCTATAGGATGATCCACATATCCTTCTCCTGGTTGCGCCAAAATAACTCCAAGTGCTATGGCTGATGCATCTACATGCACATGGAATGTATTTTCCCAGACTGGAAATACTAGTATCGACGCAGTGACCATTTTTTCTTTCAGCGTGTCCAGACCGTGTTGGCAATCCTCATTCCACTGACACTTTGTATCTTTCCTTAACATCTTCTCCATTGGAGAGGTGATCTACGCGTACCCTTTGATAAATTTTTTGTAGTACCCTGTGTGTCCCAATGCCGCTCTTAGTTGACAGACTGTTTTTGGTGGTGGCAGGTTAACAATTACTACAATCTTTGTAGGATTTACTAGTAAGCCTTGTTTGCATACTATATGGCCCAATAGTATCCCAAATGGTGTTTCAAAGATGCACTTCTTGATGTTTAATGATATCTGGCACTGCCTGCATCTTTCTAACATCAGCCGGAAGACCTCTACATGGTCTTTCAATAGACTATAGACTATCCAATTGTCCAAGTATACCTCTAGAAACTAGTGGATAAATTCCTTAAATGCAACGATAACTACTTTGGAAAATATTGCTGGTGCATTCTTCAGTCCAAATGACATGACTATGTACTGGTAGGATCCCCATTCTGTAGCAAACATGGTCTTATATCTGTCTTCCTGTGCTATCTTGAATGAGTAAATTTCGTGTCCTCCTACGTTCTCCAACACTTAATTCGTGAAAGGTGTAGGGAACGAGTCATGTAGGCATGCATCATTCAACTTCCTCAAGTTGACACATATTCTTATCCTCCCTTGTTTTTTTTCCTGAACTACCATTGGGCTTATCCATTTTGATTCTTCCACAGGTTCTATGATTCGGGTTTCGAGCATCCTGTCGATCTCAGCTTTAACTTTCTTATTATATATTGGGTTTAGTCTGTATGGTCGCTGTTTGATCGGTCTTGCTTCAACTCTGAGTGGTATCTTCATTTCTCCTAACTCTCCCTCTATGCCCTTCATTTCTATAAATTTTGTGGGGAACAGGTCACTATACTCACGTAGTAACTCTGTTATGATTTCTACCATTTTCTCATCCCAATAGTCTCCAATGCTGTCCATTTTAGGATTCTAAACCGTCCCAATGTTGAATTTCTTCACCTTGATCGACGCAACAATTCCTTCTGATTCTAGAGTTGGACCTTCCACTTCTCTTTCGCCTTCCGCTTCCTTAATCTAGATATCACATGGATCGTCTTCATCAGGTGCTTCTTCCTGCACATGGTAGCATGACAACAATTATTTCATTATCTACTTGTTCTGCTGTTGTTCTTCTGTTATGAGTTTGACTTTTGGTTCCTTAATGAATATCACCCCTCTTATCTGCTTAAGTGCCGCGTCTATGTTGGGGTTATCATGCTTGAATGAGAAAGTGACTGTAAAATTCTGTTGCAATACTGTCCAACTCGAAGTTCCTCTACGTAGTTCCTGGTCTGTATACCAGTTTGTTGGCATGCCTTCTAAGGTATGTACGAAATGATGAGGGCATTCCTTTGGGGGTGTCATTTTCCACAGTGCTCTGCACTTCTCCAAGTGTTCTGTTGGTGCCCCCTGTCCATCGTACTTCTGCTGATGGTTGGTTCTCTGTTCTGCACCAAACCTTATGCCCAATAACCGCTTACATTGGTACCAATACTTGATTGTTTCTTTGTGTGCACCCCACCATATTGCAGGTGTGGCCTTGAGTGCTATATCGAGTGCTAAGAGTCTTTGATTTTCTAACACTTCATCCTCATACTCTGCCAAGAATACTTCTAGATCATTCACTCCATGGAAACTGGGTGGTTCCCTTACCTCCGTACCTACCCATCTTATTACGCGGTCTATTCTTGCGCATATTCTTGTGGAAACTTCGTGTAGCCTATGTTGCCAGTTCTCTAATCCTGTATTTGAGTCTGTCACACATGAATTAATACTCCGCCAACTGATTATCCCATTTGTAGTTGGGTTTACATAGTCCTCATTGTGCACAATTGCTCTGTACAACTGGATGATTTCCTCTAATTCTAAGCAAGTAGGCTCTACAAATCTCTCCTCTTTCGATGAGTCTAATGGTGCAATGACCCTGTATTCTCCTGACTCAAATGTCATTTTTCATGTCTTTAAATTGATTATGGCTTGGTTATCAAATGCCCAATCCAATCCAAGCAATGCTAGGTATGGTGTTGTTTCGTCCACTATTTCAATCACTTCGAAGTCTGCTTTAGTGCGCACTCCATCCAAGTCTACTGTTACTCCTTTCAGTCCGCCAATTGGTAGAACTTTGTGTTGGTTTTCTAGTTTTAGCTGAATATCCTAATGTGGGCTCTCCCATACATTTCCATGTCTTCTTGGGTAGTAAATTGACTTCATATCCTAGATCCAGTATGATATCTCCCATGTTGAAATCTCCGATGTTGTCATTCAACCTGAACTCCCTACTTTTTCTTCTCCTTGTATGTAGGTGATCGACTGTTTTTTGTTCTAGTTTTCCTTCTGTCTCTATGCTACATCTTTCTAATATATTTTGCAATATTTTGATAGAGGATGGATCATTCAATATTTTTACGCATGATCGCAAAAATCCTTTGATTGTAGTTACTTGTCCTAGGGGTTTCATTTCTTTGGTATGATCCAGTGATGGAGGCATCTCATACTCTGGTACATCCTTGTTCTGTTGTGCAGTCGAAGTCGACATGGTGTCTTGCTTCAAGCATTCTTGTCTGGCTTGATTAAATGTTTCCTTCTCGTTCAACGCATCGAACTATCTCCTTGGTTCGACATTATTCTTCACCCACTGGTGATGTACTGACTCTTGATGGACTACGTCATTGCCTATTTTAGCTCCTCCACACGTAACTATATTTATGTTCCATCCTTTGTCCCTCACTTCCATTGAAATCCATTGAACATTCTGGTTTTTCCAATTCCTCTTTTCCTGGATCTTCCCTAGTAACGTAGGACATTCTTCCATGTCATGATCTGATGCGTGATAATACATACAAGTTGCTGGTGGAAGTGGACATTCCCTTTCATAATGTCTCGGTTGTTGATAGTTGTGACATACTAATGATCCTCTACCTCTTCCAAAGCCTCCTCTTTCTCTTCCTCCATATCTGTAGCCAACTCGATATCTTCTCGTCATGTTATACAGAGGCACCTTATTGTACTACGTGGTATTGTACTGAGGTTGTGTTGTGTTGTACTGTGGCTGCGTGGTATTATATGGTTACTGCGCAATATTATACTGCTGCTGCACAATGTTGTATCAAGATGGAACTTGGTTAAAATGTGGTGCAGATTTCTGAGTCATCATTTCTGCCTGCACCCTATATGCATCTGATGTCCTCTCTTGCATCAAATCCATAGTTCTACAATCTTTGTCATCATGACCTACTGACTTGCAAAATTTGCAACATGAAATCTTTGGGACTGTTTGGTATTTCTGCATCATTGGGAAATGATATGGATCGTAGCCTAGTTTCTTACATATTTTGCACCATTGTCCTCCTTTTGGTAATGGATTTGGAATTCCTACTGCCATGTACTGCATGAATGTTGGACATTCATTTTTTTGGTGTCCTTCCATCCTGCATGTAGTACACCAAACAACTTCTCGTTTGTCCTTACTTTTTTTCTAGTTTAGCTGGAACGTTAAGTTCTTCAAATCCTCCTTAATCTATTCGATGGCTGGATCCGTCTGCTGATATTGGTTTTCTTCTAGTTGCAGGGCTTCCTGTAGATCTTCTTCCTGTGTCTGAAACTTCTGTTGTCGCAATGGATATTTTAAGTGTGGCAGTAGTGAATTGACGAACATGTGCCTATGCTGCATATCGGTCATGATATATTTCAACTTTCCTTTGAGTCACTTGAATATCTGGTCAATCTCCCATACATATTCTCCTAGTTTCAGTCTAATTTCTATCATCTCGTTCATGTACTGGTCCTCTGAGCTTGGATTTTGAAACTCATTTATCAACAATTTATTGATGTCCGCAATTTTTCTGGTTGTCCTTGGTGGATTGTTTGTAGCTAAACTCATATACCAATCCAGTGCATGATCCCTTAGTGTAATCACTAGTTATGCAAGTTTAGTATCTTCGTCTATGATATGTTTTTATTCCCAAATATTTTCATAGATAAACAAATGTTTCTCCGGGTCCTCCGACACTTCTCCCTTGAATTCTGGTAACTTGATGGTGGGATCGTGTCCTGCCATCCTGAATTGTGAACTACTACCTCTGCGCAGTGTAGATACTTGAACAACGTTTCCTAAACTGGCTCCTCCAGTTTTTTTTCCTTGTGTAGATGTACTTCCTGCTATCTTTCTTCTCTCGAAATTCGGTTGTCTAAATGACGATGTTCTTTTTGGTTTATTCGTCGTACATGGGTTTATGGGTTATTAATATGGATAGGATTACCGCCTTCTCTCCCCACTCTTGGACCTCTCGTCTTCCTCTCATATGTTGTGCACAGGATTTACTCAATCTGATCCATAGCTCGAAGATCCTCTACCTCTTCTTAATCACTTACCAAGCCTTCCCTCGTGGCTACAACTCGCTTCTTTGTGTTCACCTTGTATTGATAGGGTACTCCACTGCGCGTCTTTCCAGCTGTCACCATGATCCGCTTGATCTGGTTGTCATCCATCAGGATTGGGTCCAAGGGTTCCTCCTTCTTTCCTTTATCTACTCCTCCTTCCATTTCTCCTCTTTCTGTTAGTGATTTCCCCCTTCCCCCATGCATGTAGGGAAGTTTAGTTGTCTGACTCCATTGTCATTACACCTTTGTTATATAGAAATATCTTAATAGAAGTATATAGTGATCGAATATACCTTCCTCAAGGCTCGGGTAGAAACTCTTGCTCCGCTGCACCATACAACTTTGCTGTATCTACTGCAAATTCTATTATAAAGCCTGGTACAATACTATCGAGCCAAAAATCTACTACGCGTGTGAACTTTTTATTCACGTGCTGTAAATGCTCAATCTGAATTGGGGTCCACTCTAATTGTCAGATCCAATTTTTTTCATGGTTATCCTTCAACCTCAAGATCCACTCCTGCAATAAATGTGGAAAATCACAGAAAAAGACTTCATGCAGATCAATAAACACATATTTCTCAAGATATTTGTGCAGTGTTACTCTAGGGTTTCTATTATCCTTCTGTGAAAACTCCATCTCTTTTGTCTTCAGCCAACTTTCGATCTTTGATTTTGTGGGATTCCACGGTCTCAACATCCCCTTCTAGCAGTGCATTTTCCTCACCATATGATTCAATATTCTCTTGATCTGCCTTCTGCAGATCTTATTGATTTTCAACAGATCCCATCTACTCAATCTTATACTGTTCTAACCTATGAAAACATAACCAATTTTTGGTTTATATGTCTGAGTTTATACCTTTAACTTGATTGACCCATGGTTCAAGTCTATTGGGGTTCCAACAAAACCTCTAAAACTATTGGTCCTCCTGGTGAACCATAAGGCAACGTAGCGCACAGAGTGCACTGCACAGTCTCACCCAAGTTAATCTTAATGGGTTACTGCAATAATAAGGTGTTTGCAGCCCAGGATTGAGTGGAGATATGAGAAGTATGCACTGAGAGTTATATTAGTCTCATTAAGCAATATACTAGCATTCATGAGTATTCATGGAATATAATCAACTCATTCATTTAGCATGCTAATGTCTACTTAAAAACTAGTAAATAAACACATGCATTCAATCACATAACATAGATTTTACCATGGTTCACCCCCTCCTGGGATATGTCCACAAATATCTATCTCTTAAGCTCTTCTATTATGGCAGTTCCAAAACTACAACACCGCATGCTTTACACTTCCCCTCCGCCGGGTCAAGATCTATTACGAGGTAGACTAGATCGCACCAGGCTCCTCGGTCTGTGATCTAACCCTCGAGATCCACCCACCTTACTCCTCTCCAGCTCAACAACTTAAAAAATTAGGTCGTATAGAAAAAAATTACAACTAGCTATCAAACCAAACTCCTCCTCAAGACCCTCTATATCCGCCTCTAGCTCCCTCTCTATGAGACCTAGGTATCTATATTTATACATTTCTGAATTAACAACCATTACAGTGTATTGCAAAAACCCTAACCCTAACGTCGTTAGGTCTTCCATGCATGCGTACATGCTTCTCTTCCTTCCAGCTGTCACTTCCCTCGTGCATGATGCTCTTCCTTCCAGCTGTCGCTTCCCTCGTGCATGCCTTCCTTCCAAAAATATCCTTTCTTTTCGCTTTGGCTTGCTTCCAACACTATGCTATTACTATTTTGGTGAGAATGTCTATATAGAACATGGAAAAGTATAATGAATTGATCAGAATGATAATATTCACTCTGTATTTCTCTTTGTCCAATGAATGTATAATTCTCTCCGAAATCAACTATTGACAAAATCCTCCTAGATGGAAAAAATTCACGAGATTTTTTGAATTTTAGGTCTTTCCTTCAAGCTCTATGAGAATGCTTGGTGTATTTATATATATTTTTTTCAAACTTCTTCAAAAAATCTATCATAGAGATCTTATCCTCTTGCAAATAAATCATTTTGGAAATAACATTTGAAGAATTTGGAGCAGTAACATTGATATATTCTGGTGGCAGGGTGGTGAGATAGTCTCTTTACTTAGAACCTTAGCCAAATATGGCTTTCCCTTGTTTCTGTCGAGTTCTCAAAACCAATATTAGAGGTGCTATGACTATTCAACCTCAACGCTTCTTCTCATAACATATGACCAAGAAACTCATGACCAAAGGTTCATCAGAATTGGTACAAAGCAATTTTTACCAACTAAGGTTCTGAGTGCGATAACATTGATCTATTGACGCGGATAATACCATAAAACCACTTGATGGTTTCATCGCATTGCTAGGGAACAATTAATTTCTTTACAACTTTGATTGCGATGTACCTCCAAGACTGTCGATTTTAGTTTGCACAATAGAATGAGGTCTCAACTGTTCAACCTTTGGTTATACAAACAAACTCACTATCTTGACCCTCCAAACTCGCCAACTCTACAAAATGACTGTAAGTGCATTCCCTCTGTGTATTCTTCAATCAAACACATTTTCTAACACAAAAGAAATCAACTCAACCACTTTTATCATCCACTAAATATAATACTCAGTCTGCATGTATTCATCGTATTCTACTATGTGCATAAAAATACATAGGTGCATAACAAATATTTTCACATAGAACTCGGGTTATCTTGCACATAGTCGACCTGATGGGCTCCATTTAACCATATAATGGCACTCTTAAACACACAAGAAAATCATTTTATTCCCGATCCAGAATTGAATTCTTCAAGACAGTTCATTCCTTTCTTACCCAAGAACCCATATGCAGAGCCCCCCTCTGTTCATCCTCAGTCTCCCCCCAAAATCTCATAACTAACCATATCCTTCAAAAAATGAAAGGATTACTAAATTTATCAAAACTGAATCCTATGATTACTCAACCATTTATCAACTTGGCTTGATCTCCTCGCAGGGAGCATCAAAGTGCCACTTATCCCTATTTTAACTCCTAATTTGAAAACACTGCTAACTGATTATAGAATTGCAATTAATAAAGAACTTAACTAATAATTTCTTCAAACTTAGGATTTCTTGTCCCCTTCTAAAGCCACAACATGTGACCAACTTGTCACATTGCTGGATTTATGATGATGCCCCTGCATCAAACTCCCAGGGGTGTAAAGTCATGAACCCCTATTCATCAAATCGGCTACAGTGAAACCTTTAGCTTCCATCTTTGCCACATTCATCCAAGTAGAATCCTCTACTGGATGCTCCTTCCATTTGACCAAATACTCCAAATAGTCCTTCTTCCTTGTACTCCTTGCAACCTTAGTATCCATAATGTTTTCAACTTCTAATGGCTGTGCCATAAGCATCTGCTTCAACCATTGAAGGTATTCAACATGGTCTTCACCTTCTATAAATTGACCTGTATTGTCAGCCACATAAGGATGTAAATCTACAACATTAAAAATTGGTGAAATACCAATCCTAGTTAGCATTTCCAGTTCATAGGCATTTTTAGAGAACTTCTTGAGTATTCTGCAAGGCCCAATCTTCTTCATCTTCAGTTTGTTATACTCTCTTTTAGGAAATATCTCCTTTCTCAGATAGGCTAGAACTATATCTCCTACTTCATAATTCTTCTCAAATCTGCTCTTGTCTTGTAACCGACATTACTTTGCTACAACCTTTCTTTAACTTGTTCTTGTAATTCACTAATCCTTGATGCAAAGTCCTCTCCATATGCACTTCTCTTCTCCAATTGTCTTAAGTCACGAAGATCATACAACCCTCTAGGATGCATTTCATACAAAATCTATAATGGACTCATACCTGTACTTCTATTTGGAGAATCATTATATGCAAACTCAATTTGAGCTAGCACTTTGTCCCACTGTTTTGGATTTTCTCCAACTAGACTTCTTAACATGTTACCCAAGATTCTATTGACTACTTCAGTTTGGCCATCAGACTGTGGATGATAAGCTAAACTGAAGTTCAAATTAATACCCAAATTCTTCCACAAAGTCCTCTAGAAGTGACTTGTGAACCTCGCATCTCTGTCAGATACAGTGCTTCTAGGCAAACCATGTAATTTTACAACTTCATTGAAAAATATATTAGCAATGTGTGTAGCATCACTTGTTTTAAAACATGGCATGAAATGTGCCATATTCGTAAACCTATCAAAAACTATAAAGACACAATCATATCCTTTTTGAGTCTTTGGAAAACCCAAAAAAAAATCCATACTCACAGAATCCCAAGGCCTATTTGGAACATGCAATTGTGTGTACAAGCCCGTGTTTTGGCTTCTTCCCTTGGCATGCTGGCATACATTGCCTATGCTCACAAACTTCTCCACTTCAGATCTCATCTTTGGCCAAAAATAAAAATGGCTTAGCTTTCCAAAGGTTTTATCACTTCCAGAGTGACCTTCCATTCCTCCATTATGCTTTTCCTGTATCAGGTTATCCCTCATGGAACATTTGGGAATACAAAGTTTATTTTTTTAAAGAGTAAACGATATTGAAACATATAATCCATCCATGGCCCCCTGTCTACCTCCATATGATTCCTACAAGATCTGTATGCATTTTGAAAATCAATGTCAGTCTCATATAAATCTCTTAAATATTCAAATCCTAGAACTTGGATTTGATTCTCTTGAACAATCAATTGTCTCCTACTTAAGGAATCAACTACCCGATTTGATTGTCCACTTATGTGCTTCAACACAAAAGTAAAAATTTGCATGAAATCCACCCACTTGACATGCTTCTGATTCAGTTTGGGATAATGCATAATATATTGCAAGGCATGATTATCAGAAAACAAAACAAACTCTCCATGCATTGGGTAATGCCTCCAATGCTTCAATGCTTGAATAATAACATAGAATTCATTGTCATAGGATGAATACTTTTGTATTGAATCATTCAAATTCTCACTAAAGTAAGAAACCAAACTGTCTTCCTGACTAAGGACTACTCCAATTGCTGTCCCACTTGCATCACTTTTTACTTGGAAAGGATGACTGAAGTTTGGTAATTTCAATACTGGTTGTTCAATAATTCTTTTCTTTAAAAACTAACAAATATTTTCATCTTCTGCTGTCCAATGGAATGGCTTCTTGTCCTTCTTATTTGTCTCAACAATGGGCATACAAATGCCACTGAAATTTCTGATAAATTTCCTATAAAAACTAGCCAAGCCATGAAAACTTCTTACCTCAAAAATACTTTGAGGTGAAGGCCAATCAATGATTTCTTGTAACTTTGTTGGGTCCATCTTCAGACCATCTCTTGAGATGAAAAATCCCAGATATACTAATTCATATTTCATAAATGAACACTTCTTCATATTTACTAACAATTTCTCTTGCTTCAATTTCTCTAAGACACATCTCAAATGCCTCAAGTGCTCTTCTTTTGTTTGAATGAAAATCAGAATGTCATCAAGGTAAACAATAAAAAACTTACCTGTGAAATCTCTCAAGGCCTCATTCATTAACCTCATGAAGGTACTAGGTGCATTAGACAATCTAAATGGCATAACCAACCACTCATACAACCCATGAATTGTCTTAAAGACTGTCTTCCACTCATATCCTTCTCGAATTCTAATTTGATGGTACCCACTCTTCAGATCTATATTTGAAAAGCATGTTACCCCACTCATGCAATCCATCATGTCATCCATCCTGGGCAATGGAAACCTATATCTGATAGTTATTTTATTGATGGCCCTAGAGTCCATACACATTCTCCACTCCTCATATTTCTTCGGGCTAAGTATTGTTGGTACTGCACATGGACTCAACCTTTTTTTTTATCAGCCCTTTATCTAACAGTCCTTGAACTTGCCTTCTGACTTCTTCATTTTCTTGAGGTGTCAGTCTATATGCTACCTTGTTTGGTAAGATTTCTCGAGGGATAAAATCAATGTTATGACTAATGTCCCTTTTTGGTGGCAAATCATTGGGTAAATCATCTACCACAATGTCACTAAATTCAACCAACATCTCCTAAAATTCTTCAGGTAGATCTGTAATATCAGTGTTCATTAGTACCACTCTAGGCTTGCATATTACAACATAGTTTATCTCTTCCTCTTCAATTTTCTGCAAACACTCTTTCCCTATCAACATTAGGACCTTAGGTGCTTGCTTTCCTATTGCACACCCTTCTTGAAAAGGAAGTAAAATATGTTTCATCCCATATTTCTAAAATATATAACATTTTCTCCTACCATCATGTACCACCTTTTTGTCAAATTTCGATGGTCTCCCTAGAAGAATATGGAAAACATCCATCAACATAATATCACAGATAATTTTATCTTTATATGTACCTACTTGAAAATCAATTTCTCATTGTTCACTTACCAAGACTTGATGTCCTTTATGCAACCATGATACTTTATATGGAATAGGATGTTTGATCCTCTTCAAGTTCAAATTCTCTACCATTTCTGTGGAAACAAGATTGTTAGTGCTTCCACTATCAATCACCATTCTGCAACACTTCTCCTTGACTTTACACATAGTCCTAAATAAATCCTTTCTTTGGGCAGGTTCAAATTTCACCTTCTCTGGCTTCAATAAGACTTTGTTCATCATCAAAGCCTCTCCCGTCTCTGAAAATTTTTAAGCCACTGGTAACTACTCTTGCTGCTATTCATTCTGAGCTACATAGGCTCCTCTCTGTCTTACATCTTCCTTTTCTGGACATTCAAAGGATCTATGACCCAATTTTTTACATTTGTATCATCTAAAGACAATTTCTATGCCTCTTCCTCTACCTCTACCTCCTTGGTAAGGTCTTCTCCCTCTTGAGTCACCTCTTCTATCTTGCTGCTCCTGTTGATTTAAGTTGTTGGAATCTCCTTTTTGGGTTGCAAACTTTCCTCTTCTAGCTGTTTTCTCTCTTCCTTTGGCTGAACCTCTTCCCTTATTGAATTTATGCTTTCTCAATAACTTTTCTTCTACTCTCAAGGCACATTGGTATGCCTCTTCCAGTTTCCTAGGAGAAATCATGCTAATCTCATCCTGAATCTCCATCCTCAACCCATTGACATATCTAGCATTCTTCTCTACTGATCCTTCTACATAGCATGCTCTCAGGTTCACTTTGTAGAACTCTTTATTATACTATCTTACATACAATAACCTTTGCCTAAGGTTCTGCATTTGTCTATATAAATATAACTGATAATATTTGGGCAATAACTTGGCTCTCATCTTAGCCACCATCCTATCCCATCTCTTTATCAATGACTTGTTATTTCTTCTCCTTTCATCTTGCACACTATCTCACCACAGGGATGCATTCCCTTTCAATCTTGTCACTGCTAATCTGACCTTCTTTTTCTCTTCGATCTCATCATACTCAAAGTACTTATCTAACTCGCTGATCCAATCAATGAGATGTTCAACAGTGAGGCTTCCCTCATAGGTAGGCAACTTAAGTTTTGTCCTAGAAGTTTCTCTTAGAATTGATTGACAATATCTTAATTCAGGTGTCTCTTGCATGGGTGCTGCTTCTTCTCCTTGTTCCTCCTCTTCAGGATCACTCACATCCCCTACCTATGGATCTCTCTGTTTGCCCAAATCCATAGCTTCCATACGTGCTCGTAGTTCCCTCATTTCCTCTAAGACTTATGCATTTGCTGTTGGTCACCCTATGCTACGACCTCTTGCTCTACCAATATGTACATCCATGTATTTCTTCGGCTATGCTGAACAAAGCTCCTACTCTGATACCAAAAATTAGTGGCAGGGTGGTGAGATAGTCTCTTTACTTATAACCTTAGCCAAATCTAGATTTTCCTTGTTTCTATCGGGTTCTCAAAACCAATATTAGAGGTGCTATGACTATTCAACCTCAACGATTCTTCTCATAAGATATGACCAAGAACCTCATGACCAAAGGTTTATCATAATTGGTACAAAGTGGTTTTTACCAACTAAGGTTCTGAGTGTGATAACACTAATCTATTGATGCGAATAATACCATAAAACCACTTCATGGTTTGATCGCACTGCTAGGGCACGATAATTTCTTTACAACTCTGATTGCGATGTACCTCCATGACTGTCGATTTTAGTTTTCACAATAGAATGAGGTCTCAACCATTCAACCTTTGGTTATACAAACAAACTCACTATCTCGACCCTCCAAACTCACCAAATCTGCAAAATGACTGTAAGTGCATTCCCTCTGCGTATTCTGCAATTGAACGCATTTTCTAACACAAAATAAAAGAACTCAACCAATTTTATCATCCACTAAATATAATACTCAGTCTGCATGTTTTCATCATATTCTACTCTGTGCATAAAATTACATAGGTGCATAACAACGATTTTCACACAGAACTCGGGTTATCTTGCACATAGTAAGCTTGATGGGTTCCATTTAACCATATAATGACACTCTTAAACACACAAGAAAATCATTTTATTCTCGATCCAGAATTGAATTCTTCAAGACATTCTGTTCCTTTCTTACCCAAGAACCCATATGCATGGTCCCCCTCACAGAGTCCCCTCTCTTCGTCCTCAGTCTCCCCCCAAAAACTCACAACTAACCATCTCATTTAGAAAATGAAGGGATTACTAAATTTAGCAAAAATGAATCATATGATTACTCAACCATTTATCAACTTGGCTTGAAGTGCCACTTATCCCTATTTTAACTCCTAATTTGACAACACTACTAACTGTTACATGATTGCAATTAATAAAGCACTTAACTAATAATTTCTTCAAACTTAGGATTGCTTGTCCCCTTCTAAAGCCACAACATGTGACCAACTTGTCACATTAGTGGCTTTATGATGATGCTCCTGCATCATATTCATATCTCTTTCAATTCACTTTTATATTGGACAATGATTGATCATTCATATCAATATGATACTTAGAGTGAAATAAAGCTATATTTCCTCAATGATCACATTTCTTTCCTCCAATACGTTTTTTTGGTAAATTAAGTCATCGCCTTATCTTTCATATAGAATTTGGGATAGAAAGACACAGATTGTGGAAGGAGGAGGTGAACTTGCCCAAAGTGTCATAATATAACTCAAGTTCCACATGATAACGGCAACAAGTGTCATGAATAGTGACGGGTTTAACAAACCATGGTTTTTGTTTCACAAATGTATTGATGAAAATTTCAACTTGACTGTGCTTCTCTTTGAACATATTGAACAATTCTATTTGTGTAATTTCCAATATATGTTTTGGATGCTCTTCATATTGATTTCATGTTATTCTTCATCGCAACACATCACTTGCATTTGGTGAAAGACGAGAATTTCCCAACCAATATTTATGGGCCATAGCTTTATCATTTTCTGCAAGTCTATATTTGTAAGGATGTCTTTAAATAACTGTCCAACAAGTAAGTTCATCATTTGAAATCAAAATTTTCTATGTTTGTACAATTTTTTTCTTGAGGTTCCCATCACGTTTTCCATATGTTGTGTCAAACAATATTTTACATTGCTAGATGAAACAACTGCTATTTGTATTACTCTATGTGCAACACTAACATATTTTTTTCTAGACTTTCCAAAAGATTTTAATACATCTGTTGTATTTTCCAAGACACTTTGTTTCACATTTTTATATTTTGTCGTTTTTTGAATACCCAATAATGAAGTAGCTTCTTCTAACTTTTTCGACCTTATCAAACCTCTCAAAATTTGAGTTTGTGTTGCTATTGATTCATTTTTGAAATATTTATCATAAATATTTTCAACACGATATCATATATAATGGTCAGGTTTTTTGTCCCCAAATTTGTCAGTATCAACATTTTCTAACATTTCATCATCAATATTGATATCACCTGCATAAATTTCAATATAATTTAAAAACATAAATTAAATCTATTAAATTTAAAAACACTTGAAATTAACATAGATTCAATTTTCTAAGTTGTAAACATAAAAATTTCAAATAAATGTTGTACAAAAAATAAACAAATTTAAATTACATTTATTAAAGAACTAAACGAAACAATATTACCAACTTAATGAGAATTGTGACCTCAAAATGAGAACTTTGGCCCAAGAAATCTATATTTTTGCATAAAAAACATGAAAATCAACCCCCGAATCAAAAAGTGGTACTCACGGTAGCACCAATTTTTCAAACGGGGTCAAAATTACAACATTTTTCAAGCATGACCTTCAAAACTCATACAGTAGATCGAAAAACCTTAAAATTAATACCTAAATAAAAAAGTGACACTAACTAAAGGAAAAAGTTTTTTCTAAACGTTAAAATTATGACTCATTTTGACGTAATTGAAACCATGATTTTGACAATAGATCCCTATGCAAAAAAAAAAAAACCAAAATTGGATATAAGATGGTCACTTAAAAATTCATTTACTAACCTTTTTTGTTTGCTTAAATTTACATTGAAAAATAAATAAATAGAAAGGATAAAATCTTCACATTTTTTTTTAAATGAAAAAAAAAAACACATTG
>ML788558.1:410445-443155 GCA_009831015.1 Picea engelmannii | reverse complement strand
ATATATATATATATATATATAGTTTTTATATATATTATAAATAGTGAAAATGTTGTTCTAAAATCTGAAAAATAACAAAAATGTTGTCCAAGAAGGTAAAAATAGCGAAAATGCAGATCGAGTATGTGCACAAATGTGGTAATACGATTTCGACCGAAAGAATTTATATGTTTCCGTGCTGAAACATTGCATCCCGTGCCAAAACGTTGTGTCCCCGTATTTTTTTTTTTCCGGTCGAAGGATTATTTTCAATCAAAAGTTATTTTTGCAATAAAACTAACTTTCGACCAAAAAATACTAACTTTCTCCCAAAAACCTGCAACTATGACACTTTCTAGAAAAGTGTATGTTCACTTCAGGTTCCTCCAACTTGGGAGGGAGCAGACTCCTTCAAATACTATGAGTCTGGTTTTAGAACTAGTACCAACATTTTCAGAATTGAATCTACTTTCATTTGTTACAATTTTTATTCAATTTAATTGTGTTTTAGTACTTTTAGTTAATTTTATAAAACATGTCTCCATATTATTTTTAGAGGACATAATGATTCAGTAAAATGAAAACTCAAATCTGCAATAATACACAATCAAAAATTATAATCATGAACCTTTCATTGTCCCCTTCAAAAGGATATTTTTAGATTTTTCTTTTAATTAAAAATTAAGGTGGATACATGTTGTTGAACTAAACATATTTAAAATATGCAATGTTTTTAGATTGGTCAAATTCAAAAAATCATAGTAATTATAGTATTCATCTGTTGTCTTCAAAACTATAGTTATACTTTAATAGAGTCCATTTTGATTGTTGCAACATATTTCGTTTTTCATTAAAAAAAGTTTAATAATGAGTAAATTGACGTTGATGAACATAAATGATTATCAATGCCTTCATTTTTAAGGAACATACTGTCAAACAATCGCTGAATTGACATATCAAATGTTAATTAAAAAAAAATAGAAACATAATCAATAAAAAGCTAACAAAATTCATGACAATTTTTGTTTTTACTGTAAAGTGAAATTCTAAATAAAAAAAATATTTTTTTTACCGGAAGTTGAAAAACTTTTGAAAATATATTTTATTTTCTCAAAAAAAAGAAAATAGACACCAAGATTCATGATTTTACCTTGACACCAAAATGAATCTTTGGTTAGCTGGATCCTCGAGTGCTTTCCTAAGTAGAACACGCTCCACCTCTATCATACTGGGTTCTCCCCAAAGTACCTGTAATGAAATTTCCATTCATCAACCAAATGAAGATATCCATAGTAGTGTGAAACATTTTCAAATAACCTTTGCAATGCTTTGTTTGTAGATTTTGCTGGCTATGCCCTTCCAAAATTTTTACAAGATTCTCTAGATCTGAATATTTCATCACATGAACTGTTGCTAAGATTTGTTGTGCAAGAAACATGGACACTGCAGGGACTAAAATACAACTACAACAAAAGTGCATGTTAGTGCATTCCTTTAAAGTGTGATTTTCCAAAATTAATTTAATCCATCGTAAGTCAATTCATTAGAAGGGCCTTGTTACCAACCGGATTAGCGGTCTCGTCAAGGTGCTAAGGTGGTAACACACAGGACCAATGCCCAATTTCACCTCGACACAAGTCCCCACTCTTTAAACCCAACTCCTACATAAATGACTATGGGAGGCTTCCCTATCACAACACAAAAACACTTCACCCACTATTAGTAGATTAGTTCCTTGTCAATGGACTATGGTGAAGGTAGGAGTTAATTTTTTGTTCACTGATATGGAATGATAAATAGACAACAAAAATAATGCATACCAATAGATGAAAACCACCCAAACTTGAAATATGGTCTAATAAATAAGTGCACGATGAGTGATTAAATACCCTTACCAATTTTGAGATGAATTCCTTGGTTTTCCTTTTGGCAAGTGGTTGTATATGGATGAATTCCTTGTTGTCTTAGCAACCCCTTAGAGTGATGTTATTGACGGATCAGATGTAGGATTTGTTATGATATACTGTAGATTTGCAAAAAATCCTCACAAAACCCTAATAAAATATGTAATTAAATTGCAGAGAACCAAGAGGGTAAAATATCCTTGGGTAGAAAAAGATCTAGAGGTAAAATCCCAATAATCCACTAGCTATGTAATATGGAAATTCAAAGACAAGTTAGACAAATATTTTTTTGGTTTTTTGTATTTTATGATTTTTATTTTTTAAAAACAGTAAGTAAAAAAGATCGATTGGATTTTTAAATAAAATTGGTTGAAGTAGTGAGGCTTTCCTTAGGCCTTACCTTTACCTCTTGAGCACTGGTTGCAATCACAACTCCTTCTAAGTCGACCATTGACTTCAAAATAGGAATTGTGTTTGGAGTTGATGGACTATCATCCTCTGAGCTAGTCTAGACTAGTTGTATTGTTTCCAGATCTTGCTAGGAAGGCTCCTCTCTAGGTTGGTCTCCAACCATTAGATCAATATGAGTGTAAAACACAATCTCCTCCATGTTGAAGATACCCCTTATAAGGGTTTTTCCAGCCTTGGATTTGAATCACTTAACAACACCAAAGGAGAGAAGAGATGGAAGTCTAGACCTCTCCTTCTAAGTGACTATGTATCCCTTCAATGAATTGATCCAATAACACTGCAAATAATACTAAAAGACAATGTCTACTCTATGAAACACCCTTACACTTTATCCAGGAAGAAGAAAAATATAATAATCAACCATGAAATTTTCTTAGAAAATCAAAATTCAAAAGAATGACATTATAATCTCATAATTTGTTAACAACTTGGGTGGAGGAGGATCTAGCCTTATATAAATTTCCTTCTAACTCTTAGGTTTATCTTTCCCAAAAATAAAAACAGCTTGACTTGTCATCCACAATGGTCAGAGATTAAGTCATGTGATGAAAATTATTTTTTACAATAAAATTTTCCAATGAAGGGGTCTATTTGACCAATAAAAACAACGTTTATCTCCATGAGGCTAATGACTATGAAATATGGTGGTTCTTTGCTTGAGTGATGGTCTACGAAAAACAACAAAAATCAATGAATCATTCTATTTGTTAGGGACCAAACCTCTCTAACCCCTCACGTAGGTAGAATAATATAATTCTATGTAATAAAGACCAATATTAATAAGGCCTAGTAATAAGAAGGAATACATCATGTAAGAAGACCTAATAAAAGCTTCCACTTCTAGAAGGATCTTCCCTAGAATTTTCTTTTAGATAGATAGATTTAGTATAAATAGGAATAGAGGGTATGATAAATCTTGTCTTGGATATTATTGTAATAGAGCTTTTCTTTGCTGGAGGTTTCTCCCTCGAAGAGGCAAGTGAACATTGCTATCATTAATAAAGGTGCTCTTTCTGGTGTTATTCTGGTATTTTTCTGGTTATATATTGTTCCTTTGGCATTTCTATGCTAAACTCTTTCTGTTCCGCATACTATTTTATATCTGGAATACTACAAGTGGTATCAAAGCACCTTCCTCGACAGAAAATTATGGGTTAAATTTTTTCAGGGTAGAGACGTATTCCGACGTCTTAAAGCTACATAAATATGTCGTTGCACACATAAACCCGCGGTTGGGGAGTCATACACGCAAGAAATACATGAGGTACTTAAGCACACATTTGTTGGCCACCCTTGTAACCCCTTTTGGTACCCCTTCGAGTGGTAGCGCAACAAACAACACCGATATACAGATCAAACTAGATCTACTGAATCCCTCCATAGATAAATCAATCGACCGCCTAACTGCTATAGTGCTACCGAGAACAATACTCGGGAATATACTCTCTAGTACCTGGGTAGTCGGGTAGTATGGCTATGGGAACAGTCTAGCTTCCTTAGTTGGTACCCTGAGATATTGGGATGAGTACTACTGTTGGACCCTACATGTGTATTAGAGATCTATAGCACAGGGAAAACCGTTTTCTATAGAAACCCTGAATATGCTACCCCTAGGGACGTAAACAAAAAAAAATGGACAATATCTATTCCCATGCATCTGTGCATTCTGCATTTTGGTTGTGAAATTACTACACATTTCTTCCTGTTAAGAATTTGGGCATTTCGTCATTGCAGTATTATTCAGGACGGAGTATAAATCCGTAGGAGTAAAAAAACAAATGAGTATAATGGTCCTGCTGACACACTTATTTGGGACCTATCCCACTGGGTTCCTCTCTTCGCCCCGATTCCCATGATACCTATCATTTTTAACACCATTTTTTTGTGTGTGGACCCGACCCTTCTCCGACACCCTTATTTGGCCCCTTTCCCATTGGATCCCCATTTTCACCTTGATCGTAGTGGTACCTATCATTTGGAACCCTTCTTCTCAGTGGTCCCACCCACCCCTCCAAAACCCTTTTGTTTACCTTATGCCATTTTCCTGCCCATTTTTCCAAATGGCTACCATAAGAGCCCAAGAACTCAATACCTTGATTGCTGACACCCACCAGAACCAGGAAGACATCAAGAATATCAATGCCAACCTTAGCTCAAACAATTTGGCTATTGATATCCTCAAGGAACATCAACTTAAGGGTCTTTGTTATTATTGTGATGACACATATTTTCCCAGGCACAAGTGTAAGGAACATACACTTTTTATGGCTGTGATTGAGGATATTTTTGAAGAAGATGTTGTTGTTCTGCCTGTGGAGGAACTACCACCACCATCTGATCTGATGCCACCCTCTGATCCACCAGATGTTGACCCAGTGATTTCACTTAATTCTCTGCTCCCTAGACTCTCAAATTAATTGGTTACATCAACAATAGGAAAGTCATCATCCTTGTGGAAAGTGGTAGTACCCATAATTTTATTCATCGCTGCATTTCCCAAGAAGTCAATTGTTACATCCGTGCTGTCAATAATTTTCAAATCATGATTGCTAATGGAGGTTCCATGAAATGTGGGGGAAGATGTGAAAATGTGTGACTCCAAATTGGTCAGTATCACCTGAAATACCATATGTTTTCTATAGACATGGGTGGTTGTGACATTGTTCTTGGTGCCGAATGGTTATGCACTGTAGGCCCCATTCTCATGGATTTTAAGGACTTAACCATGAAATTCCAACAAGAGGGACAATAATATAAGTTCCAAGGTATCACATTAGGCTCCCCTAAGATCATCAATTCCCATTGCATGGAAAATCTCCTCAAAAAGGTCATTCAGGAATTATATCCCAATTCCAATCCATTCATGTTGTTGAGACACCTTCTGTGCATCTTGAACTCCAATCTATCCTTTCCCACCACCAAGTTGTTTTTACCATTCCCAAATAACTTCCCCCTTCCCATGGAGTCCATGATCATTCCATCCCTCTCATCCCGGGAAGTCTTCCTCCCAATGTTCAGCCTTATTTTCATCCCTTTTCCCAGAAGAATGAAATTGAGAAAATTGTTCATGAATTACTAGAAACTGGAGTTATCTATCCGAGTACTAGCCCTTATTATTCCCCTGTGGTCATGGTACTCAAGAAATAAGGTACTTGGTGAATGTGTCATGATTTCCGCTCCCTCAACAAACTCACAATCAAACAAATTCCCCATTCCTATCATTGATGACCTCTTGGATGAATTGAGTGGTGCTCAATACTTCACCAAACTGGATCTACGTTCTGTCTACCACCAGATCCGTATGAAAGATGAAGACATTCCCAAAAATACATTTTTCACTCATTAGGGTTATTATGAATTCCTTGTAATTCCCTTTGGATTGTGTAATGCTCCTTCCACTTTCCAAAGTCTTATGAATCATGTCTTCTGTCTTTTTCTCTATCATTTTGTCTTAGTTTTATTTGACGATATTCTCATCTATAGTAAAACTTGGCCATCCCATATCTCCCATGTGAATCAAGTTCTCCATTTACTCTCTAAGCACCAAATTTTCCTCAAACAATCTAAATGTGCCTTTAGTGCCTTAGAAGTGGAATACCTATGTCATATTATCAACAAGGATGGTGTTCGAGTGGATCCTAAGAAAATTGAATCTATGCAGGATTGGCCTCGCCCAAAAACTCTTAAGAGCTTGTGTGGTTTTTTTGGTTTAACGGGCTATTATAGGAAGTTTGTTCAGAATTATGGGAAAATTGAAGCTCCTCTCACTTCTCTCCTTAAAACAAATGCTTTCACTTGGACTTTAGCTACAGATCATGCCTTACAAGCCTTGAAAGATGCTATGTTCTCGACCCCTATCCTAGCACTTCCATACTTCACAAAGACATTCGTATTGGAATGTGATGCTTCCAAGAAAGGAATTGGAGCCGTCCTCATGCAATATGGAAGGCCTTTGGCCTCCATTATAAAACAACTTTTCGAGCGACATTTGGGCCAATCCATTTATGAAAAGGAAATGTTAGCTATTTTGCATGCTGTGGATATCTAGTGTCCTTATTTATTGGGTCAATGATTCCAAATCAAAACTGATCATCAGAGTCTCAAGTATTTCCTGGAACAACAAATTTCATCCCTGGGCAAACAAAAATGGGTGACCAAGCTATTTGGTTATGATTATGAGATCATTTACTAGAAGGGAAAGGAAAATGTCGTGGTTGATGCTATTTCCCATAAATATGAAGAAGACATGTCCCTTTTCTCCCTCTCCTTCATTGTACCAGATTGGCTCCAAGCTGTTTGTCAGGAATGGGTGCAAGACCCCAAAATTTCTCGCATGCTCCACCAATTGCAACACAATTATTTAGTTTCTCCAGGGTACTCTTGGCACAATGAAGAGATTTGCTACAAAGTCCGTTTGTATTTATGCAAGCAATCACAACTTAAATCCACAGTGCTCTCTGAATTTCATGCCTCACCCACAGTTGGCCATTCTGGGTTTACCAAAACCTATGAATAGTTCAAACATTCTTTTTTCTGGGATGATATGAAATATGAAGTCCGCACCTTTGTGGCTGAATGTGAGGTCTTTCAATGCAACAAGGGATAAATTATCAAATCTCTGGGCACACTCCAACCACTTCCTATTCCCCCTACTATTTGGTGAGATATTTCTATGGATTTCATAGTGGGATCACCTAAATCGGGAAATAAATCAATTATCATAGTGGTTGTAGATCATCTCTCCAAATATACTCATTTGTTTTCTCTTCAAAACCCATTCACAAGTGCCATAGTGGCTCAAATATTCATTGATAATATCTCCAAGCTTCATGGTATTCCTAATTCTATTGTCTCTGACAGAGACCCCACTTTCACCAACAGTTTTTGGAAAGAATTGTTCAAGCTACAGGGCACCCAATTTCATCTTAGCACTGCCTATCACCCCCAAACAAATGTCTATACTGAAGTTGTCAACAAGTGTTTGGAAACATATTTGAGGTGTTTTTCATCTAAGCGAAAAAATCGCTGGGCTCAATGGTTACCCTTAGCTAAATGGTGGTACAACACATCTTACCATACAACTAATCACATGACTTCTTTTGAAGCAGTCTATGGACAAAATCCCCCATCGGTTCTCTCATATATTCCAGGGGTCTCTAAGATTCAGGAGGTTGACAAAAATCTTACTATCCGAGAGGCTATTCTTCGTGCCCTCAAAGACAATTTGGTCATGGCCCATAATCGCATGAAGAAACAAGCAGATCAGGGTTGTTCCGAACAACATTTTGTTGAAGGGGACCATGTGTTTCTTCGACTACAAACTTATAAGAATACTTCACTCAAAGCTGAACACTATCATAAAATTGCACCGAAATTTTATGGTCCTTATACAGTTCTCAAGCGTGTGGGATCGATGGCGTATCAGTTAGCTCTACCCAACTAGTTGAAGCTCCACCCTCTTTTTCATGTTTCATGCTTAAAGAAGGTGATTGGAACGAAGTGACAAAATCAAAATAGTCTCCCTGAGTTGGATGAAGAAGGTTCCATATGTTTGCATCCACAAGAAGTTTTGTCCCATCGAGATCGTCATCTTCGTCAGTGCACCATCAAGTAAGTGTTAGTCCAATGGAAAGATACAACTCTAGAAGATGCCACCTGGGAACTGACCACCAATCTACAACAATTTCCTCATCTTAAGCCTTGAAGACAAGGCTCCACTTCAAGGGGGAGGGCATGTTAGAGACCTAACCTCCCTAACCCCTCACGTAGGTAGAATAATATAATTCCATCTAATAAAGGACAATATTAATAAGGCCTAGAAATAAGGAGGAACAATTAAAATGTAAGAAGACGTAATAGAAGCTTCTGCTTCTAGATGAATCTTCCCTAGATTGTTCTTTTGGATAGATAGATTTAGTATAAATAGGAATAGAGGGTATGGGAAATCTTTTCTTGGAGATTATTATAATAGAGCTATGCTCTTCTAGAGGTTTCCCTCTCATAGAGGCAAGTGAACATTGCTATCATTAATCAAGGTGATCTTTCTGGTGTTATTCTGGTATTTTTATGGTTATATTATTCTTTCTCTACCATTTCTATGCTAAAATATTTCTGTTCTGCATACTATTTTATATCTCAAATACTACACTATTGAACAAATCTATTGAATGAGGGAAGATGCATTAATTAAATGATGACCGATTTAATTTACTATGTAAATGGATATGAGAGTATTGAACAATCGTTCCAATTTTTTACCAATCACTTGCTTTAAACCCCACAACTATGTATAAAAATAAAGGCCGATTTAATTTACCGTGGGGTCGAATTGCTCTAATCATTGTACCAAATAAGTTATTCGCTGTAGCGACTATGAGAGAAAAGGGGGTGATTTTACTGTTTGTTCATCGATTTGCATAATTTGACCCATGACTCCCTTAAGTTGTCCAACGATTACCTTAAAATGTTAACAATCTGACTTGATTGGCGACTCCCCCATATGCAGAGGTTGGCTTAATTTGTGGCTCTTTCATTAATGATCACTCTCTTTTTAACCACCTAATATTACTTTAATGAAGTATGTTGGTTTAAAAGGGGGTTCAATTTCTATTTGAGAGTCACTATATAGGACAAAGAAGGGGGTGACCCCTTTCACAACCAATGTATTAACCATACGCCCCTCTATGGTTTCACTTTTACACCTTTCTTAAGTGTGCCCTCTTGATGTGGGTCGACACTTTATAATGTCATGTTTTCCTTTTAACTCTTTTACCATATCTTAGGATAAGGGGGTGATTTTCTTTTTTGGATCACTTGATCTTTTTAAATTTTCCCCTTCCTCTTTCTTTGATATGGTTAAAGGTGGTAGCCCCTTTTACGAATTAGCACACAAGTCCAAATCAACCACCATGTTAGCGCATAAACATGAGGCTAAGAAAGATGGAAAACCTCCTTTGATTTTTCTTTGAAGAATAATCCAAATGACAAAAACTCAACGTGGCATGTCAAATATATCTTGTAATGGTCACCTCTAGCCCCTATTGTATTTTTGACCCGGGACAGTGAATTGCCTTAGGAATTGTGAGATTTCCACATTGAGAATAGTAAATTAATAGTGCACCGAAGCCAAGAATATGCGTACAGAGTCTAGATAGATGACCATGTGGGAAAATACATAGGTGCACAAGACCATGGGCTAGACTATATCCCTACATAGTGCGATCACCCCTACATAGAACCTTGCTATTTAAACCATGTGTCCCAATAGATCCACCTCAATACCTCCAATCCTATCTAGGATGAAAGGAAATGAGAGTGGGGACTAGAAGGATTGGGTGTGGCCGATCACAAAGGCCTAAGAAACCACATAAAAAAGCATCCACATGGCCTAAAAGGCATTTGAATTGCATCATCTCGAGCTTACAATGGTGTAGCCAATAAAAACACAGGGTACCTCCCCAAGAGGTAACATGACCAATATCCATTATGCAACATATGGATAAATGACAAACCTGTATACTATCACTAAGCTGCCGTCCGTAACAAAATGTAGATACTCTTATGATCTCATTGTACACAAACCCTGGTCTTGAATGAACATAGATTGGAAAACTAGGCTCCTTTGCTTCATGCACAAAGCCACCATATAATATATAATTCCCCCTTTAACAATATCTTTAGTACGTTGCTCTTAATTTTTTCCAATGTGAACTAAAAAATTAGACTCCTCTACTAGGCCTCACCAACATATTACATTAAAATAATGATTCAAGCTTACTTTGAACTCATCAACATTTTTCAATTTAGAAAAAAGATAATAGATCATCATTTAGTTATCCTCTTTTTATATGCACAATTGGAACTATTACAAATTTTGAAAACATATTTACAACAATTTTTGAGTGTAATGCTCTGTTCTTTATAAAAAATAACAAAGGAATGTTCAAATTTATGCGTTTCTTACATACAATTGATCCAAATTTCAGTTATAGGGAAACACTTACAGATTCCTTTGCCTTCATCGTAATATATGAGGTATTTAAAGTTAAACACGATGAAAAATGTATTAACATAGAAATTTTTGAGAAATTTTTGAGGGAAGGAGTACGATTAAAATTTTAAACCTTGAAAAATTGTTGCCACAAGAAATCTAGAGAAAGACGATTCTGTGCAAGAAAAATAAAGGAGAGTTTTGTCTTACTGGAGAGAGATTTGATTAAATTTTCATTATTTGAAGTCAATTGGGCCCTAAATTTCACCTGTAGCTTAAACACGAAGAAAACAAAAATGACAACCATGATGAGGAGCCCAAACTTGTACATCCATTGATGATGTCATTGGAGTTGATGATTGGAAGCCTTATTCTTCATTATTGATTCTCCTCTTCTGCTACTACAATACCAAACATTAACATACACACATGTGATACAATGTTGAAAAGTTGAGGTAGATTCTTCTTTCACTTTCATATTAGTAGAAAAGAACTATAGATTGGGCACATAATTCTTCACCTTCATATTAGCAAAAGAGCATTAAAAATTTCATCATTATCAGTGCAATGAAAGAGCCATCAATTGGCGGGATAAAAACATCACAATAACATATTGAATTGATGGTATCAAATACACAGTGTATAGTAAGAACATTTCTCCATAAAGTCAGAGATAAAGCTGCTATTGTTTGTTTTTTTATCTGGCCGTCGAAATGGTAAAATTCTCCGTTCCAACTCTGTCCTGCCAAAACAAATTCAAAATCGAAAACGCCGTTGGTAACCATAATAATCATAGCAACTAAATAAATTAATATCAATTAATATGGATAACGCAAATAACTTTCTTTAGACGCTTAATCTCTAGAAAGGTTCTAGCAAGAATCCCACGATTTTCTTTGTCTCTCCTGATGAGACAAGGCATCACACTCTCCACTTGTCCAAACATAAGCCATTTTGTTACCTTGAATCCCGCTTTGACCAACCCCAGTGATAGACTATCTTCCATGCCGTTAATTTGAGCGGATTGTAACCCACTCTGCCCTTTTCTCATAATTTCCAATTCTTCAGCCTTACCAATGGCCAATTTTGCTGATAAATTGAATCAATGGTAGGATGAATGATTGTGTATCATGCGTCTACCAACAAAGTAAGTGAAAAAAACCTTTGCTGCATTGAAATTAGATCATTTTCCTTGGTGGGACTCAATGGATTAGGAATAGAGTATGTGTGGTGAGTTGGGCTTGACGAAGAAAGAACAAGTAGATCATTTGACTTCCACAACATGCTAAAAACATGATGGCAGTGCTGTCATATTAGCAAGTGGATGACTCTTTCCAGAAGAGCAAGCCTGTAACACCAAGTCCGCTAAAGTTAGAAAAAAATTTGGGACAAATAATTTGGTAGAGGTTTGAAACGAGGTAGAGACGATTTGCTTGATGATCTAGGTGGAAGAAGAGGCATAGATTCAATGGTGGTGATAAATTGGTGAAGATTGGCATCATAAGCAACAAATTTTGGAGTTGGTGAAGGAGAAGACACGTGGAGGGAGAAGATTCATCGATTGCCATGAAAAAATGACAAATTTTTATAGGCTTTGGACATACGACAAAGCCTCTAGAGGAACCTCCCATTAAATAACACCTTCGGTGTAATTATAGCCTAGAAAATATGTCAGACACCTTTTTTCTGACGCAAACAATGGTGAGACAACAAAAACTCTACATAGTTACAAGAAAGAGAAAAGTGGTTTTTTTCACAATCGCTGAAACAATTTCAGGGATAAAAGTGGTGCAGTAAGAAAAGTTGTGTGCCCTAGTAGTTAGAAGTCTAGTAGTCATAAAGGGACATATCTATGAAGTAAGAGAAAATTTGTATGCCTCACAATCAAAGGTTGACCAATCACAAAGATGGGTAATTTTTCTAACAGATATGAGTAATTTTTCTAAATTTTTTATACAATCCTTTTGTTAATGAATATAAATGTATGGAGTATTTTTAGTGGAACAAAATAAAGCCCGCTAAGTATGAAAATTAAGTTGAATGGAGGATAAAATATCAAGCCAAATCAAATATTGGTCTCACAATGTCAAAACGCTAGACCCCACCATTTAGATTTGTCAAAAATATGACAAGAATTATGGAAATAATTGAATAAAGTGTTTGGATTAAAATCTTAAAATGCAAAACATTTGTTAATGAAACAATTTTTTGAAGTCAAAATGAGTAAATATGAATATATGTATAGTGATATCAACGAATTCAAGGCATCAATACAACATCGAGCACATGTGGGTGTAAAATTAGAAGATGATGAAATCAATGTTGTTTTACTAAAAATTAGCTTACCCTCCAATAGTAACATCAAATTTATACTAGGAAATATTTCATCAATGTTTAGAGGCCATGATTTCAACTCTTATGAGAAGGAAATCATGAGAATGATGATGAAAGTTAATTATTTATCAAAATAAATGCAAATTTGGTAAAATATAAGACATCACTTAAAAATGAAGGACCTATGATTATGGTGGAAAACAAGGTCATGGGGATTTGGTAAAATATAAGAAATCACTTAAAAATGAAGGAAATATGATTATGGTGGAAAACAAGGTCATGGGGTTGGGCACTGTAAAGTCTAAGAAAAATGATCTACTCCAAGGTAGAGAAAAAATTGGTAAAATATAAGATATCACTTAAAAATAAAGGACCTGTGATTATGGTGGAAAATAAGGTCATGGGGTTGGGCACTATAAATTCTAAGAAAAATGATCTACTCTAAGGTAGAGAAAAAATGATTGAAACTAGTTATATGAATTAGAATTTAGAAGAATTATATGAGGGGGAAGAGGATTATTTTCAAACATCACCTTAATTATTTTTAGTAGCTCAAAAAATTCTTAGTACAGTGCAGGATTCGATTACACCACTTGTTAGGGTGAATTCAATCTTGTTTCATTAAGAATAAATGACAAGCTATTTTTCTTAGGTGGGTCACTGCTTTAATAAGAAGATATGAAAATATTGATTAAGTGGATCCTACTTTAATCAGAGGAGATGAGAAGATGATCTCTTAGGTGGATATAAACGATTTAAAAGAAAAAATGGAAGATACCAAAATGTGCAACATGTTTCATCCCTCTATGACAATCTTGTCATGCATAAAACAACTCTAAACATCACTTATGACACCAATAAATACAATGGAACATTTTCTCTATCTATATTCAATTAAGATGTTAAATGACTTAACAGATTCAATATTAGCTTATGTCAAATCAATAAGACATATAAGCTCTGGAAATTACAAAAGCATGAAAAAATAGATGGTTGAAAATCAAATTTGTAATAGAGACAATTTTGGATAGTTGAAACTTCATTAAAATACATAAAGATGAAGTTCATGTACCCACCATACTCTTATTACAAGACTATTACAATCGTCTAGCTCTCCAAAACCCTGTCTAGGGAAAACAATGAAAACTCTAGCTCACACCAAGGAGCTCCAACAAGATAGTGTCACACAAGCATGCCCTCCAAGGAAAGACATATCTTCTTCTTCACTTCAACAAGTACAACGAAGGGTTTCATTTCAAAATCATAATATCCAAGTCTTCAGGGTATGAAACTCTAACCCAAGTATTCAAAATACTCCAAAAAGCTTCAAGAAACCATAACAACTCCAAGACGAGAGATAAAATACAAATGAATTTCCAAGAGAGAGAGAAATACTAGTGTGCTCCTCTTAGTCAGATCTCTAACATGATTTGTAAGAATGAATTATTATGAAAGGACTCTCTCCTTCCTCTATATATATGGCACTTGTTTTATTAAGCAATATGACAAGAGGGCATCCTTAATAAAGTTATTAAAAATGATTTTAAGATTTAAAAAGAAAAAGTATATTATGTTTATTTTATAATTTTAAAAATTAAAATATTAATTATATATATTAATAATATATTTAATTTTAAAATGAAATTGGTTTTTAGTATAATTGATTTTGAGGAGTCTTGTTTTGCTGATGGGACACCTAAAGTTCATCACCTAGATTCCCTTGGTAGTGAGAGGATAAATCCATCACCCAAATGCCCCTGAAACGTGGTTTCTTAAACCACATAATAAACTAAAAAAATCATAAAAAAGATTAATTATATAAAATATATTTGACTATTATTTAAAAAATTTGATATTGTAATATAATGAATCCTTGTCTTTTTGGATTGTATATATACATATGATATATATATATATATATATATATATAAACAACTTGTATATGTTCAAGGTTAAAATATAAGATAAGATGCAATAATTTTATTAATGTCTCACTAATGACCATAAAAGTAGGTCAAAGATATTATTGATGATGTAGCTAATAAACTTGGATTTATTCACAAGATCTAAAAATCATGCAAACACACGAAACTGGAAAATAACTCTTTTTTATTTCTTCTCCATCTAGACTGTTACAATGGAAGTTCAACCCCTTATAACTACTATCTGAGATTTTCGAAAACAACTAATTTTAGAAAATTCTCGCATGACTCTAAAACTGATCAGTAAATAAGAACTAACTAAAGTGATACTATTTTTCAACTCGCTTTTTTGATTAGGTGTATAAATTAAGAGATAACTGATAATTACTAATTTAAAAAATCATGAAAAAACACTAAAACCCCAATTTGAGGCCTTATATGAAGGAATTTGTCCCCGTAAAAGTGTTGAAACAATGTTCGATTTGAAGGGTTAGATTGACATGGCAGTGAACTCTTCAAGACACAACTCCCTGTAAAATTTCAGCTCAAATGGAGAACCGATTTGAAAGTTATAACACTAAGAAATCCTTGCATCATTCTCCTCTGGTTGAAAAGAACGAAGCTTCTGCAAGTTACTGTCTTCAAATTGCTGCCACTTAACATGATCTAGGTTCATCAAGTCCCCCTCTATAATCCATGTACTCTATGCTGGTGCTACGTCTTCCCATTGGACTAGATATCAGTTGTATTGGCCTTGCCGAGTATGAAGGGTCTTCTTATCTAAAATATGCACAATATTTTCCTTTTTCTTGCTCAGAATGACCTGTTTCCCATCCACCTTCGCCTCACTGTCATCACCTAGATCATCCCCACAGAAGATATATAAATCATAAACATTAAACACATGGGAAATATCGAGAGCAACTGGTAAATAAACCTTATAATAATTGCCGTTAATTTTATTGAGAATCTTGCAAGGACAAATTTTCTTATACTTCAATTTGTGGTAGGTTCCTCTAGGAAACCACTCTTTCGTAAATAAACCATTGCCATATCACCATCATTGAATACCAGATATCATTTGTGATCATATTTTATAATTTTGTTTTGTTCATTACTAGTCTACAACTTTTGTCTCACTTGTTTCCGCAACTATTGAATGTGTTTCACAAATTATTCAACATCATCACTGATCCTATCCCCAAGTGGTATCTGGACAAAATCTAGGATACCTATAGTATTTCTACCGTAAACAACCTGAAATGGATATTATCTTGTAGATATATTCACTGGACTATTGTAGGAAATTTTTTTCTTGAGGTAAAGCCAAACAGGGATGATTTTAAGGATGGAAATTTATTTTAAAATGTAGAAACCTTGGCGAATATTAATAATCCTTCATATGCCAACTATAAATGTTTGGTGATATTTTTGTAAAAATATTCAAATTTCTAAGGAATTTATATAGTTTGTATAAAATTTTGGCTATTTTTAAGGTAAAATAATTCTATCCTATAGAATTTGGGTGAATCATTTTTAGAATAGCGAATCTTTTTTTGGGAAAAACCATGGAAAATTAGCCCATGAGCGAAATTTATCCCCTAAAATCATCCATGAAGCCAAATCCCATTTCTTGGGCTTCTCTCCAACAATTCTTCGTAACAGGTTTCCCAAACTCCGATTTAATACCTCGGTTTTCCCATTTGTTTGGGGTGATAGGAACTGTTGAACTGTAATTTAGTTCCCATTTTCTTCCACAAAGTCCTCCAAAATGACACAATATCTGAGTATCTTTATAATAGGTAATAGTTTTTTGAATCCCATTCAATCTAATAATTTACGAAAAGAAAAATTCTGCCACCCTCGATGCATCACTAGTTTTCTTGCAAGCAATGAAATGAGCCATTTTAGAGAATGTATCAACAACCGAAAAATAGAATCATTACCTCGCTGTGTGCTTGGGAGCCCCAACAAAAAATCCATGTTCAGATCTGTCCATGGGCATGTAGACACTGGTAATAACATATACAACCCTGTGTTATGTGAGTGTCCTTTAGCCATTTGAAAAATCCTACATCGTGCCACATACCCGGTTATATCCTTTTTCATATTTGGCCAGAAATACTTATCTTGGATTAAGGCTAGTGTCTTATCCTTTCTAAAATTTATTTCCAAACCACTACTGTGAAGTTCTCTGATAATATTTTCTCTCATGGAACCAATTGGAATGCATAGTTGTTTTCCTTTGAAGAGGTAGAAATATTGCATAAATATTCACCTTGAGTAAGATCCATGTTCCCAGCTATTGGATTCTCCAAATTTTCCACGATCGTCCAAAAATCATCACCAGATGCATAGAGATCCTTCAATGCAACAAACCCAATTACTTGCTTTTCCATGGTTGTCAAAATAATAATGCATTGACTCAAGGCATCTACAACTTGATTCTGTCGTCTTGATTTGTGCTTGAGAACAAAGGTGTAGCCTTGTAAGAAAGACACCCATTTTGCATGTTTGTTGTTCAATTTGTTTTGGGTCTTTACATATGTTAATGCAATGCGATCTGTAAATAACATAAAATCCTTCAACACTAAATACTGCCTTCAATGTCACAATGGTTGCACAATTGCATAAAATTCTACAAAACATGTAGAGTAGTTTTTCCTTACCTCATTCAACTTTTCACTAAAAAAATTCAATTGGCCTACCTACTTGGCTAAGTATAGCTCCAATTCCTACATGTGAAGCATCATAGTCTACCTTGAACAATTTATCAAAATATGGTAAGGCCAATATAGGTGCCTTGGTGACCTTCTTCTTTAGAAACTTAAAACTTCCCTCAACTTCATTGGTACACATGAATGTCTTGCCTTTGGTGCAATCTATTATGGGTGCTACAATACTGCCAAAATTTCGAATAAATTTTCAGCAGAAAGTGGCAATCCCATGAAAACTTCTCACCTCTGTTATGCTCCTAGGATTATGCCACTCGAAAATTTCTCCGACCTTCTCTGAATCCATCTTGAATCCTTCAACTGAGATGAAAAACCATAGAAATACCAAAGTTTCTTGCAGGAACCTACTTTTCTTAAGGTTTGTATAAATATGATGTTTTCTCAATCCATACAATATAATTTTTAAATGCTCCAAGTGATCTTCTTTGTTGTTACTGAAAATCGAGATGTGGTCAAAATAAACGACAAAACAATTACTGATATAAAGTCGAAGAACAATATTCATAAACTACATGAAAGTACTAGGTGCAATAGAAAACCTGAATGGCATCACCATCCATTCATATAGTCCATCCCTGATCTTGAAGGTAGTTTTCCATTCATCTCCTTCACGAATCCAGATCTGGTGGTATCCACTTCGAAAATCAATTTTACTAAAATATTAAGCTCCGACTAGCACATCCATCATGTCATCCAAGTGCGGTATAGGAAACCGATATTTGATGGTAATTTTATTGATTTCTCTTCTATCTGTGCACATTCTCCACATTTTTTTTTTTTTTTTGAGTCAACAATGCCAATACAACACATGGACTCATGATTTCTCTTACCCTTTATTTATAAGTTCCGCCACTTGCCGATTGATCTTTTCATGTTGTTTAGGACTCATCCTATAGGCTGCCTGATTAGGTAAATATGATCCTGGGATTATATCAATGTGATGTTGAATATCCCTCTTTGGTGGAAGACCATCAATTAGTTCATTAGGGATAACATCAACATATTATTCTAGTACTTTGGCCACTTTATTAGGGATTGGTATGTCTTCTCCGACTCCTTTTTTCACTATTGATTCATAACATAATCATTTTTCCTTTATTTCCTTAACAAGCTCTCTTTCCGAAAACATATTCTCAACTTTTTCCTCATCCTTAAGGGGAAATAAGACGATTTCTGATCCATCCTTCCAAAAGGTGTAGGTATTCTTTTCTCCATCATGCATGAATTTTCTGTCATATTGCCAAGGCCTCCCCAATAACAGATGACATGTATCCATTGGAATTTCATCACACCATACTTCATCTTTATAAGTCTTATCGATGAAAAATTTGATCAAACATCTTTTATTAATGGTGACTTCCTTCCCTTTTTTGAACTATGAAATTCGGTAAGGATGGGGATGTGTTTCAAAACACAATTTCAATTTATCTACCATCTCTTTGGAAACCATATTCTCACAACTGCCACTATCAACAATAACTTGGCATACCTTTCCCCCGGAAGTGCATCTGGTTTGAAAAATATTTGTCCAAAGCCAAGAATATTCATTGCCACTACTCTACCTTTGCTCTTTTCTGGGAATCACCATTGACCTCTGTATCATGATATTCTCCCCCATATTGGCCAAGACTTCAGATTCAACTCCTTCTTCTTCATTCTACACTTGGAACAAGTTTAAACTAGGTTGTTTTCCTTGCTTCGACTCTTGCATGTTATAATTTGGGCATTCAAATGTTCGATGACCCTCTACACCACACCTGAAAAACACATAAGGTCCTCCATTTCCACCATCGTAACCTCTAAAACTTTGAAATCCTCTTCCTTGTGGTTGATTCAGGTTACCTTGTTGAGTATCTTCTTCTTTCTCAGCTCCTTGGGATGATTTTCCTTTGCCATAGGTAAAACCACCTCGTGAGGTAGACAATGTACCCCTCCTTGCTCCTCTATTCCTTTGAGAAAATTGTTTATTTTGTTTTTCCTTGACCTTTAAGGATAATTGGTATGCCTCTTCCATGATGGGATCCCTATGCTCAATTCATCTTGAATAGAAAATTTTAAACAATTCACATACCTTGCGGCCAGTTTCTCATCAGTTTCTTGGTTATCCACATGAATGGACAACTGTTAAAAGTCATTTGTGAGTTCCTCCACGATGGAAAGTTTTTTCTTCAAGTTATGAAATCTATGAAAAAGGGTCTGGGCATAGTTGAGAGGCATAATTTTTTCTCGCAATATTTTTTCCATCTTGCTCGAGGTCCTAATTTTGTATTTTCCTTTTTTTTTCTCTGTCTTTCAGCACATGATCCCACCAAATCATGGCGTGTCCCTTCAACTTGGTACATGCAAATTTCATCTTCTTTTCCTATGTCATCGAATTCCATTCAATTTTTTTTTCCATGGCATTCAACCAATCTATTAACTCCTCTAGTTTAAGACTCCTTTCACATTCTGAAACTTCCATTTTGATCCCATCATTTTTCCCTTTTGGATCCCTGAGCATCCTCTCTTCAAAAGTCATGCGCTCTAATTTTTCTTCTTCATGCTCTACGTGTTGATATAGATCTCTTCGGTCTATCTCCTCATCATACACTTCTATTTGTATTATTCTCTGACTAGACAACACATTTGTAAGATCTTCTACTTAACTTTGGAGGTTTTGCATATCTCTATGCATCTAAGTAAGATACCGTACTCTTCCACTTCCTCCCCCATCCATCTTCCTGCTCTGATACTAGATGATGTAGCCAATAAAATTGCATTCATTCACAAGATCTAAAAACCATGAAAACACCCAAGAATGGAAAATAAATCTCTTTTATTCCTTCTCCATCCTGACTATTAAAATGGAAGTTCAACCCCTTATAACTACTATCTGAGATTTTCGAAAATAATTAATTCTAGAAAAACAACTAATTTTAGAAAATTCTCGCATGACTTTAAAACCGATCAATAAATAAGAGCTAACTAGAGTGATGCTATTTTTCAACTTGATTTTCTGATTAGATGTATAAACTGATAGATAACTGATAATTGTTAATTTAAAATATCTCAAAAAACACAAAAAACCCAATTTGAGGCCTTATATGAAGGAATTTGGCCCCAAAAAAGTGTCGAAATGATGTCTGATCCAAAGGATCATATCGAAACAGTAGTGAACTCTTCGAGACACAACTCCTTTTAAATTTCATCCCAAACATATAACTGAGTGAAAAGTTATGACCCTAATTTTTTTTTGCATTCATTCTCCTACGAGTTATTGTCTTCAAACTGCTTCAATTTAACATGATCTAGATTCATAAAGTCTCTCTCTGTAATCCACGTACTCTTTGCTAGTGTTATGCCTTTCCACTGGACCATATATTAGTTGTATTCGCCTTGCTGAGTATGAAGGGTCTTCTTATCTAAAATATGCACAATATTTTCCTTTTTATTTCTCGGAATGACGTGTTGCCAATCCAACTCTACCTCACTTTCATCATCCAGATAATCCCCATGGAAGATATATAAATAAAAAACATTAAACATAAGGGAAATATCAATATCATGTGGTAAATCGACTTGATAAGCATTATCGATAATTTTCTTGAGAATCTTACAAGGACCAATTTTATTATACTTCAATTTATGGTAGGTTCCTCCAGGAAACCACTCTTTCCGTAAATAAACCATTACCAAATCACCTTCATTGAATACCTAATATCATCAATGAACATCTTTTGTAATTTTGTTCTATTCATTATTGGTTTGCAACTTTTATCTCACTTATTGTTGCAATTGTTGAATGTGTTCTACAAATGCTTCCCCATCATCATTGATCCTATCCCAAAGTGGTAGCTGAACCAAATATAGGACACTCATAGGATTTCTACTATAAAAAACCTGAAATAAATATTTACCTATAGATATATTTACTAAACTATTGTAGGAAATTTTTTCTTGAGGTAAATTCCAAATCCCACTGCCTGGGATTCTCTCCAACAATGCTCTGTAGCAGGTTTCCCAAACTCCGATTTACTACCTCGGTTTTCCCATCTGTTTGGGAGTGATAGGCACTGTTGAACTGTAATTTAGTCCCCATTTTCTTCCATAAAGTCCTCCAAAAATGACCCAAGAACCTAGTATCTCTATCAGTGGTAATAGTTTTTTGAACCCCATGCAATCTTATAATTAAAAAAAAAAAACAATTCTGCCACCCTTGACTCATCACTAGTTTTCTTGCAAGCAATGAAATCAACCATTTTAGAGAACCTATCAACAACCACAAAAATATAATCATTACCTCGTTGTGTGTTTGGGAGCCCCAACACAAAATCCATGCTCATATCTTTCCATGGGCCTGTAGGCACTAGTAATGGCATATACAACCATGTGTTCTATGATTGTCCTTTAGCCATTTGAAAAATCCTACAACACACCACATACCTGGTTATATCCTTTTTCATCTTTGGCCAATAATAGTTATCTTCAATTAAGGCTAGTGTCTTATCCTTTCCAAAATGTCCTACCAAACCACTACTGTGAAGTTATCTGATAATATTTTCTCTCATAGAACCAATCAAATTGCATAGTTGTTTTCCTTTGAAGAGGTAGTCATCTTGCATAAAATATTCACCCTTAGTAAGATCCATTTTACCAGCTATTGGATTCTCCAACTATTCCATGACCACCAAAAATCATCATCAACATCATCAAACACATAGGATCCTTCAATGAAACAAACCCAATTACTTGATTTTCCATGGTTTCCAAAAGAATAGTGCGCCGAATAAAAGCATCTGCAACTTGATTTTTCCATCTTGATTTGTGCTTCAAAACAAAGGTGTAGTCTTGTATGAAAGAGACCCATTTTGCATGTCTCTTGTTCAATTTATTTTGGGTGTTTATATATTTTAATGCAACGTGATCGATAAATAACACAAATGCCTTCGACACTAAATACTACCTCCAATTTCACAATGATTGAACAATTGCATAAAATTATACATCATATGTGGAGTAGTTCTTTCTTACCTCATTCAAATTTTCACTAAAAAATGAAATTGGCCTACATATTTGGATAAGTATAGCTCCAATTCCTACATGTGAAGCATCATAGTCTACCTAAAACACTTTATCAAAATATGGTAAGGCCAATATAGGTTCCTCAATGGACTTCTTCTTTAGAAAGTTAAAACTTTCCTAAGCTTCATTGGTCCACATGAATGTCTTTCCTTTGGTGCAATATGATATAGGTGCTTCAATACTTCTAAAATTTTGAATAAATTTTCAATAGAAGGTGGCCAACCTATGAAAACTTCTTACCTATGTTATGCTCCTAGGACTAGGCCACTCCAAAATTGCTATGATCTTCTCTGAATCCATCCTGACTCCTTCTACTAAGATGAAAAAACCCAGAAATACCAAACTTTCTTGCAGGAGCCTACATTTCTTCAGGTTTTCATAAAGATGATGTTTTCTCAATGCATCCAATATAATTTTTAAATTCTACAAGTGATCTTCTTTGTTGTTACTAAAAAATAGAATATCATAAAAATAAATGACAACAAGCTTACCAGCATAAGGTTGAAGCACAATATTCATCAACTGCACAAAAGTACTAGGTGCATTGGACAACTCGAATGGAATCACAATCCATTCATATAGTCCATCCCTGGTCTTGAAGGCAATTTTCCATTCATCCTGTTCGCGAATATGGATCTTGTGTTATCCACTTCGCAAATCGATTTTAATAAAATATTTAGCTCCGGCTAGCACATCCATCATGTCATCCAAGCGCGGTATAGGAAACCAATATTTGATGGTAATTTTATTGATTTCTCTTCTATCTGTGCACATCCTCCAAGTATTATCTTTTTTTGGAGTCAACTATGCCGGTACATCACAGGGACTCATGATTTCTCTTACCAACTACCAACTTTCAGTTGAGATATGCATATTGTGTAAGACTCATCCTACAAGCTTCTTGATTAGGTAAAGATGATCCCAGGATTACATCAATGTGACATTGAATATCCCTCTTTGGTGAAATACCATAAGGTAGTTCATTAGGGATAACATCAACATATTCTTCTAGTACCTTATCCTCTTCAATAGGGATTGGTATGTCTTCCTCATCTCCCTTTTTCTCTATTGATGCATAACAGAATCATGTTACCTTCATTTCCTTAAAAATCTCTCTTTCTGACAACATATTCTCAGGTTTTCCATCATCCTTAAGGGGCAATAAGATGACTTTCAATCCATACTTCCAAAATGTGTAGGTATTCTTTTCTCCATCATGCATGAATTTTATATCATATTTCCAAGGCCCCCCCAATAACATATGACATGCATCCATCAAAATGACATCTCATAATACTTCATTTTTATAAATATTACTGATGGAAAATTTGATCAAACATATTTGATTAATGGTGACTTCATTCCCCTTTTTGAACCATGAGGATGGGGATGTGTTTCACAATGTAATTTCAACTTATCTACCATCTCTTTGGAAACTATATTCTCACAACTGCCACTATCAACAATAACTTGACATTCCTTTCCATCGGAAGTGCATCTGGTTCGAAAAATATTTTTCAAAGCCAAGAATCTTCATTGCCGCTACTCAACCTTTGCTCTTTTCTGGGAATAACCATTGACCTTCGTATCATGAGATTCTCCCCCATATCGGGAAGGATTTCAGATTCATCTCATTCTTCATTCTCAACTTGGACCAATATTAAACTAGGATGTTGTCCTTGCTTCAGATCTTGCATGTAATAATTTGGGCATTCAAATGCTCGATGACCCTCTACACCACACCTAAAAAACACATAAGGTCCTCCTTTTCCACCATTGTAAACTATACCCCTCTGAAATACTCTTCGTCATGGTTGATTTAGGTTACCTTGTCGAGTATTGTCTGCTTTCACAACTCCTTGGGATGATTTTCCTCTACCATAGGTAAAAAAACCTCGTGAGGTAGACGATGTACCCCTCCTTTCTCCTCTCTTCCTTTGAGCAAATTGTTAATTTTGTTTTTCCTCGGCCTTTAAGGCTAATTGGTATGCCTCTTCCACACTGCAAACCCTATGCATGCTCAATTCATCTTGAATATAAAATTTTAAACATTTCACATACCTTGAATCAAGTTTCTCATCAGTTTCCTTGTGATCCACACGAATGGACAATTGAAAAAACAGGTTTTGCTTCAAGTTTTGAAATCTACGAAAAAGGGTCTAGGAACAACCGAGAGGAAAAAATTCTTCTCGCAATTTTTTTTCCATCGTGCTCGAGGTCCTAATTTTGTATTTTCCTTTTTTTTTTCTCTATCTTTCTACACATAATCCCACTAGATCATGGCATGACCTTTCAACTTGGTGCATGCAAATTTCACCTTCTTTTCCTCTGTCATCGATTTCCATTCAATTTTTTTTCCATGGTGTTCAACCAATATTTTAAATCCTTTTCTTTAATACACCCTGAGTATTCTAAAACTTCCATTTTGATCCCATAATTTCTCCCTTTTAGAGACACGAGCATCCTCTCTTCAAAAGTCACACACTCTAATTGTTCTTCTTCATGTTTTGTATGATGATCTACATCTCCTAAGTCCGTCTCCTCATCAAACACTTCTCTTTGTATTATTCTATGACCAAATATCACATTTGTAAGATTTTCTACTTTCCTTTGGAGGTTTTACATATCTCTATGCATCTAAACAAGATACCCTGCTCTTCCTCTTCCTCTCCCAACGATCTTTCTGCTCTGATACCAGATGATGTAGCCAATAAACTTGGATTCATTCACAAGATATAAAAACCATGCAAATAAACAAAGAATGGAAAATAACTCTCTTTTATTACTTCTCCATCTTGACTATTAAAATGGAAGTTCAACCCCTTATAACTACTATATGAGATTTTCGAAAACAACTAATTTTACAAAAACAACTAATTTTAGAAACTTCTCACATGACTCTAAAAATGACCAATAACTAAGAGATAACTAGTGAGACACTATTTTTCAACTTTCTTTTCTGATTAGGTGTATAAAATAAGAGATAACTGATAATTACTAATTTAAAAAATCCCGAAAAAACACTAAAACCACAATTTGAGGCCTTATATGAAGGAATTTGGCCCCGAAAAACTGTCGAAATGATGTCCTATCTAAAGGATCATATTGAAACGACATTGAACTCTGTAAGACATGAATCCCTATAAAATTTCAGCCCAAACAGATAACTGAGTCAAAAGTTATGACCCTCAAAAATCCCTGCATCATTCTCCTCTGATTGAAAAGAACGAAGCTCTTGCGAGTTATTGTCTGCAAACTGCTGCCACTTAACAAGATGTACGTTCAACAAATTCCCCTCTGTAATCCATGTACTCTCTGCTGGTGCTATTCCTTCCCATTGGACAAGATATTGGTTGTATTGGCCTTGCCGAGTATGAAGGGTCTTCTTATCTAAAATATGCACAATCTTTTCCTTTTTATTTCTTCAAATGGCCTGTTGCCAATCCACCTCTAACTCATTTTCATCAGCCAGATCATCCCCATGGAAGATGTATAAATCAGAAATGTTAAACATAGGGGAAACATCGATATCAACTGATAAATCGACCTTATAAGCATTGTCGTTAATTTTCTTGAGAATCTTGCAAGGACCAATTTTATTATACTTCAATTTGTGGTAGGTTCCTTTAGGAAACCACTCTTTCCGTAAATAAACCATTACCAAATCACCTTCATTGAGTTCCTGATATCGTCGGTGAACATATTTTTAATTTTGTTCTGTTCATTACTGACCATCATCTTTTGTCTCACTTGTTGCTACAACTGTTGAATGTGTTATGCAAATGCTTCCCCATCATCACTGATCCTATCCCCAAGCGACAACTGCACCAATTGTAGGAAACCGATAGGATTTCTATCGTAAACAACCTGAAATAGATATTTACCTGCATATTTATTCAATGAACTATTTTACGCAAATTTTGCTTGAGGTAAATCCAAATCCCACTGCTTGGGATTCTCTCCAACAATGCTCTGTAACAGGTTTCCCAAACTTTGATTTACTACCTCAGTTTTCTCATATGTTTGGGGGTGATAAGAACTGTTGAACTATAATTTAGTCCCCATTTTAGTCCACAAATTCCTCCAAAAATGACCTAAGAACCGAATATCTCTATCAAAGGTAATAGTTTTTGGAACCCCATGCAATCTAATAATTTTTGCAAAAAAAATTCTGCCACCCTCGATGCATCACTAGTTTTCTTGCAAGCAATGAAATGAGCCATTTTAGAGAACTTAACAACAACCAAAAAAATAGAATCATTACCTCACTATGTGTTTGGGAAACCCATCACAAAATCCATGCTCAGATCTGTCCATGGGTATGTAGGCACTAGTAATGGCATGCTCAACCCTGTGTTCTATGAGTTTCCTTTATCCATTGGAAAAATCCTACACTGTGCCACATACCAGGTTATATCCTTTTTCATCTTTGACGAGTAATACTTACCTTCGTTTAAGGCTAGCATCTTATCCTTTCCAAAATTTCCTGCCAAAACACTAGTGTGAAGTTCTCTGATAATATTTTCTCTCATAGAACCAATTGGAATGCATAGTTGTTTTCCTTTGAATAGGTATCCATCTTGCATAAAATATTCACCCTGAATAAGATCCATGTTCCCAACTACTGTATTTTCCAACTGTTCCACAATCACCCAAAAATCGTCATCAGACGCATAAAGATCCTTCAATGCAACAAACCCAATTACTTGATTTTCCATGGTTTTCAAAAGAACAGTGTGCTGACTCAAAGCATCCGTGATTTGATTCTGCCATCTTGATTTGTGCTTTAGAACAAAGGTGTAGCCTTGTAAGAAAGAGACCCCTTTTGCATGTCTATTGTTCAATTTCTTTTGGGTGTTTACATATTTTAATGCAATGTGATTGATAAATAACACAAACTCCTTTGACACTAAATTTTGCATCCAATGTCGTAATGCTTGCACAATTGCATAACGTTCTACATCATATGTGGAGTAGTTATTTCTTACCTCATTCAATTTTTCACTAAAAAATGCAATTGGCCTACTTGCTTTGCTAAGTACAACTCCAATGCCTACATGTGAAGCATCACAATCTACCTCAAACACTTTATCAAAATATGGTAAGGCCAGTATAGGTGCCTTAGTGACCTTCTTCTTTAGAAACTTAAAACTTTCCTCATCTTCATCGGTCCACATGAATGTCTTGCCTTTTGTGCAATCTGTTATTGGTGCTACAATACTATTAACATTTTGAATAAATTTTCACTATAAGGTGGCCAACCCATGGAAACTTCTCACCTTTGTTATGCTCCTAGGACTAGGCTACTCCAAATTGATCTGACAGATCTAGGAGGATAAAAAATGCTCAAAGTGATCCAGGAGGATCCAAAATGATAAAAAATGATCTTCTCAAGTGCTTTTGAAAACAAATCGATTGTGTATATCTCAACGATAGATTTCCAATGACACAAAAATCACCTCAAACAAAGTTCGTATGAAGAATTTATGGCCGGTCAAATTTTGGTCAAACTAGGGAAAAAATCAAAGCAGGGATGCAACGTGGTAGGTCCAGAGGCTGCCACACGACCTATCCATATAGACCATACAAATGATAAGATGCCATCAACATGATGACGTGATAGCACGAGACGCTTCAACGTATCACTCATTTTTGACATTTTCAGGCACCCATGTGAACCAATAAAAATATGCCACGTGGCATCTGTACTTGACATGGAAGATGATAGGTGGCAGGTACAATCAACATCTGTATGCTGATTTGGAAATTTCTAGGCAGTGAAGTGGTAGTACAAACAAGCACCACATGGCATGACCATACATTACAATTGTCATGTGACGTGGCCCAATCCACGAGTGCCACATGTCAGGCAGTGATTTGGTGGTGATGAAAAATAAGAGGCTACCACATGGACCAACTAGGTGGTGCCACATGGCACCTTCGAGAAGCCCAGGGTGGCTTGGGTTTGAAAAATCCAGGCCAACATAACTATATGGTTAATTTTTGTTTTGAATGTATATTAAACCATAAAGCGAAGGTTATGGGGATTGAACCCATGACCTACCACCACATAACCCGAAGCTTTAACCATTGTGCCACATATATGTGTTGGTTATAACAACCAACAATAAAGTATTTAACTCATAACTATCAATCCCGTGTATCTAGAAGGCCATGGTTAGGCCGCCCACACTTATTTAAGCCTAGCTCCATATATAGTACGATCATGGAAGTGTGTTCCAAGACATTGGAGTTCATGCCTATTGTATATTTATTCCTTGTTTTGCATGCAAGAGGTGTTCCCATGTTATATTTTCCTTGTTTTGTGTGCCATTGAGTTCTTTGAGGAAGGAATCGAGTGTTTATACCCATTTTTCTCATAATTTCGAGAGGAATCTGATGGTGATGTCATTTTTGTGTAAAAGTGCTATTTACGAAAGTCCTATTTCAGATTGTTATGTATGAGACCCATTGTCTCGTTATCCATGCAAAAAGGGGTCTTTAAGCACTTGTTCAGAACATAGTCAAGTTTATACTCATTATTCTGAGAATTTTGAGAGGAATTCATTGGTGACCTCTATTTTTGGGATTGAGTAACAAACTTGAAGGGTGTTTTCAAAAGCTTGGTATTTGTAAGTCCATTCATTGTAATTTTGGCATTTGAGCATTAATTGAGCGATCTCATTGTTGGAAAGGGACTTGGAGACATAGCCCAAGATGGGTGAACTTTGTTAACAAATTATTTATGTGCCATTTGAATTGTTTTTGATCTTCCTTTACTTCATTTCAATATTTTATTTCCGCAAGTTATTAATTAGTGTTATTGAAGTTCATGGATAAGTAAGATATTCACATGTTATTTGCAAATAGTCAAAGCCAATCTTCATTTTCTGAATTTGGTCAGATGCTTATGTGTATTTAAGAAACTAATTGACATCCAAAGATTTTTATATCAATGACCTTCTCTGAATCCATCACGACTCCTTCTACTGAGATAAAAAAACCCACAAATACCAAACTTTCTTACAAGAACCTACATTTCTTTAGGTTTGAATAAAGATGATGTTTTCTCAATGCATCCAATTTAATTTTTAAATGCTGCAAGTGATCTTCTTTGTTGTTACAGAAAATTAGGATGTCATCAAAATAAACAACAACAATCTTACCAATATAAGATCGAAGCACAAAATTCATCAACCACATGAAAGTACTAGGTGCATTGGACAACCCGAATGGCATCACCATCCATTCATATAGTCCATCCCTGGTCTTGAAGGTAGTTTTCCATTCATCCCCTTCGTGAATCCAAATTTGGTGGTATCCACTTCGTAAAACAATTTTACTAAAATATTTAGCTTTGAATAGCACATCCATCGTGTCATCCAAGTGCGGTATAGGAAACCGATATTTGATGGTAATTTTATTGATTTCTCTTCTATCTATGCACATCTTCCACGTATTATTTGTTTTTGGAGTCAACAATGCTGGTACAACACAAGGACTCATGATTTCTCTTACAAACGTTTCTTTATAAGTTTTTCCACTTGCCAGTTGAGCTCTGCATGTTGTGTAGGAATCATCCTATAGGATGCATGATTAGATAAAGATGATCTTGGGATTAGGTCAATGTGATGTTGAATATCCCTCTTTGGTGGATGACCACCAGGTAGTTCATTAGGGATAACATCAACATATTCTTCTAGTACCTTGGCCACTTCAGTAGGGATTGTTATGTCTTCCCCGACTACGTTTTGCATTATTAATGCATAACACAATCCTGTTACCTTCATTTCCTTATAAATCTCTCTTTCCAACAACATATTCTCATATTTTCCCTCATCCTTAAGGGGAAATAAGATGACTTTCGATCCATCCTTCCAAAAGGTGTAGGTATTCTTTTCTCCATCATGCATGAATTTTCGTTCATTATATTTCCAAGGCTTCCCCAATAACAAATGACATGTATCCATCAGAATGACATCACACCACACTTCATCTTTATAATTCTTACCGATGAGAAATTTGATCAAACATCTTTTGTTAATGGTGATTTCATTCCCTTTTTTGAATCGTTAAATTTAGTAAGGATGGGGATATGTTTCACAACATAAATTCAATTTATCTACCATCTCTTAGGAAACCATATTCTCACAGCTGTCGATATAGAAAATAACTTGGCATACCTTTCCCCTGGAAGTGCATCTGGTTTGAAAAATATTTGATTGAATCCGAAAATGTTCATTGTTGCTACTCTGCCTTTTCTCTTTTCCGGGAAGCACCATTGACCTCCATATCATGAGATTCTCCCCCATATCGGGAAAGACTTCAAATTCATCTCCTTCTTCTTCATTCTCATCTTGGACCAAGTTTAAACTAGGTTGTTGTCCTTGCTTCGAATTTTGCATGTTATAATTTGGGAATTTAAATGCTCAATGACCCTCTACACCACACCTGAAACACACATAAGGTCCTCCTCTTCCACCACTGTAACCTATACCCCTCTAAAATCCTCTTCCTCATGGTTGATTTAGGTTACCTTGTCGACTATCTTCTACTTTCTCAGCTCCTTGGGATGATTCGCCTCTGCCATAGGTAAAATCGCCACATGAGGTAGAGGATGTACCCATCCTTGCTCCTATATTCCTTTGAGAAAATTGTCAATTTTATTTTTCCTTGACCTTTAAGACTAATTGGTATGCCTCTTCCATGATGGGATCCCTATGCATGCTTAATTCATCTTGAATATAAAAATTTAAGCAATTCACATAACTTACAACTAGTTTCTCATCGGTTTCTTGGTGAGCCACATAAATGGAGAACTGATAAAACTCATTTGTGAGTTCCTCCAGGGTGGACAGTGTTATCACTCCAAGAAACTCCTTAGGGTTGTAGACTAAATATGCTTGGTAACTTAATGGATCATGAATAATGAAAGTGTGGATCAATGGGATAATAGAGAGTAGCTAATGGGAAGACAACTCACAATGCAATCGAATGAAACAGTGCTTTTAGGAATCAATGACTAGACAGAGTAATATAAAAAGGTATGGAGAAAAGTGATCTAGATAATCAAGTACAATAGTGTGTAGGATCATACAAGCCAACAAGAATTCCTTTAGTTCAAGTTCATGAGCTTAATAAGAAGATAACAGTTCTTAGAAGTTGAGCTAAACTGAAATAAAGTACAGAACATGGAATAGATGAAGAAATCTGTCATTAAAAACAAAAGAAGACTGTCTTTCTCTATTGAAAAATAAGTGTCTTAGTACAATAGCAAAAGAGTATCCAAAATTGACCCCCTTAGTGCTCCAAATGTCTTTGGCTTTATAGCCTTACAAGATGAAATCTAGATCCTTGAAAGATGGATCAGATTTAGTAAAAATAGTCAAACCAAAATAGATATAACAAGTGTAGGATGAGATCCTATAAAAATGGATCTAGAATGGAAAATCAAAACAAAATAGGAAAGGTCCTATTTAATGATTTCTAAAAATAGAAGATTGCTGATGAAGTGCAGTTTTAGCCTCCCAAGGCTATTTGATTTGGTCCTCCAAAGATAAAATTCGAATTGGGTGATGTGTCATTTGATCCCTATCAATTTGCCCTTGAAAATGACCAAATCTAGTCAAAAAATTCCCTTTTGACTTTCATCTCCAAGAATGGCCTTCAGATTTTGATTTGATAATTCATAACTAACTTATTGAAGAAGATTTCAAACCATTTAAACCCAAAAAATCTCGATCTGGGCAAAAATTCGACTATTCTGGCCGTGACAGGCTTTCACCAGCTAATTTACCCGAAAATCTGCTCCTTAGCTGGTGAAAGGCGGAGCTTTCACCAACTAACTAGTCATAATTCTGCCTTCTGCACTGGTGAAAGCACAGATTTTTTCAAAATCAAATTTATCAGTCATGGAGAGTCCATTTTGCATGCTTAAATAGTCGATCGACATCTACAAAACCTCAGCTTTCCAATGGTGCTTTAAAATCTGCATTTGGAGCCCGAGAAGCTAATCAAATTTTCTTTACAAGATTAGGCATCACTCTTTAAAAAATGCCAGTGCATTTTTGATCGCTAACATTTGGCTCCAATGGGGATGGAGACGTCCCTGCGAGGTCTCCAAGAACTTGGTAGAACTTGTGCCTTTAGTATTGGGCATGGAGTCATTCAACCTTTATAATTTATCATCTCCTATTTCTGCATGTGATTTATCTGAGTTTTTACCACTTGAAGCATCACCAAAATGCACAACCATTTCACTTTGCTCTTCCATACCTTTGCCAGTTGAAAATTTCACAATATGATGACCATCAG
>ML788558.1:368003-400236 GCA_009831015.1 Picea engelmannii | reverse complement strand
CTTGCGAATGTGAGTAGCCGTCACATCTCTTCTCAGAGATAAGCTGCCACCATTCTAGCGAGTCTTTCACTCTGTATTTTTACAGTCTCTGTACATTTCTTTCATTAATAGAAATCGTGTATTACTGTATATATGTGTTTATGTTTGCATCTATGATACATTTCTGTTATATTATTGAATATCCTCAATATCTCTGTGCATTTCCTTATTATATGTCCGCTCTCATTTCGTGCCGAAAATAATCCGGATCATAACAGTTCTTAGAAGCTGAGTTAAACTGAAATAAAGTACAGAACATGGAATAGATGAAGAAATCTGTCATTAACAACAAAAGAATACTGTCTTTCTCTATTGAAAAATAGGTGTCTTAGTACAATAGCAAAAGAGTATCCAAAATTGACCCCCTTAGTGCTCCAAATGTCTTTGGCTTTATATCCTTACAAGATGAAATCTAGATCCTTGAAAGATGGATCAGATTTAGTAAAAATAGTCAAACCAAAACAGATATAACAAGTGTAGGATGAGATCCTATAAAAATGGATCTAGAATGGAAAATCAAAACAAAATAGGAAAGGTCCTATTTAATGATTTCTAAAAATAGAAGATTGCTGATGAAGTGCAGTTTTAGCCTCCCAAGGCTGTTTGATTTGGTCCTCCAAAGCTAAAATTCGAATTGGGTGATGTGTCATTTGATCCCTATCAATTTTCCCTTGAAAATGACCAAATCTAGTCAAAAAATTCTCTTTTGACTTTCATCTCCAAGAATGGCCTTTAGATTTTGATTTGATAATTCATAACTAACTTATTGAAGAAGATTTCAAACCATTTAAACCCAAAAAATCTCGATCTGGGCAAATATTCGGCTATTCTGGCCGTGACAGGCTTTCACCAACTAATTTACTCGAAAATCTGCTCCTTAGTTGGTGAAAGGCGGAGCTTTCACCAGCTAACTAGTCATAATTTTGCCTTTTGCGCTGGTGAAAGCGCAGAGTTTTTCAAAATCAAATTTCTCAGTCATGGAGAGTCCATTTTGCATGCTTAAATAGTCGATCGACATCTACAAAACCTCATCTTTCCAATGGTGATTTCAAATCTGAATTTGGAGCCCCAGAAGTTAATCAATTTTTCTTTACAAGATTAGGCATCACTCTTTCAAAAATGCCAGTGCATTTTTGATCGCTAACAGACAGGTTTTGCTTCAAGTTTTGAAATCTACGAAAAAGGGTCTGGGCATAGTTGAGAGGCAAACGTTTTGTCGCAATTTTTTTCCCATCTTACTCCAGGTCCTAATTTGGTCTTTTCCTTTTTTTCTCTGTCTTTCTGCACATGATCCCACCAGATCATGGTGTGACCCTTCAACTTGGTGCATGCAAATTTCACCTTCTTTTCATCTGTCATCAACTTATATTCAAAAACATTTCCTTGGCGTTCATCCAATCTATTAATTTCTTTAGTTTAAGACTCCTAACATATTCTGAAACTTCCATTTTGATCCCATCATTTCTCTCTTATAGAGCCCTGGATATACTCTCTTCAAAAGTCATGCACTCTAATTGTTCTTCTTCATGTTCTGTATGCCGATCTACATCTCCTCGATTTGTCTCCTCATCAACAAACACTTGTCTTTGTATTATTCTCTGACTTGTCAACACGTTTGTAATATCTGCTACTTGCCTTTGGAGGTTTTACATATCTCTATGCATCTGATCAAGATACCCTACTCTTCCTCTTCCTCTCCCAACCAACTTCCTGCTCTGATACCAGATGATGTAGCCAATAAACTTGGATTCTGTAATATACCAGATATAAAATGTATGCAGAACATAAATAAAATGCTAGAAATGGCAGAATAACAACAATATAACCAGAACATTCACCACAATAGCACTGAAATGATAAGAGAATAATAACATAAATAACACTTTGAATATGAAAGCAATGTTCATGGGCCTCTTCAAGGGGGAAACCTCCAGTTGAGCAGAGCTCTATTACAATAATATCCAAGCTAGGGTTCTCATACCCTCGACTCCTATTTATACTAAAAAGAAACATCTAGAGGAAGATCTTTCTAGAAGCGGAAGCTTCTATTAGGTATTCTTACATTCGCCTTATTCTATTTTATTGAAAGGCCTTATTAATATTGACCTTTATTACATCTGAATATATTGTTCTACCTATGTGCAGGTTAGGACACTAACATGTCTGCCCCCTTAAAAACAACCTTGTCCTCAAGGCTTGAGATGAGGAAATTGTTGCAGAATGGTAGCTAGTTCCTAAGTGGCATCTGTTGGAGTTGTATCTTTCCACTGTACTAGCACTTCCTTGATGGTTCTCTAATGTAGGCGACACTCACACTAGTCCAAAACTGCTTCTGGATGTAGCCAAATGGATCCTTCTTCAACTAACTCTGGAAGGTTGGTTTGAATTTGGCACTTAGCTCCAATCACCTTCTTTAAGCATGAAACATGAAAAACATGATGTAGCTTCGAATGGCTAGGAAAAGCTAACTGATAGGCTACTTGTCCCACACACTTGAGAACGGTATAAGGACCATAAAATTTGGGCGCTAGCTTCTGAAAATGCTCGACCTTGAGGGAAGTTTTCTTGTAAGGTTGCAGTTGAAGAAACACCTGATTCCCTTTTGCAAATTGATGTTCAGAGTGACCTTGATCTGCTTGTTTCTTCATGTGATTTTGTGCCATGACCAAATTCTCTTTGAGTGTACGGAGAATATCCTCTTAAGCTGTAAGTGTTAGGTCAATCGCCTGGACCTTTGAGGCACCTAGTAAGTATGAGAGAACTGAAGGTGGATTCTGTCCATATACTGCTTCAAAAGGAGTTATGCGTGTAGTTGTATGGTATGAAGTGTTGTACCACCATTCAACTAGGGGTAACCATTGAGCCCACTGATTTTTCTTTTCCGAGGTAAAACACCTCAAATATGTTTCCAAGCACTTGTTGACAACTTCCGTTTGGCCATCAGTCTGGGGATGATAAGCTGTGCTGAGATGCAATTCAATGCCTTGTATCTTGAACAGTTGTTGCCAAAAATTGCTTGTGAAAGTTGGGTTGCGATCAGAAACAATAGAGTGCGACATGCCATGAAGATTGAAGACCTGATCCATGAAAAATTGAGCCACCGTGGATGCTGTAAATGGGTGTTGAAGGGCGCAGAAATGAGCATACTTGGAAAGGCGATCAACAACCACCATGATGACTGATTTATTTCCCGATTTAGGTAAGCCGATAATAAAATCCATAGAGATATCCTTCCAAATAGTAGGTGGAATCGGGAGCGGTTGTAGTGTTCCCGGAGATTTGAATGTTTCTCCCTTGTTGCATTGACATACATCAAATTCAACGACAAAATTACGAATGTCCTGTTTCATACCATCCCAGAAAAAGGAACGTTTGACCCTGTCAGAGGTTTTGGTGAACCCAGAGTGCCCTGTTGTGGGTGTAGCATGAAGCTCAGAAAGTACCGTGGATTTAAGCTTTGATTGTTTACTTAAATACAAATGACCTTTGTATCAAAGTTCATCATGGAGCCAAGAGTACCCTGGGGAAGCTGGAGCATTGGACTGCAATTGTTGGATCAACTGCGAACTTTTGGGATCTTGTAGCCATTCCTGGCAAACGACTTGGAGCCAATCTGGGACAATGAATGAAAGAGAAAAAAGGGATCCTTCATCTTCATATTTGTGGGAAAGTGCATACACAACCACATTATCTTTGCCTTTCTTGTAAATGATCTCATAATAATATCCAAATATCTTAGTCACCCATTTTAGTTGTTCTGGGGAGGAAATGCATTGTTCCAGAAAATAATTGAAGCTTTGATGGTCTGTTTTAATTTGGAAATGTTTCCCTAATAGATAAGGGTGCCACAGATCAACGACATGCAGAATAGCCAACATTTCCTTTTCATAGATGGATTTGCCCAGATTTCGTTCAGATGGTTTCTTGCTGGTAAAGGCCAAAGGTCAACTCTCTTGCATAAGGACAACACCAATTCCTTTCCCTGAGGCATCACATTCCAACACAAAGGTCTTTGTGAAATCGGGAAGGGAGAAGACTGGAGTGGTGCACATGGCTATCTTAAGGGTTTGAAAAGCTTGAGCAACGGCTGGATTCCAAGTGAAAGAGTTCTTTTTGAGGAGAGCAGTGAAAGGTGCTGAAATCTTCCCATAATTCTTAACAAACTTGCGATAATACCCTGTTAAGCCCAGAAATCCATGCAAGCTCTTAAGAGTCTTTAGGTGAGGCCAGTCTTGCATAGATTCAATATTTTTAGGATCCACCCAAGTATTCTACTTCTAAGGCGCCAAAAGCACATTTAGACTATTTCAGGAAAAGTTGGTGCTGAGAGAGTAGATGGAGAACTCGATCCACATGAGCAAGATGGGTTTTCCAGGTTTTTCTATAGATGAGGATATCATCAAAGAAAACTAAGACAAAATGACGGAGAAAAGAACAGAAGACATGATTCATGAGGCTTTGGAAGGTGGAGGGGGCATTACACAAGCCAAAGGGCATGACAAAAAACTCATAGTGGCCCTCATGAGTTCTAAAGGAAGACTTGGGAATGTCTGCCTCTTTCATACGTATCTGGTGGTAGCTCGAATGAAGATCCAGTTTAGTGAAGAATTGGGCGCCACTCAATTCATCTAGGAGGTCATCAATGACATGAATGGGGAAGTTGTCTTTGATGGTAAGTTTGTTGAGGGCACGAAAGTCAGGACACATTCGACAAGAAACTTCTTTCTTTAGGAACATGACCACATGAGAAGAGTAGGGGCTTGTACTATGGCGGATAACACCTGCATTAAGGAGTTCCTGGACCATTTTCTCAATTTCATTTTTTTGGGAAAAGGGGTGACAATACAGACGGATATTAGGAGGAAGGATTTCAGGTACAAGGGGAATGAAATGATCATGAACACCATGGGAAGGAGGGAGTCCTTTGGGAGTGGAAAATACCAATTGATGTTTAGAAAGGATGGCTTGGAGGTCTTGCAGGACCGAGGGTGTCTCTGTTTCTTATATGGCATGGAGTTGGGCGATAACACCAGAATGACCTTTTTTGAGTAGCTTTTCCATGTGATGGGAACTGATGATCTCAGGTGAACTGATGGTGATGCCTTGGAACTTATATTGGTGTCCCTCCTGGTCGAATTGCATGGTTAAGTATTTAAAATCCATGAGAATGGGAGCCAAAGTCCTTAGCCAGTCTGCACCCAACACAATGTCACAACCTCCCATGTCGATAGCAAACATATGGGATTTCAGGTGGTAGTCACCAATTTGGAGACACACATTTTCACAACGCCCTCCACATTTCATGGAACCACCATTGGGAATCATGATTTGGAAATTATTGATGGCATGGATATAGCAATAAGTTTCTTGGGCAATGCAGTGATGAATAAAATTATGGGTGTTGCCACTATCAACTAGAATAACGACCTTCCGATGCTTAATGTAACCGATTAGCTTGAGGGTTTGGGGAGCGGAGAAGCCAGTGAGAGCATTGAGGGAAATGACCGGTTCTACTTTGGGAGGGTCTGAGGGAGGGGTTATGTCAGTGCATTCAGGTGACTCATACACAAGGGGAGTTTCTACATCCTCTTCCGAAATATCCTCTAAGATGGCCATAAAAAGATTTTGTTCTTTACACTTGTGGCCCAGGAAATATTTTTCATCACAGTTATAACAAAGGCCTTTGAGTTGGCATTCAACCATTTCAACCTTGGTCAATTTTTGGATCTTTAGTGGAGCAGAGGGAGTAGTGGGATTTACTAGTTTAGGGCGAGGGATAAAGGAGGTTTTTCCATTTTGAGAGGATACCACCTGTTGTGCTTCTTTATCTCTTTTAGTAGCCTCCACCCAACTCTGAGGCCGACCCATGAGGACATGGGCCTGAATCTCATCCTTGAGGATGCTGATAAAACACTCTCGGAAAAAGGCATCAGACATGCCCTCTGTTCTAAAAGCCAGGTGCTCAAAGGCAACTATAAAGTCTTCCACTATTCCTAATTGTTTCAACATTGTCAAACGACCCAAATGGTTGGTGTCAGTGTCAAAGCATTCATAAACCTATGCCACAAAGTGTGTCCAAGCACTATACCCTTGACGATAACTTTTTCTCCATTGCCACCATTGCCACCGTTCTTGATTTAGATGGAGAACACCATACCGGAGTTTGGCCAAGTCATCTGTAATGTTGTATAAAGAGAAATAATGATCCATTTGGGTTACCCAACTAGTGGGGTCCGAGCCATCAAATTTGGTCACATCCACCTGCGGAAGGCATAGGTCACGTTGAAAGCGATAGTTCTGAAAGTTATTGGAATGAGAGGAATGGTCACCTTCAGGATGTGGAGGTGAGGAAGAGGAAGGGTTATCTGTAGGGATATGCAGTTTGGTGCAGAGTAACGAAAAGACTAATTCAAGCTGGGTGGTGAGGTCTTGTTTGTTTTCCTCCATTGAGGACTGGATGGTTGTATTGATGGCTGCAACATTGGCACTGCATTGTTTCACTTCTTGTTGGGTTTCGATGAGACCAGAGTGCAAGGTGTTGAAGCAAGCTTCCAAGTCTTGGCTATGGGTATGGGCCATGAGGATGGGGGGAACTGAAAAGGAGCGGGCGGGGTCAATTTTTTTTTCTCCGAAAAATGATATGGATGAATGTGATAAGGGCGAAGAGATGAATCCAATGGAATAGGTCTCAAATAATGGTAACAAAATTTCCAGACTTGTTATTTTTTTTACAGCTGCAGAGTTATACTCTGGTCTAAAGAATACTGCAGAGAGGAAATTCCCAAATTCTTAACCATAAATAAATGTGTATTTACTTGGAAACCTGAACACAGTTGCGCAACAATAGATCTTGTTTGTTTTAATTTGTTTATGTTTCTATCCCCAAGGGTTAGGTATTCAAGGGTTCTACAGACAAGGGTTTTCCTTGTGATATAACTCTTTGATATACGTGCAAGGTTCAACAGTAGTACTCGGCCCAATATCTCAGGGCACTAATTAAGGAGGATAGACCGTACCCTTAGCCGTACTACCCAACTACCCAGTTACTAGAGAGTATCTTCTCGAGTGTTGTTCTCGGTGACACTATAGCAGTCAGGCGACCGATCGGTTTATATAAAGAGGGCTTCATGTAATCTAGGCCGATTTGTACATAGGTGTTGTCTGATGCGCTACCACTCGAAGGGGTACCAACAAGGGTTACAAGGGTGGCCAACATATGTGCGCTTAAGTACCACTCAGGGATGATTTTAGGGGCTAAATTTCGCTCATGGGCTAATTTTCCATGGTTTTTCCAAAAACGAGATTCGCTTTTTTAAAAATGATTCGCCCAAATTCTATAGGATAAAATTATTTTACCTTAAAAATCACCAAAATTTTATAAAAACTATATAAAATCCTTAAAAATTTGAATATTTTTACAAAAATATCGCCAATCATTTATAGTTGTCATATGAAGGATTAGTAAGATTTGCCAAGGTTTCTACATTTAAAAATAAATTTCCATCCTTAAAATCATCCCTGGTACCACTTATATTTATTGCGTGTATGAATCCCTCAACCGCGGCTTTATGCACGTAACGACAAATCTCTGTGGCTTAAAGACGCTGGAATACGTCTCTACCCAGAAAAAAAAAATTTAACCCACACTTTCTGCCGAGGAAAGTGCTCTGATAAAACGTATGCATAACATAAATAAAATGTATGCAGAACTTAAACAAAATGCTAGAAATGGCAGAATAACAACAATATAACCAGAACATTCACCACAATAGCACTGGAATGATAAGAGAATAATAACAGAAATAAGACTTTGAATCTGAAAGCAATGTTCACGGGCCTCTTCGAGGGGGCAACCTCCAGTTGAGCAGAGCTCTATTACAATAATATCCAAGCTATGGTTCTCATACCCTCAACTCCTATTTATACTAAAAAGAAGCATCTAGAGGAAGATCCTTCTAGAAGTGAAAGATTCTATTAGGTCTTCTTACATCTGCCTTATTCTATTTTATTGAAAGACCTTATTAATATTGACCTTTATTACATCCAAATATATTGTTCTACCTATGTGCGGGTTAGGACCTTAACAGATTCATTCACAAGATCTAAAAACCATGTAAACACATGAGAATGGAAAATAACTCTCTTTTATTCCTTCTCCATCCCGACTATTACAATAGAAGTTCAACCTCTTATAACTACTATCTAAGATTTTCGAAAGCAACTGATTTTAGAAAAAACAACTAATTTTAGAAAAACAACTAATTTTAGAAAAAACATTTTAGAAAAACAACTAATTTTAGAAAATTCTCACATGAATCTAAAAATGACCAATAACTAATAGCTAACTAGAGAGACACTATTTTTTAACTCGCTTAAATTTTGATTAGTTGTATAAACTAAGATAATTGATAATTAATAATTTAAAAAATCTTGAAAAAACACTAAAACCCCAAATTGAGGCCTTATATGAAGGAATTTGGCCCCGAAAAGTGTCGAAACGATGTCTGATCTAAGGGATTAGATCATCATGATAGTGAACTCTTGAGACACAACTCCTTGTAAAATTTCATCCCAAAAAAATAACCTAGTCAAAAGTTATGACCCTCAGAAATCCTTACATCAACCGAGTACAATGATGTCAATAAGATGCGGGAGTACCAAAAGGTATCCTATAGAAGGAAAAACATACAAAGTAGAGTGCAATAAGGTATAGTAGTAGAGAGTGAGATCAGTCAAGAGACATGAAGAACCCTTGACCCCACCTGAGCTCAGAGACCTACCATGATGATGAAATGTACCGTAGGGGGAGATCTAAGGATAAGAGGAGCCAAAAGAAGAATAAGAAAGGAAATGGGTCTCTCCTAGAGTGAACCCATCTATCCTACCATCCAAGGCCGAATAAAGGAGCTAGTAGGCTACTTAGATTGTCCGCTGTTGACTGGTAGAGGCAGTGCATAGGCGAGGTATGAGAGATCTTCTCCATCTCCTGGAAAGAGATATAGTCTGGTCATGCCGCTGAAATCTCGTGGGATGGAAGGTCTCACTGTTCCACACTAATCTGGGCTACGCTGGTGTCGGTCTGTCTCTTAGTGCCCCTTCTTGAGGGTAGCAATGATCGCAAGAAGAAAGTGAACAACTTGCTATTGTAAAGATTAGACAAAAAAATAGACTAGAATTGCAAAAAATTTAGGACTTCAGTGAGGACTATATCATGCAGAACAATGCACTAAATTGAAGCAAAGGACATTGAAACATTAAAAAAAAATGGTTATTGTAATACTTGTTCTTAAAACCATAACACATTGCAAATTCCGAATTCATGATTGGAATACAACTTTGCCAATTGTTTGATTTAAAAAAAAGAACTAACAATATCGTAATCAAACATATTTTTTTAATGTAAGAACTTCATTAGAAAGCCTTTTTGCACATCCAATTCATTTTTGATTTTTTTTCAAAATACATAACATGGATTTTTGCAACTCGCTCTACAATGCAGGATTTTGAATCAAAATGATTTAATGTCTAAATCCCAATGGTTCAAGATCATTGAAAATTGTACATGAAGGAAGATGATAATAGATCATGGGTTGAAATGGATATGTGTTGAGAAAGCTGGATCTATGCTACTAAGCAATATTGAGCATGAGTATTGTTTGGGCAGAACATTATTGCCAATTTCTCGAAAATGCAATGGTGGAAGATAAAATTCAATAGCAGTGTGCAAGAAACAATTAGAAAGTAGTGTTGATTGGATCTGTGCTACTAAGCAATATTAAGCATGAGCATTGTTTGGGCAGAGCATTATTGCCAATTTCTCGAAAATGCAATGGTGGAAGATAAAATTCAATAGAAGTGTGCAAGAAAGAATTAGAAAGTAGTGTTGATTAATGAAAATCCTAGGAAATAAATGATTACACTAAAATATGCCAAAGAAGATGGATAAATATTGAAATCAATACAACTTTTGAACTTCATTTTGTTTGAACTTCTTTACTTCATTCATTAAGATAGCTACAACATTTACAACTAGATTTTCATGTGGTTTAAAGGTATTGCAACAAGAGTCTAGAGGCTGAGCATACGATTGACAATCATAAGCAATTTTAAATAGGTTATAGAAAAATAATTACCTTTTTACCTATATAACTTTAGCAAAATCATATAAAAAATAATCTAAATATTTAACATTTCATAGTTTTTTTTTTTAATATCAACAATTTTAATGTTAAAATTTAAAATTTCATAGTTTTTTTTTTAATATCAACATTTTTCATGTTAAAATTTATCTTTATGACAAGTACTAACAAAATCACATAAAAAATAATATAAATATTTGACACTACCTAGTTTTCTAAAGTTTTTTTTTAATATCAAAGTTGGATCATTTCTTTTTCATATTGAGATTTGTTAAAAAAAAACACAATGAAAAGTATTCATGGTTAGGTGGTTAGTGATTATCGAAAAAATAAGTAAAATGCAAACCAAATCATATTGCAAGCATATGTTTGCAACTTATTGTAAAAAAACCAAGGTTGGTTGTGACACACGTTCTAAATGATCAAATACATTGATATAATAAAAAATTACATGGAAAAATAATTAAAAAGAACACATGACACAATGAAATGAGTATATACGTATTTTACATGAAACATATATGTTCTCTCTACAAAATAAAATTGAATGTTATATGGAAAAATAATTAAACATAGGTAGCCCATCACACATGATACAAAGAAATGAATATACATTTATTTGACATGGGATATATAGACTCTCTCTAAAAAGATAAAATTGAATGTCAAATATATATATAATAAAATTGATCAATTACACATTAAAACTAATTACACATTACGACACATTTATTAACATAAAACATGTTAGGTGTGCCATATCTTATAGAAAATAAATAAACAAAAAATACAACACATTTATTGACATAAGACATGTTAGTGTGCCATATTTTATAGAGAATAAGTAAATAAAGAAGTAAATAAATTATAGTTTGGAAAAAATAGAAACTATATTATTGATATAAGACATGTTAGGTGTTCCATATTTGATAGAGAATAAGTAAACAAAAATGTAAATAAGTTATAGTTTGGAAAAAGTAGAAACTATAAATTTTAGCATTTTTTCATTGACAAAAATATGTAACCATCACACATATGTTTGCATGCTAGTGCATATAATCTATCATGGTGCTTTTCATAACAATGTTTAAAATGATAGTTATGAGTAATTGTCAAATGTCAGTTAACTTTAGGGGCTTAATAGACTAAAGCACTAATGGAGACGAATAAAAGTACGAGCATGACCATGAGTGCAAACTATTCCACAACACCACTGAAATTGCAAGAAAAGAAGAAAATTTCTTAATGATCATGGAAAAATATTGCCCAAACCTTAACAACATATGAATTGAGGATCTAGAAACAAGACAACTTGTGAGGATCTAGGGAATAACTTTAGTAGTAGAGCTATATTATACTTGTAGCAAAGCATTAGAACAATCAATAAGATGAGAGAAATATATTATACTTGTAGCAAAGCATTAGAACAATCAATAAGATGAGAGAAATATAAATTTTCAAAGTGAAAATCGCTAATTTTAAAAGTAAAATGATGTTAGTTTTAAGAGTTAGTTCAATCAATTGGTGTACTCATTATTATTAAGATGTTTCTCATAACCATTAACCATTCGTGTACCATTCCTACACGAGATGTTTTTCATAACCATTCTTACACTGAAATGAAGTATCAAATTTTTGTTTTTTAAGATTTATTAAACTTCAAATGTATTCTTTTCATAGATAAATCATTATACAATGACGTACACATATCATTATAACCTAAAGGAAAAAGAAAAATATACATTATGTGTTGTTTTCAATATTTAACAAGCAACAAGGCAAAATCAAAATATACATTAGGTTTTGTTTTTGTTTTCAATGTTTAACAAGCAACATGATTATTAGTAAATACTAAAACAAAAACCCAGTTCCTATTTTTATCATAATCAACAGCTAGTAGATCATGCCTCTCCTTTGCAGCATTACAAAACATGATTATTAGTAAATACTAAAACAAAAACCCAGTTCCTATTTTTATCATAATCAACAGCTAGTAGATCATGCCTCTCCTTTGCAGCATTACAAAATTTGATTAGTGTGACTAGGGCCATGGGAACTAAAGTTTATTCATTTCTGTAACAAGATTGTCCCGTGATAGGTTTTATAAGCCTTTTCGGTAACATTTTACACAATTCAAACATGGTTTGTGAAATGTTCCATGTGTGCTAGAATGCATTCTTGGAGGGCTGGTTTTTTCAAGGTGCACTAGCCTGTATTATTTTCTTTTTCCAATGTGCAACAGAGGATAGGCAAACATTATCCACCCTGTTAGGCAAACATTATCCACCCTTCTACCCAGATGTGAGGGTGGGTATACATTGTAGGATTTGAAGCAATTCAAATTAGATGGTGCATATCCATCTTTATGCATGCAACAATGCTGCGTAGCAGAGTGGATATTGGCCATCCTAGAAGATATGTTTGTAGATAAATGTAGTGTTTTATTAGAAACTTACGCAATGAGATGAGTTATAAAAAATTGTTTACTCACATTTATTGTAAAATGAACTAAAATGGAATTAAAAAGTTTTTTTTTTTTTTACTGTTTCCACATTGTCAAGAAATGGAGTAAGATTTTTTTTTTATTTTTTATAACTGTCTCCACATTGTCAGGGCTCAGGGATGCTATTTCTTTTACCTTATAATGAAAACCAGAAGAAGTATAAGAGAAAAGAGTTCAGATTAAAAATTTGAAACTAAAGATATATTTTGTTTAATCACTTATTGCAGAAAATATTTCAAATATTCTTTTATGCAGTAATCAGCAGGCACATTGACAAATATCGTATTCTTGAAAAAATGCACCGGCGTAGAGTTGGATATGGCAGCTCTTGTTGGAATCGGAGGAAAAGATCTTTGTAACTATCATTCATACGTATCTGTAACAAAATTTGAACCTGATTTAATTTTTTTTAATTGACACAACATGCAAATATGCAAGTCTTGTGCATTTTAAAGAAAAAATTTGTTTTTTAACAGAAGCATAGAAAATGAGAAGCAAATTTGAAAAAGGAAAACATGCAACTGCAGTTTCTTCATCATCTTTTATATTCAGTTCATATTGCCTATGGTTCTGGTGGTCTCCAATGACAATAGCTTGAATAAGTTCAACATGATATGTGTAATCTAGCGTTGGTTGTAACTAATATGACCAAGTTAGAATATGGATGAGATTATATTTAATAATCAGTTTTCTTGTGTAAATGTATATAAATTTATGTAAGCCAGTAGAGGCAGACAAGAGGATGAGTGTGAGCCTGTTGTAATCTTTTTGATCTGAATAAGAAGACAACCGATACCTATGCTTGATAGACGTAGCCCAACATTTGGGTGAACCAAATAAATTGTTGTATTTCTTATCTGCATTTTTATTGATTATATTATGTGAAATTTGTGTTTCCACATTTTCAAATTACAACAAGTGATATCACAGCTGGTTTGAGAAAAAGGCAGTCAAAAGCATCAAATTTTAAGAGGTGCGTAGATCTCCAAATTTCCGCAGGTCTCTCTTCTCTCGCGGCGGCCATTGGTGAACACTTCACACACGGGAGGTGGGCGACCCCTTTGAAGCACGCATGCCACTCACTCGGGAGGTGCGGCGGCTTTTTCAAACAATTTTTTTTATGAAGCGTATGTTTTGGAGTTGAAAAATTTAAGGTATGAAGGAATGGTATGAAGACACGCAACCTTTTAAAAAAATTGAATTTCATTTTTTTTAAAAATTTGAAAAAACAAGTAAGTCACATGGAGGCTACTTCAAAAGTTTTACTATATTTTGGAATATAGTATAGAATATTGCAGGCATAAAAGGGTGGAGGAATTTTAAAAGGTGTATTTGTTTTCTAAAAGGTTTTTTAATTAGAAAAGGTGATTTTAAAAAAAAAAATTCTTTTTAATAAAAAGTGAGGAAAATGTGGGGTTAGTAAAAGTTTTTTGGATTAAACTTTTTATTAAACCTTGTGGACATTAAACCATTATTCTTCCACATATTTTTTGAAAGGGTCTTGGTTATTACAAGCAGTGGTGTTTGTTCTTTATATTTCTTCTGATGGCAAAGACGCATAGTACTAAGTTCGAAATTGAGAAATTTAATGGCAAGAAAAATTTCGAGATCTGGAAGGTTAAGATGCACGATTTGCTTGTGCAACAAGGCGTGGTGAAGGCGCTTTTGGGAAAAGCAAAACAACCCGCATCCATAACAGACGATGACTGGGATGAGATGGATGCGAGAGCACTGAGTGCCATACGTCTGTGTTTGGCCGATGATGTACTATTCAACATTGTTACAGAGAAGACAACAACCGGTTTATGGTCAAAGTTGGAAAGCCTGTACATGACGAAATCCTTGACAAACAGGATCTTCCTGAAAAGACAATTGTACAATTTACGCATGAAGGAAGGTACAAAGATAACTGATCATCTAAATACTTTTAATACTCTCTTAGTTCAGTTGACTAGCATGGGAGTGAAATTTGAATCCGAAGATAAGGAAATTACATTATTGTGTTCTTTACCCGCGTCATGGGATCATTTTGTTACCTCTATTAGTTTCAGTTCAACATAAAGTATTGAGTTTGATGATATTGTTGGAGCTTTATTGTTTGAGAAAACAAGGAAGAAATCCAATCTAGAAACCTCTACATTTGAGGCGATGATGGTCAGAGGTAGACCTAAAGAAAGAGGACAGGGTCAAAGGGATTTCTCTCGGTCAAAGTCGAAAGGTAGAAAGAGCAAGCTTAAGTGTTGGTTTTGTGGCAAATATGGATACCTAAAGAAGGACTATTGGAAGCGACCACAAGCCTCCAAAGAAGACCCTCCAAAAGAGACGAAGGAAGAAAATGCCACTGAAACAGGTTCAAGTATGGTTGATGAAGTTTTATCAATTAGTATTGGTTCACGTCATGATCAACAATGGTTATTAGATTCTAGTGCTTTAAACCACATGTGTCTTTAAAGACACTGTTTTATTACTTACCAGTCTATAGATGATGGAGTAGTTTACATGGGAAATGATATTTCATCTAAAGTTGTGGGAATTGGTAGCATTTGAATTAAGATGTTTGATGGAATTGTTAAAATACTAACTGATGTAAGACATGTACCTGAGCTTAGGAAGAACCTAATCTCTTTGGGAGTCTTAGACACATGAGGTTACAAGACTACTGTTCAAGGTGGAGTTATGAAGGTCTACAAAGGAATTCTACTAATTATGAAAGAAAAGAAGGTTGGTAACATGTTTCTGCTAGAAGGGAGGACTGAATCAGATCATGCGACAACGACATCTGAGAACGACAGTGATTCTATTCGACTGTGACATCAATGGTTGGGTCATATGAGTGAACAAGGATTAAAGGTATTAATTGATCGCAAGTTACTTCCTAGTCTAAAGTCCTTAAAGTTAGATTTCTGCAAGCAATGTATTTATGGAATACGGAATAGGCAGAGATTTAAAACCGGAAGACACACCAGTGAAGGAATCCTTGATTATATCCATTCTGATGTTTGGGGACCATCCCCTACTATTTCATATGGAGGATCATCATATTTTGTAACTTTTATTGATGATTTCTCTAGGAAGGTGTGGATCTATATGTTAAAGAGTGAGGCCGATGTATTTACAGTTTTCAAACAGTTTAGAGCTTTAGTGGAAGAGAGCACTGGTAGATCCATTAAATTTTTAAGAACTGATAATGGTGGTGAATTTACGTCAATGGAGTTTGAGAATTATTGCAAGGAATTTGGGATCGATAGGCATAAAACCACTTCCTATGCTCCTAAAAAAAATGGAGTTGCTGAACGCATGAACAAGACTCTTCTAGAGAGAGCAAGGAGTATGCTTAGTAACGCCGATTTGCAGCAAGAACTATGGGTAGAAGCAATAACTACAACTTGTTATCTGGTGAATCAATCACCATCAACAACAATAGAATGCAAAATTCCCGAGGAGGTATGGACAGGTCACCCTTGTAATTATTCTAATCTTAAAGTTTTTGGTTGTGATTCCTATGCTCTAATTTTGAAACATCAACGTTCTAAATTAGATCCAAAATAAAAAAGGCTTATATTTGTTGGATATGGTGATAATATTAAGGGGTACAGGTTGTGGGATACTACTTCCCACAATATCACCATTAACAAAGATGTAATATTTGATGAATCATCTCTCATCAAATCAAATATAGATGTTCAAATGAAACAGGAAGAAACACCAAAGTATCAACAAATTCAGTTTGAAACCAATGAAGGTGAACATGAACAAGTTTCATAAGATGTTCATGAAGAGTATCCTGCAGCAGAGGAAGACATGGTTGATGATGACCGTCAATAAATTGTGGATGGGCCACAAACTTCCCTAAGGAGGTCTACACGGGTCAGAAATCCTCCAAGAAGTTATGATGATTTTGTTTCATCAGTTTCTTTAAGTAATAATGATGATGAAACTTCGTGCTATCACGAAGCTGTGAAGGGTTCGAATAGTGATAAATGGAAAGACACGATGAAGGATGAAATGAAGGCATTGGAGAGGAATGTTACATGGGACCTGGTAGAACTTCCAAGAGACAGAAAAACTGTGTTGATGATAAGGTGGAAAGGTACAAAGCAAGGATGGTTACGAAATGGTATTCTAAGAAAGAAGGTATTGACATTCATAATATTTTTTCACCAGTTGTAAAGACTGTTTCAATTCGAATTGTGTTAGCATTAGTTGCATTGCTTGATTTGGAGTTGGAGAAACTAGATGTTCAAACTGCTTTCTTACATGGAGATTTGGCTGAGGAAATTTACATGGAACAACCTGAAGGGTTCGTTCATAATCGTAACAAGAAATTTGTTTGCAGGCTCAAGAAATCATTGTATGGTCTGAGGCAGTAGCCCAGACAATAGTACAAGAAATTTGACTGTTTCATGGTGAAGCAGAAGTATACAAGGAGTGAGTATGATCATTGTGTCTACTTTAAGAAATTGAATAATGGCATATTCATTATCTTAGTATTGTATGTTGACGATATGCTTTTAGCAAGCAAAAGCATAACTGAGATCAACAGGTTAAAGGCTCAGATGGCTAGGACGCTTGATATGAAAGATCTAGGAGTAGCAAGACAGATTTTGGGCATGGAGATATTCAGAGACAGGAAGAATGGTAAGCTTTGGTTGCCACAACAAAAGTATGTTGAGAAGATACTTTTGAGGTTTGGTATGAACGATGTGAAACTAGTTTCAGTCCCTTTGGCTTCCCATTTTAAGCTTTCTTCAAGTTTATGTCCTAGTACAAAAGAAGAAAAGGAATATATGTCTCAAATACCATATGCTAATGCAATAGGAAGTCTAATGCATGCGATGGTTAGTACAAGGCCAGACATTTCACATGCAGTTGGGGTTGTCAGCAGGTATATGACAAATCTAGGTAAAGAACATTGGGAAACAATGAAATGGGTGCTTTGGTATCTGAGGGGCACAAGTGATTATTGTATCACCTATAACAATGGTTGTGAATCAGTTTGTGGATATGTTGATTCTGATTTTGTAGGTGATTTGGACAACAAAAGGTCGAATTCATGGTATGTCTTTACTCTTACAGGTGGAGCTATTAGTTGGATGTCAAATTTACAAAACATTGTTGCTTTATCCACTACAGAAGCAAAATATGTCGCTGCTTCACATGCTTGCAAAGAGGCAGTTTGGTTGAAAGGTTTGTTTGGTGAGTTTGGAAGGATGCAGGACAAAGTAAAGTTACTTTGTGATAGTTAGAGTTCTATTCACTTGGCTAAGAATCCATCCTACCACAGTAAAACAAAACATATACCTATCAAGTACCATTTTGTAAGACATGTCATTGATGAAGGTGGAGTCTCTCTTGAGAAAGTGCATACAAAAGAGAACTGCGCAGACATGTTCACAAAACCAGTACTGTTAGAGAAGCTACGATGGTGCTTGGCTTCTCTCGGCTTGCATAAAAGGTGATGACCAAAATAAGGAGCAAGGTATCAAGTTAATTGTTGTCAAGGTGGAGATTGTTGGAAACGATGACAACGAATTCTTCCATGAATAGGATTTCAGATCCTATAATCCAGCATTGGTTGTAACCAATACGACCAAGTTAGAACATGGATGAGATTACATTTAATAATCAGTTTTCCTGTGTAAATGTATATAAATTTATGTAAGCTCGTAGAGGCAGACAAGAGGATGAGTGTGAGCCTGATGTAATCTCCTTGATCTGAATAATAAGACAACCGATACTTATGCTTGGTGGACGTAGCCCAACGTTTGGGTGAACCACATAAATTTTTGTGTTTCTTGTCTGCATTTTTATTGATTGTCTTATGTGAAATATGTGTTTCCGCATTTGCAAATTACAACATATATCAATCATGGGAAAATATTAGTATCCATTGCATTTCATGTCTTAGATGTTTGAAAACTTGTGATGTATTATTAGTATTATTGTAGCTTTCTTCGTGATGATGATGGGTGGAGTGTTCATTGAAAACGTTGAAACTTTAGATGTTTCATAAACTCTCACACAATTTATCTCCAAAATATTACACAACATTATATTATATTTTCAATTGAATAATAAACATTTAACATAATCCAAACAGTTTGCATTCTTTCATCCAACACTCTGCAAACATTATATTATATTTTCAATTGAATAATAAACATTTAACAGAATCCAAACACTCTGCATTCTCTCATCCAACACTCTGCATTTCCTCTATGGTATGTTCTTTTGCAGGATTTAATGGTGAGGTTTATCACCTGAGTGCTCGTGAAAATGGAGAAGAGTGAGATAAATCAAGTTATCAAAATGTTGTTAATATTCAGAGTCGTAGTCATTTTCTCGTCTTTATCTACTAGGTTAGCATGGACTAGTTTTTCTTTGGCAGGTGAGTGTAGGTTTTCATTGTACACCGAGCTGTGTAACTTCAACACATCTCCTTCAAAAACTTTGGTGGTTATTCTTGTACAGTTGGTGGTGGTACAATATGTATAAGGTTATCGTAGACAACAAATTATGTACATGATGCAAATCAAAAGTTTACATTGCAAATTGTTGTTATGCTGTGAAAACAATGAAGGTTAGAGAGGGCAAAAGAATTTTGAAATACCTTTCAAGTAATATTACTCTTTTGAAGTATGTTCTTATGCAATTCATGATTCATTGTCACTACTTATAGAGGAATCCATATTCACTTTCACTGCGAGAAGGCATCTTCCAGTAGACCAAATGCAAAACCTAAAAAAAAAACTAAATGCATGAATAAAAAAAGGAGGAAAATGGAATACAAAACTAGTTACTTTTAGGATTAATACTTTTCAAAACTTGTCAAATTGTGCTTAAAATTGTAAAAGCATTTTTTTATAAACTTGTCAAATTGTGCTTAAAATTGTAAGAGCATTTTTTTTATAAACTTGTCAAATTGTGCTTAAAATTGTTAAAAACTTGTATTTTGTATATTGCATTTCTTGTAAATACAGTATATGTATATATATATATATGTGTGTGTAATCTATAAAAAGAAAAATACATGACATGCTTCTTGTGTTTTGACAATTTTTCTTAAACTTGTATTTTGTATATGGCATTTATTGTAAATACGATCTAAGGGAGGAAATGTATACTGGAAAGAAATGAATTACATGATTCTTGTATTTTGTGTATAGTTCACATAAAGTGTAGCAAGGCAAAAAGTGCATCATGCTCATTCCAACATTCATTTGATATGGATAACGAGAGTTCAACCAGTTAATTGTCCAAATGTGATCAATCACATTTTTTTGTTTGGTTTATATTTACTCAATATCTTTTGTAGCTATTATGATTGTATGTAGTCTATTCACTATTTGATTTTTTTTTTAATTTCCCGATTATGTAAAGGAATGCCATTATTGAAGTCACCAACTATTGTAAAATCGTAGTGGTTTTGAAATGTTTATGCTTTGATTGTAGTGGTTGTGAAATGTTTGTGCTTTGGCCATTGCAATTATTTGAATTATAAAAAATGTTTGTGCTTTAGGAATTGCATTTTCATGCTTGAGAATGAGATCAAACTTGTAAGTGACTTAATTGAGTTGAGGAAGATAAGATCGTGGACTTGAGAAAAGAGATGGAAGGTTGCAGAGGAGCATAGAAGCTAGGTTGTTTAGGAAACCATCCCTTTCCTTGTAGATTGCTACTTATTGTAAAACTTTGGTCGGTTATTTCTGAAGGAAGACTGTAGACTTTACTTTTTTTGTACACACTCAAGAGCATTGGAGGGAATAAAATTCTCGAGGGACTATTTGTTGATATTATGGTAGTTGCGAGAGGTATTTACCTCCACATGTAAACCTGACGAGAATAGAATATTATGGGAAGCAAGAAGAAACCCTAAATAATTGGTTAAGAATCCTAGAAGACAAGCCGACTCAAGAGAATGACTAGGTTATTAGCCTCCAAGAAAAGAAATCGGCTAAAGGAAATGTTATATACTAAAGAATTAGCTCCCAGAATAAGAATTCGGCCTAGGCAGTCTAGCAGAAGCAGTATAAATACAGGAGGCCAATCTTCATTTTATCCAGACTTCTTAGAATTACAGTAGTAACACTTGTGCGCACTGCAGAAGGAAAATCTTGTGTGCAAGTCTTAGAGGAGCTGCTGCCGCCAATTTTTCATTTTGTATTTTTGGTCTCTTTGGGTTGGAATCTCTGATTAGTCTTGATTATTCTTGCTTGATGCACTATCCTTGGAGAGAGGTGTGCTATCTTGTTTGGCTATCTAGCATAGGGTTTGCTTCTGGAATGATTCTTTGTCAAGGTTAAGGTGCTCGGGGGTGGCTTCGGCCTATGGTTGGGTGACAATATTGTTATATTGTCTATGGTTAAACAAGCACATCCATTATATTCTAACAAATTATGGTCCCACACTATCTTCAAACAGTTTAACTATTGGAAGATAGATTGGGAGGATTTTCTCAGTTGCAGTTGCAACTAGTTTCTGTTGTAGCAACGAAACCCTAACCCTCTTGTTGAGGCACCTTAAGTGAAGATATTGACCTAATTTCTGGATAGACTAGTGCTCCCTATCCTAATGCATCTCCTGGTACTCTCAGAAAGCTAAAACGTCAAGTTTGAGTTTTTGGTCAAAATCAAGGGTTGACCAAGTCAAAGCAATCGTGACTTACTCTATGAAGTCAGAGAACAAGTTAGAAGGGGCTTCTAAATTCAGAGCGTGGAATACAAGGATTGAACTCATCCTTGCCAATAATAAAGTGTTGGATGTCGTGAAAGGAAAGATCATGGAACCATAGTTCGAAGAAGGAAAAGATAAGGAACCTCAGAAGGTTGCAGTCATGGAAAAGTTCAAAGACAGTGACATCAATGCCATGAATATCATAGTGGAATTTATAAAAGACCACTTGATACCCTACATCTCCCATCTTGACTCATCTAAGAAGATGCACGATGCCCTAACAAACCTCTTCTCAGTCAGAAACATTGGACAAGTAATGAGTTTGAAGGATGAGCTCCGTGACATGAAAATGAATGATGATGACAACATAAAATCATACTTTGTGAGAATATCTCAGTTAAGAGATCAAATACAAATTATTGAAGAGATCATTTCAAAGAAGGAATTGGTAAATATCGTACTCAATGGTCTTCCCAAGACATGGGATGCATTTTCCGCAAGCATGAACACAAGGAAGGAGTATCCTACATTTGAAGAACTTTGGACTTTCTGTGCACAAGAAGAATCAAGGATCAGTGAAAAAGAAAAACCCCAAAAGGAATATGATTATCAAGCCTTCACAACAAGATTCAAGAATTTCAGGAATAAAAGGAAGTTTGGCTCCAGGAAGAAATCAAATCAAGAGAAAGATATGACAAAAATGCAATGCTTCAACTATCGAAAATATGGTCACTACAAGAATCATTGTCCCAAGATAAATAAAAGGAAGGAAACACATGAAGCATCAGTTGCCGAATAAAGAGAAACCTCAAAGAAGACCAAGCAGGATAAAACAAACTTCATTTTCTAAGACAAGGTAACAATACTCTTCATAGTTCTTGTACATACCATGTTTACATAGTCTCTCTACATATCTTGCATATCTATTTCTTAGAAGATAAGATGTTCAAAGACAAACCATATCTATGGAAAAACAACAAGATAAGGATTGTTATCACGATGACCACAAGTCAGGAAATACACATGAAAGGATGAATTACATCAACAACCCCTGGTAACAATTCACGTGGAAGTTATTACATAAGCAACAACTGCAAGATAAGACGAAATAAGAATCAAACTTAAAGAAACCTAGAAGAAGTAAAGAAATAAAGAAGTCAACAATCAAGAAGAAATTGTAAAAAGACTTGTGACACTTTGTAGAAGGCAATAAGGATGCAGACAAAAGCGTGAACTCTGTTAGATGGAGGGAGCCAATTATATATTTCCAAAAGAAGAGCATGCATTCATGCATGAAGAAAGGATTAGGAGGGAGCTAATCCTAAATTATATGATCCATTGAAGATGATAAAGTATCTATCCATGGTAGCAAACATGAAAATCATCACGTGTTCAGTGTGACTTTAGAAGAAGTCTTCTTCGAAAAGAAGCCTTAAAGTATCCTTGGTTGTCCATCCACATCCATGATCCTATGATGAAAGAAATAAGTTGGAATCTTCAGGGCATGGAATCTATAGAAAACTCCATGGACCCAAGAGCTAAACAGAAACATGAGGAAGAACATGAAGATTCCAAGATAGAAAGAAAAGCCTATATAACCAGTCATTGTATTGAGAATCACAAGACTACCAACCTGATCTGAACTCACAAAAAACAATCAAGAAGAGGAAATGAAAGTTGTGATGAAGAACAATGTATGGAAGACTTATGAATGTAAGCGTTGCGAGATCCAGAACTAGAGGTTCTCCCAGATGGAGGGAGAATACTATGACGATTGATTGTTCTAGTAAACCAGACATACCTCTACATGAGCCATTATATTGTTCGCAATATCCATGGGTTGGAGTTTACATCAGATGAATGCAAAGACTGTTCTCCAGAATAATTGAACAAAGAGCGTATGTAGAGCAGCCTCAAGGCTTTGAGGTATACCAGAAAGAGACCCTTGTATGCAAATGGAAGAAGATCTTGTATGGATTCAAACAACTTGGTATAGAGCCTCCAATGCACAACATAAGCATGGTAAAATCTTTCTATAACAAAGATATTGTATCATAATGGTTACTTAGAAGTCCAAGATAATGGATTTCCAATCCATGACAAATTCTCATGATGACAAAATAAGTGCCACTTGGATATGTTCCAGTTTGAGCTCTGCCACGATGTTATGAGCTAGTAGGAAACAAAAGAGTTGTATGCAACTATGATATACTATAATGATCAGAGCTATATGAAGCCTCCATAGAAAACCAGTGTTCCAGAAAGACTGAAGTACATTGAGATCAAGCATCACATTCTCCATGATGAAGTCCAAAAAAGAGAAGTGGTTCTCCAATATATATCTCCACATATGAGCGATAAGCAGATATTTTGGTAAAGCTTCTGTCCAAGATGAAAGAGTTTGCGTACTCAAGATGGATCTCATGGAGATGAATTCCTTATTGAAAAAGGAAGAGATGACTCCCAGGTTGGGAGGGAGAACTTATGTGTTATTGATTTATGGACAGTCATTTTTCAATTCGAAAAATGCTCCAAGATGAGCAGTTCCTTCCCAATTCAGAAAGTGGTTTGAGATTTATGACGGACATGCATTTTCTAGTTCGGAAAATGGTCCAGATCAAACGATCATTTTCGTAAGGAAAATGGTTCGATGGATTTATGATGTACCATAGACAACGATTCCCCTTGTGGCTAGTGTGGGGTAATGGTCTAGGACAATCTCTCTTCTTGAAGGTCACTCTCAGTAGTGGTCAAGAAGACTGGTCTACCTCGCTGGACAGTCATTCTTTTGAAGCTCACAGTTGTGAGTAGTTTTGAAGAAAGGTCTGTTTTGGAGGTTGGTGCAGGATAGTCATTTCCTTAGGAAATGGTCTGGACAATCATTCCCTAGGGAAGATTCATTCTCTCCAGGTTGCACTTTATTTAGTGCCGGAGGAATGGCCCAGATAGGAGAATGGTATAGGTTCAACAATCAGGGACAGACATTCCCTAGGGTAGACTTATTCTCTCCAAGTTGCACTTTGTTTAGTGCCGGAGAAATGGCCCAGATAGGCGAATGGTCCAGGCTCAGAAATCAGGACAAGTATTCTTCCTTGCTTGAGAAGAATAGTCTAGATAGCCCATCATTGATGTTTTACTCTTCGAGGGCAGATGCTCTTCCAGGTCTCACAGATGTGAGTGGAAGAATGGCCCAGATGATTCAGTTTGTATCATAACATTGTTTTTCTGTGCAGGTTGATATCATATGATATGATTGCCATGGAGATTGTATGTCTCTGGACAGTAGATGTATGCTACTGTGGTGGATGTGTTCCACTAATTATATGTCATTGATCAAGTAACTGTATGCTACTTGGTGTGGTAGTGTACCATTGGATTGTAGTTGTGTACTACTATGGATAGAAATAATTGTTTTCTATTGAATGACATTGTTCCGATTGCCTTGTAGATTATCCGTAGTGTTGAAAATGATTATCAACTAGATGGATGGTCAGTGTACTGATGGACAGAGATTCTCCAGACGAAAAATGGTCTAGAACATCTTTTCTTCTAGGACATATGCCCGGATTAGAAGAATGAGTTTTGTATCACTTCTTTAAGTAAGTGACTTATTTACCATCATGTTTGATTACTTAGATGGAGTATGGTTTTGAGAGATGATGCAATTGATGTTGTCAGATGACACTGATAGTGACGATGGTGTTTGTGATCTAATCATGATATAGTCTGCATGACTATGATGATGTTACCGATTCAATGGTATGTTTGTGCTCAAGACCATTTCCTTCAATGCCTCCCTAGCTGGGAGGGAGTGTTGATATTATGGTAGCTGCGGGAGGTATTTACCTCCATGTGTAAACCTGACGAGAATAGAATATTTTGGGAAGCAAGAAGAAACCCTAAATAATTGGCAAAGAACCCTAGAAGACAAGTCGACTCAAGAGAATGACTTGTATTAGGTTATTAGCCTCCAAGAGAATAAGTCGGCTAAAGGAAATGTTATATACTAAAGAATTAGCACCCAGAATGAGAAGTCGGCCCAGGCAGTCTGGAAGAAGTAATATAAATATAGGAGGCTAGTCTTCATTTTAGCCAGACTTCTCAGAATTACAACAGTAGCACTTGTGCGCACTACAAAAGGACAATCTTGTGCACAAGTCTTGGAGGAGCTGTTGCCGCCAGTTTTTCATTCTGTATTTTCAGTCTCTTTGGGTTGGACTCTCTGATCAATCTTGGTTATTCTTGCTTGATGCGTTGTCCCTAGAGAGAGATGCGTTATCTTGTTTGGCTATCTAGCCTAAGGTTTGCTTCCAGAATGATTCTCTGTCAAGGTTAAGATGCTTGGGGGTGGCTTCGGCCTATGGTTGGGTGACAATATCGTTATATTGTCTATGGTTAAACGAGCACATCCATTATATTCTAACACTATTGAGTATAACATGTAAATATATTCATTGTGTTGTGTGGGGTAGTGGAAAGTATTGCCATGGTTATATTGGTTGGATAGTTACTGGAGTGTTGTGTGGTGAACAATTTCACCGAGTTTGAGAATAATTAGGTTGGTTAAGGGACTTGAGAGAGTCCTTATCTAGTTTCCTTCACCTTGGTGGTATCATGGTTTAGCTTGGGGGTGGAATTCATAGTTGATTCCTATGGTTGGGTGAAAAATCACTCAACGACTAGTCAGGTGGACTTGCATTTTTTTTTATAGATAAGTATTCATACCTATCTCTATTTGGAAATATGTTTGTTTGCAATATGATGTGTGGTGCCTTGAATTTAATGAAATGTATGAATTTGAAATATGCATTGTTAGTGTGTTGCTATATTGTTTGTGCATATGAAATCGAAATGGTAATGTTGTTAGAGTTTCAAATTTAACCTAATAGTTGATTAATTAAAGACATAATTTAGTATGGACTGCCCTTATGGCCAAGGAAGGAATTTGGGTACATGACATTGTCGATTAACAAATCTAGGAAGTTTCTATCCAAACAACATCCATATCTTTATTTTTGTGCATGTACATCTTGAATATTCCATTTACACCATTGATAAATCCACCGTCTATGTCATAGTTGCCAGCATATGGTTCAACCAAGACATTTTGTTTGACTAATATTTTTGATTTTATTGTGTTTTGATAAGGTGCAAAGTTTCCTTCGCCATTTTACTCTTTGGTAATCACTTCAAGAGTTGTTACTTTTCCATTTACTTTTGAGAGGATTTCTTGATTATGTCTTCGCACATCTTTGTTTCTATAAAATAAAATAAAAAGGGAAGTAGTGAATCCAATGGTGGGGGTCTATAGTAACAATTGTCTATATAGTCTATATCTTCAAAAATTTGTTAGTTGACTCTCATTTTGTTCAAGATCTGGATGAAATCTTTATGTTTTTTATGCGTTTCAGTGTGAAATTGGAAGCATTTATTTTTTCCTTCCATAGTTGATATGCCATTTTCTATTTGTTTATTATTGGGGTTTCACAAATTAAATCATCTTTAACAAGTTGTGCTTGACACAAATATCACAAAAATGATTTTATCAACATGACTAAAATACAATGCCATGTTATGATTTATTTGTCACACGCATTTGTTAATTTGGTTTAAGAATGTTAAACCTACAATAGAGGCCTCATTGAAAATAACTACTCTTAGTTGTTGGAAGTGTTTTGCTAATATATCTAATGTTTCATTATTTAGTGGAAGGTATTTTGATTTGTTGAAAGACATGTGAAATGGATAATGCAGTGTGACCCCACTTGCATTGAAAGTTGTCTTTCCCATAAAGGAAATTATGTTTCCTTTTAATTGTAGTGGGTCATAATCTAATGTGTTTTTGTACAAGTGTACTAAAAATTGGAAAGTCATTTTTGCAATATATATTTTTCCAGTGCACTTGACTCCTTTCACTAAAAAAAATACAATAATGCATTTAGGTTTCTTTTTTTTCTTGTTATTATTGCTTTCACTATGCTTTATTATTGTTCTTTATTTAAATATCTCCAAAGGTTGTAGAATTCCACATTCTTTAACATATGTAGTTGTTTTATAATTCAAAAAGGTAGTTCAATCAAGCCTTTGGGGACACACACATGATCAAAAAATAAATAAATTACAGAGATACAACATAGATATAAAGATGCAAATTTTTTGAATATTTAGAAATTAGAATTGACCAATGATTAAAATTACTTTTCTTATTATCTTTTTGATCTTATATTAACACTCCAAAGGATTTTCCATTTTTATTTGATGGGTTGGAGGAGTTAGTCCTTAGTTAAATGTGTTAACAAGTTAGTGGCTAAGATTTAGGTTCAATATGAGTTAGACATAGGTTAGTGGGATATTGACTGTGATATTAACATAATTATAATCGGACATACCCTAACGTACCCACCTAACCCACTAACCCACCCCAATAGCCTACATAACCCACTAACCTATGTAATCTACTAAACCAACTAAACTACCTAACCTACCTCACTTAGAAACATGACATACATAAATCACTAACATACCCAACCCACCCCACTATCCTACGTAACATACTAATCGACATAGCCTATTACCAAACCCATAAACATAAACCATTGGCCTAACCCACCTATCACAACTAAGCTAACTAGCCTACTAACTTGCTACATAATTCGCCAAAAACAACCCATCTAACTTACTAATCCCCATCTAACATACATAACCTACCCTAGAAGCACACCTAGCCTAATCAATTAACCTATTGTACCTACCTAACCTACCCCTCTAACTCAATTAACCTTCCTAAGCCACCTAAACCCTAATGTACCCCACCAACCTACCTAACCTTCTAATCACTAACCCACTTAACCTACTAACCCATTAACCCACCTAAAAAATGTAATTCACATAACCATCCTAACCTAATCTACCTATAATCCTAGTTGGAAGCTCATTGTGGGCTAGATGGATGTTGAAGGGGAACTAAATGAACACTAAAGTGATGCCATATGGATGTTGGTGGGACTAATAGGATGCTACTAGGACACTATGATGCTACTAAAGGGAAACCCGAAGGATGCTAATGAGACATTATAAAGACACACATGTGATGTAATTAGGATGGAAAAATGAAAATGTGGGTGCAACAACTGATGAAGCAAGACTTAAAAAGGATGCTCGAGTAATATGTAGAAAATCTCCTCGTACATCCTTTTTCCCAATTTGAGTATAGAAGGATGCAAACATCTCGCTAAGACACATAATTTTAGTAGGGAAGGGTTTTGTTCATCTCAATGTTGGGAAATGGCATCACTAGTGTGGGTTTTGTCTTATCCTTTAGAACTTTTATGAAATTTTTGGCAAGGATGGGGTTTTATATAGAGGGCCTATCCATAAGAAATTTCTACAAGGATATGGTCTACGTGTTAAAAACTGAGAGAAAACTAGCACAACCAGAAAGAATGTACATAGATCCAATATTTATCTTGGAAAGCCTTAACCGAGAGAACCAACACCTCCATAGATATCTATTAATAACCTTGGCCAAACTAGCCAAGCTAGACCAACACTGGCCATTTAAGGCTCCTCACAATGGAGTATCTGAAGCCATTAAATAGGCTTCATCAATTACAACCCTAATTATTTTACAAGAATTAGATCACAATGAAAACACATGCATGGCCTCAAGATAACCATGAAAACACTTACATGGAGTGGAGATATCCATGAGAAGACATGCATGGACATGCATATCCATGAAAAGACATGCAAAGACTCACATCGAATACCATGGGCCCATAAACCACTAATAGTAAACCCAAAAATAATCGAATCAATGAATCTATGACTGATTCAATATTGACCCAACATTCCCCCATTTAAGCTTGACTTGATATAAACACCTACCCCCTCAAAGTTTATAAACCGGGTATAAGGAATACAACATGCCCCCTATCACCTAGGTCTACATCTAGAATTTATACCAGTGAACCATCAAACCAGGGGTACACATTCCTAAATAGGTCTTACAACCATATTCCCATTTTCATTTGATAAAATCCAACTCGATAAAAATAATTATAGTTGTATACCCAAGGATGTGATGCTATGAAACATCAACCTATTTCATTGCAAGAATCCCTCCTGCTCCAAATACAATTACATACACCAATTACTTATCTTACCACTGTATGCTTGAGAACAAGATGAAAAAAGCATCTACTAACTTCTTTACTAACATCCCTCCTTGATCCAAATACATTGGACCAAAGCACTGATTCACATATTACTTCTTCCTCACTATCACTCTCTATTTATTACAAACCTTGAACCCTACAGATTCCAACCCCAAACTGCTCACACATAAGAATAGCTATGGATCAAAAAATGGTGGATACCATTTGTGGTTTCTGTTATGGATTTCGAACCAAAAACATATAATTCTGGTTGTAATTGATGAAGTCTCTTTAATGGCTTAAGATACTCCATTGTGAGGAGCCTCAAGTGGCCAATGTTGGCCTGGCTTGGCTGATTTGGCAAGGTTATTAATAGATATCTATGTAGGTGTTGGTTCTACTAGTTAAGGGTTTCCAAGATAAATATTGGCTCTATGTGCATTCTTTCTGGTTGTGCTAGTTATCTCTTAGTTTTTAACATGGTATCAGAGCATGGTAGGCTTGAGATCTATAGAGAGAGTGGATTGGGAGTTTCCTTGATGATGGATTCACTATTTGGTCGTGGATATGAAGAAATGCATCTGTAATATCTAAAGATTGATCTATTCATGTATATGATGATCGGTTTCCTGAATGTGTAGATTTGGTGATAGATCTAACTAATCATTCAGATTGAAGCACTTGATACACTCGCTTGGAAGCTACAATGTACGTATTACATAAGTGCATGTGTGATACACAATGAGTCTGCCTAGAATAATCAAATAGTGCAAAATTTTCCTAGTTGAAGTGGTAGAAACCCCTAACAGGGTGCCCCTAACATTGTATTTCATAACGTTGGACGTGAAGTACATAGTTGGAGATTCTACAATGGGATTCCTTGGTCAGAATAAAAAAATGACTGCAATTTTTTTCTTGGTGATATTTCTAGTGGCCTTGTGTGTGAGATCAGTGGTGGGTACTCATAGAGAGGTTAAGGATTCGAGCCCAAGTGATGCTCATGGATCATGGTGTAGATGGGGGCTTGTAAGGAAGTGAATCTATACATGAGTATGATGGGATTTCTTTCTCGGTGATGCCATGACTTAGGACAAGAAATATCATGGAGAGCAGTAGGGATGTAGCATGGGTGAGTAGCTTGGTGTCACGAGAGCTTAGACATGTGGCATTAGAGCACATATTTGGATTTAGGGGGACACCTTTGTTGTTGATGGTTTTTCTCGGTCTTGATAGATCTTGGGTCTATGATAAACCTGGGTTCAGTGGGAGCTTTGCAGTGGTGATTTATATGTTGAAAGAGAATGGCGAGTAGTTCTAGAATTGAGATTGAGGAGTTTAATGGTCAAATATTTGAGCTATGGAAGCTCAAGACGGAGGACCTTCTTGTAGACAAAGAACAATGGAATGTTGTGGATCCTGATACACAACCTATTGGTACAAAAACTACTAGTACTCAATCCATTGGTATGTACAAATAAGACTAGCAGAAGCTGGATAGAATAAAAATAAATATGATTCGAATATGACTGGAAGATTTAGTATTACTAAATGTGTCGGGATAATCTACAACCAAGGAACTATGGGAAAAGTTGGGGAATTTGTATCAGTTAAAGTCTGTGGTAAACAATTTTTTTCTTTGAAAGAAGCTATATGATCTTAGGATAGAATATGGAGATTTTGTGACAGAGCATCTAAACACCTTCAATACTCTAGTAAGTAAACTTGTCTATGTTGATATTAAGCTTACAAAAGAAGATAAGTGTGTTTCCTTGTTATGTTCTTTTCTAGACTCCTGGGATAATCTGACTATAGAAATTGGTTGCACAACTCAATCTGCATTGAAGTATGAGGATGTAGTTGTATCCTTGTTGTCGGAAGAGATGAGGAAAAAAAACATGGATAGTTATAACATAGATGATTTAGTTGTAACAGGTCATCCCTAAGAGAAGAATAAAAAAAGGTCTTTTGTGAGGGGTGGAGAGATTTAAATCTAGAGGTAGATCTAAATATTTGGGAAAATCTTTGAGGAAATGATGGAAGTGTGGTAAATATGGGTGTAGTAGCCGAATAAATTTAACATCAATTAATTACACAAACATAACAGTAACTTCTACTTGATTTCAGAAAATTCAATAATTCCTTTTAATTTAGCACATACACATGTTAAATTTATCAACAAATATTAATTTTATAATAGAATAAAACAAATACGTAAATTAAAAATACCTTGGTCTGATGCTAACCCTCCACTTTCCACTTGCCTTGTTGACCTTGCTGTTGCTGCCTTGCCCAGCTTGAAGCCACAGACCAACTGTCAGGCTGCTAAATTGAAGATTTGAATGACCTGAAACACTAAATTGTCAAACCAGGGTTGGTAAACTTTGAGTTGCTACACTGTATGTGTGGGTAAGGCTCTAGTCCCTATCTGAATGCTATCCTTAGAAGAAAACACAAACTCATTCTTAAAAACTGAATCCTAATGACTATCCTGAAACTGATCATCTCCTATTTAGTCCATCAACAGAAACAATCCTATGCCTAAGTGCAGATGCTTCTATTTCTACTCTGATGCAATTTCAAAAAACTATCTACCACTACTTTTAATCATCTATCATCACCATTTCTATTTAAGCCATGACAAAAAGAGTATTTCCTAAAATGCATTTAATCTGAACATCAACAATAAATCTAAATCTATCTACAGGAAAACAGAGAAACACCCT
>ML788558.1:329195-366176 GCA_009831015.1 Picea engelmannii | reverse complement strand
AAAATTTAATAAATAAATAAAATATATTATTTACAACTAAAATTAAAATTAAGCCAATTATAAAAAAAAAGACTTTGTATTGGCAACGTGGGGATTGCATGCGGCCCACTTGCCCCAAGACTCTCAAGTCGGCAACGTGGGGCTTGCATGCGGCCCACGTGCCCTTCGCTCTCCTTATTTGGAATAAAAAAATGACCATCTCTTTTAAACCCTAGACTCTTCTACTTCTCCCTCATTTGCTGTGGATGTGCGAGGAGGCGTGAGGGAGCATGTCCGCCATGGTTAACCCTATCCTCCATACTACCTGCAACTCAGGTGACATCCATACTCCACTCACCTCATCACAACAATTATGGACAACTATGGAACTTGGCAATTGTGTTGGGCTATATGTTGCATGGCTTGGTTTGATTTGGTAAAGTTCATGAAAATAGTGCAACAGGCTGGACTACTTGTGGATCTTCGCATTGGTCCATATGTATGCACAGAATGGAACTATGGCAGGTTTCCATGGATATTGGTAGAATTTGCAAGGCCTGTGGAAGGACTCTGTTTGCATTGCTTCTACATCCCTGTGAACAATGACTGCCGAGATCATTCATCAAGTTATCTTCCTCTTCTTTTGCATCGCTGTTTTCATGCAAAAGCAAGAATATTGCAACTTTAACGTTCAATTCTAACTCTGACTCGAGAGGAAGAAGGCACTTGTGCATGGTTTCGAACTTGTGGAGGTCAAGGATGGACGTCACTCCTCTGCAGACTGCGCAAGTGGATTTTCCAATTTCAGAAACATTTTTCAGGAATGCATTGGCATCAATGGAGAAAACATATCTTAGCAAGAATCTAACAGTTAGTTCTGTTCTGGATTTTGTTCGGACATGTGATGGGGGTCAAGTTTGCTATGATCATTTTGCCTTCCGCAAATTTAATGTGGACAATTGTGGAATCAGTGCACTTGCACAGTTTGTTTTTCCTTGATTTTGGCTACATTACTCATGGAGAATTAAGTTTTCCTAGAAAGCATTTGAGAGAACTATGGTTTTCTCCACCGCAGCATCTTTTGGATTGCAATGGAGAAGGTGTAAATGGACCATTGCCAAGAATTTTTATCTCAGAGCTCCTAGTTGAAAAACTAAGTCCTGAAGCTCAGGAGGAAAACAAAGAATCTTTAGATGTTGATGTTTGTGTGAACAGACAATAATAAATAAATACACAAGTATCTCTTATGGTGGGAGAAAAAATGCTGCTCTTGCAAGCATTTAGGGTTTGCATAAAGGGTGAGAAACATAATTTTAAGGGAAGAAATGTGTCTCACTTAGATCATGCAGAGTTACACTGTGCAAGTGATGAATTTATCTCCAAATGCAACAGAACAACATGTCTGAGATTTCGTCTCCCACTTTGGAACGATCGAAAGCGTTGAATTGGAGAGGTAAGCTCAAGTTTTTTAGGGATTTTTTTGTTTTTGTTTCAAATATGTATTGTTTAAGGTCGCCAGGAAGTGTTGAATTAGAGAGGTAGCCTCAAGATTTTGGGGATTTTTTTCACCAACACTTTTACCCGGTTCGTTTTGACTGCATTAAAGAAAAAACATGTGTTTAGGGGGGTTTGAACCTCGGTCTGAGTATTAAGATTGCTTAAGATTGTTTAATTTTTTTTTTTTAGGAGATTTATGTATAAATTGTGGAATGAAGAGGTTTTGCGCTTGCGCTGGGCTTTAGTGACTTATTTGGCTTTGTTTGACCTGTCGACTATGAGTTAACTCGTGTCTTGGGTTGTGTCCACCCCCTCCCAACTTTATGCTCACTCACTGGGTATGATCCAGTTTCAGGGATTCATGCACATACATACAAACAAGATATATATACCAAAGTGTTCGTTACCAGGGTTGATAAGATATATGTACGCATTGTGTATTGCAGCTTTACTTGTGGGTATAAGTGTGAATGCGTAAGGCGGTTATAGATGAGGAGGAAAGGGTTTGAAGTGATAATTTATTCATTATTTTTTTTTTATTCTTCACTCTTTGAATACAAGCAAGAAGATATCCACAATGGATTTGCTTCACGATTAATTATTGATTTGTTGTATTTTCTTTTGTCAAACATAAATAAATTATAGATTATACTATGTCAGGCCTTCTCCTCAGATGATAATGGATTTCGGCTCCAGGCCCACTCACGAAAATGATTAGCAGAAGAAGAAGGAAAAAATGTGCAGTTTTGTAGAGAAGCTCGGCTGGAGGATCTAGAAACATGACGAGGCAACAGTTTAGCAATTTTGCATGGACTTGGGTGTAAAAAAAAAGCACATACTCAAGATGTGGATGCATAACAATAAGCATACACTAGCAAAACAAAATATTTAACATTTTCCACTTGTATATCATTATATCTTTTCATTTTCAATTCGTACTGTTTATATATATTTAGATTTGTTTATATATAATCAAAATAATAGTGTGTTTGGTTTGCAGGTTAGGTGGGACTGGAGCTAGAGCTTGGAGCTTTGGCCCTTAGGCCCAGATTTCAAACAAAAATCTCTTATACCATGTGTAGTAGCCGAATAAATTTAGCATCAATTAATTACACAAACATAATAGTAACTTCTACTTGATTTCAGAAAATTCAATAATTCCTTTTAATTTAGCACATACGCATGTTAAATTTATCAACGAATATTAATTTTATAACAGAATAAAACAAATACGTAAATTTAAAATACCTTGGTCTGATGCTAACCCTCCACTTTCCACTTGCCTTGTTGACCTTCCTGCTGCTGCCTTTCCCAGCTTGAAGCCACAGACCAACTCTGCCCAAAACCGAGTTTCCACCCTGCCAACTAGGACAACGACCTAGCTCCAGGATACTATATGGATATCCTGGCCCCCGTGCCCAAAACCCCCAGCAAACCGGTGCCCCCTGTACTAACCCTTCCTGACTACAGAACTCAAACTCCCCTGCACAATCCCAGAGAACCCTCCCAAAAAATTTCTCCCCATAGAATGGTAATCCCTCCTTCGTAAACCTCCTCCCCTCATATCCCTCCTTCACCGCCCTTTCTCCTCATTTATTACCTTATCTACACATTCATTACCTTATCCGATTATTAATTCTTTATCCTATTATTAATGCTCCTTATCCTTATTTATTAATGCTCATTATCCTTATGTATTAATGCTCCTTATCCCCTCCGTATACATAATCCTTTAATTTACCAATTAAATTTATTATCCCTTTTAAATTTAATACCCATGTTATTGAATATAATAGGTAGTTAATTAATTAATTAGTTAATCAAAATTATAACCTTTAATTAATTAATAAATACTTAATTAATATCATTAGACCAATCTTTGTTTAGTTATTAACATGTTAGGAAAAATTAATTACCTAATAAATCTTTTACTTAATAATCCCTAAGTATATATTCTACTAGGGTTGTTACAATGGGCATTATAAGAAATATTACAGGTCTAAGAAGGTTGTGTTGTGGCAAACAACAACCCTCCTATTTTTCTTCTATGTTCAATTGCAAATTAGGGTCCCTTTTGAGTTTAATTTGAATTTTTACTTTGTCTCTGTTTGTTTTTCTTAATTAGAATGGTTTACATAGGATTTTTGTACATATTTTGTGATTTTAATTTTATTACTGGACATTATTACTACTAATCCTTGGAGTGAATTTAACATTGATTTTGAATTTCATGATTTCTAACTTGAAATTAAAACATGATATTGATTGATTTTGTTGATGACTGGTTCTTGTTTTCTTGGTTCTGTTACAAGTCATTTCATTATATTCCACATGAGATACATAATAAAATTTGGTTGACTAATCAAATATTTGGGCTTGCTATGGTTATAGTCATGATATTTATTATAACTTGGACCTACGATGACTTACATATATTCCGAGACTATCACTCAAATTTTTTATTATAAGATCGCTATGATTGTCATGCCGTGAATTTTGGTTATCAATGTTATCGTGTATATATTATGCAAAGGTCTTGGTAATCAATATTTTGATGATTATTTTAAAGACTATTTTTTTTTTTTAATTTTATACCAAGATTTTATCGAAACCACACAACATGAGTTTATGAAATATCATTACAATGTCTTTGGGCATAGGATAGCATACTATGAAAATTCATGGGTCTTTATGATTGTTACAAGTGTCAGTGCTCCTTGAAACAAGTGATAGCCTTATGGCATACCACGATTATTAACACTTGGTCTCTGTATTAATCAAGATCATCCTTTATTGTACTGGCTATTAAATTCAAATATCATTCATGGAATATCGAAAAGATAGGTTCAATGCACAATGCCATTAGCGTGTCTTGGGGTCTTCATATTATTGGGTTTTGTATGACTATGATTTGAAGTTTCTTTCATCTCCTTTGCATTCGCTGATCCATATTTTATGAGCAGAACGAAATGAATACAGATTATTAATAGGTGCTTAACACAAAATAAAAGAGATACAGTAAAACTGTTTTTCTATTCAATAATGAAATAAGCTGAAACTGTAAAATGTAGCGGAAACAAGCTTGCTGGAATGGTGGTGGCTTATCTCTGAGAAGAGATGTGACAACAGCATGCATTCACAAGAAGCAGGTTACAATGAGGCTCTGAAGACCTTTTTACAATAAGCAAGAATTCCAAAAACCCTAGACATCCAAAAACCTAACCATAGGAGATGAAGCGCCAAAAGTCATGTGGGCCCCGTTTGGGTAAGCTAGTACATCAACTTCCTGGGGTCGTAACTTTTACATACGATCTCCGTTTTAGGTGTGTGATAGCCCGTTGGAAAGGTATCATCGAGGAGATTCATTTTGGGGGATCAATTGTGCCTTTGAATATTATTGAGGAGATCTATATCGAAAAACCTTCATTTAGGCCCTCAAAATGGCCCCGAAAGTAAAAACTACTAAAAATAGTAAATTGCCAAAAATGTCAAAAAACTATTTTGAGCCAGTTGGAAAAGGTGGGTGGCCACTGATATCCATCTGGATCAATCCTCCCTCCTTAGGAAGAAATGGTCTCCATTGCATTGAGGTCCCCCATTAGATGAGGAAATTTCTACTGAATTTGGCCCTGAGTGAGCCACTTGCCTTGGTGCAGAAGCTGCACTGCTTTGACGACTCGATAAAGCTGGATCATTTGTTGTCGAGTGCCCTTGAATTGTCTGTCCACAATCTGATCATTGGATGCCTGTTGTATGTAGTCGGGGTTGAGCTCTGTTGGTGTCAGTTGTTCTGCTACTTCTGAGGTCTCCAATAATGGTGGGAAATAAGGGTGAAGGAGATCCACGTTGAACACTGGGTGTAGGCCAAGGAAAGGAGGAATGTTGAGCTCAAAATAATTATCCCCCACGGACTTGGTGATAGTGTATGGTCCATAAAGAAGTGGGCGAAGCTTCCGATGGGGTCCTGTAAGGCGTTCTTTCTGAAAGTGCAACCAAACTTTGTCACCCACCTGAAACTTATGCGGCACCCGATGTTGATCATGGCGCTGTTTGTACTTGTCATTGGACTTCTGTAGGATATCCTGAACCTATTGGTGGATGTGATGGATCCGCTCAATGAACCAGGTGGCTTTGTCAGCTTCAGTTGGAGTAGGAGATGAGTCAGTCGAGGTGATCGCAAGGGGAAGTGCAACATCTATGGGACCCAATGGTTGGAATCCCAACCCCACTTGAAAGGGGATGTGGATGGTTGAGCTATGCAAGGCTTGGTTGTAGCTATACTGGACATAGGGAAGGCTCTCATCCCATGTGCGAGGGTTCTTTGAATTATACATGCGAAGGATATGCACAATCATTCGATTTACAACCTCGGTTTGGCCATCTGTTTGGGGGTGGAAGGCCGTGGATTTGGTGAGCTTGGTGTCCAACAGTGACCAGAGGCTCGACCAGAATGTGCTAATAAATCGACTATCCCAATTTGAGACAATGGTTTGTGGGATTCCAAAATGTACCCAGACTGGTTCAAAGAAGAGCTTGGCAGTGGCCTCTACTGTGACTCTCTTCTTGCAGGCAACCAGAATCACCATCTTAGAAAAGCGATCAACAACCACAAAAACATAGTCATTTCTCCACTTGGTGGATGGGAGGCCCGACATGTAGTCCATTGAGATGGATTCCCATGGCCTATCATGAGTAGGAAGAGGGGTGTACAGGCCTTGTTTCTTAGTGGTCGGTTTGGCAATAGCGCAGGCAGTGCAGGAACTGATATAATTGCTGACCTTCTGTCGAAGTTTTGGCCAGTAGAAATGTTTCTGTAGCATCGCTACTGTCTTTTCAACGCCAAAGTGTCCTGCCACCCGAATGTAGTGGGATTCCCAGATCAGCTTCAATTGCTCACTTGATGGAACACAGATATGGCCCAGACGACACAACAACCCATCCTGAAGATGGAAATTATCGACAACTGCATTTGCACCCAAAATTTGGTAGGTGGTGACGAAGTCAAGGTCTGTCTCATAGAGTTGGGGCCATCTAGATGTCTCATGGACATAAGAGTCTAGCACCATGGTGAGTGTTGCGACTGGCGGTCCACTGAGGCAATCGGCGACGCAATTGGTGCTTCCTGTTTTATACTTGATGTTGAGGTGGAATTGCTGCAAGTACGTTGACCACTTTTGACAGCGGTCATTCTGCAGTTTTCCCTGTGTTTGCATGAACTGAAGTGGCTTATGATCAGTGTGGATGACTGTCTCCTTCCTAAGAATGTAATGTCTCCACTGGCGGCATGCTTGCACAATGGAGTACATTTCTTTGTCGTAAGTAGGGTACTTACGGATAGTATCTGACAGTGTCTCACTATGATAGGCCACGAGGTGGCCGTGCTGAGTGAGAACGGTGCCCACAACATAGTTTGAAGCATCTATCTTGATCTCAAAGGGATTCTGCAGGTCTGGTAGTGAAAGTATTGGGTCTGATCACAAGCGTTTCTTCAAATCATCGAATGATTTTGGTTGGGACTGACCCCATGCAAATTTTGCCTTACCACCACCCCTGTTTATTTGGTTGAGGGCCCATGAAATATGGGAGAAACCCGACACGAGCCTGTGGTAGAAATTAGTAAGTCCCAAGAAGCTCTGAAGCTCAGTGAGTGTTGTTGGGGCTGGCCAGTCACGGATGACTTGGATCTTGGCTGGATCCACATGAAAACCATGCTGATCAATGATGTAGCCCAGATAATGGACCCTATCCATGCCGAAGGAGAATTTTTCTAGGTTTGTGTATAGCTTGTGCTGCCGCAGGGTGTGCAAAACCTGTTGAATATGCTGCAAGTGTTCGGCCCAAGTCTTGCTGTAAATTAGAATGTCATCCAGATACACCACTACAAAAGTATTGGTGAATGGTCACAGGATATCATCCATCATCCTCATGAAAGTGGTTGGAGCATTTGTCAAACCAAAGGGCATGACCAACCATTCAAAAATTCCTTCCTTTGACTTGAAGGTGGTCTTCCATACATCTATCTTTTCTATCAGGACCTGGTGGTAGCCAGACTTCAGATCAATCTTATTGAAGTATTTGGCCCCTGTGAGTTGATCAAGGAGGTCATTGATTCGGGGAATCAGTTACCGGTTTCTGACAGTGATTTTATTCAGATCCCGGTAATCAATATAGAGTCGCCAGGTTCCATCTTTCTTCTGTACTAGCATGATTGGGCTCCCGCAAGGTGATGATATGGGGCGATTGTACCCCTTGTGGAGAAGTTCTTGGATTTGTCACTTGACCTCCTCATTCTCTAACAAAGAGCGATGATAGACTAGCCCATTGGGCAGCGGTGCACCGGGGGTCAAATCAATGGGGTGCTTGACCTGGCAGTGCAGAGGTACCCCTGTAGGCGAGGAGAAGATATCTGAGTATTCTTCCACGACCTTATCTACTTTCTTCTACTATGTGGAGAGGTCAACTGCAGAGACCCTCTCTTATTCTGAGAGTGAATCACAAAGAAGACAAACTTCCCCATCTGAGAGACGACCTTCCTGCATTTCTTAGCAGAGATCAAGGAAATAACACTAGGTGGGACTGCCTCGGGTATCCTGTACAATTTCCTGTTCAAAGTAATAATAACACTACGAGGCCTAGACTCATATACAACATGACGTTTTCATAAATAAGGTTGGCCCAAAAGAAAATCACAAACTTCAAGAGGAGCAACATCACACAATACCTCGTCTTTGAAGGGCTTGATGCCGTATGACAGTCGACACTGTTGGTTGACGTGGAGATCGCTTCCTTGGCAGAGCCATCCAATGGTGTAGGGTTGTGGGTGCAGCATTTTTAGCAGGGCCAACCGCTTGACGACCTCTGCTGAGATGAGGTTCTTCTGGCTACCTCTATCAACGATGAAGTGCATCAGGGTGCCTTTTACCCACATCTGTGAATGGAAGAGGCACTCTCCTTCTTCTGGCTCGTCTGGTTCACCAGGCTGGAGCTTGGTGGTAGCAACGGTGGCACTGGGTTCCGCATCAATGATCCGTCTTCCCCTTTCTGGTTCTGTCTTAGAGTCAGAATCTGCATCTGATTTAGAGGATTTCACTTCAGCCACCAGGGACTTCTTTGAGCGGCAGTCAGCAGTGTTATGCCAAGGGCTCTTATGGAAGTCGCACCACTTCCCGGTATCTTTCTTTGTCTTTCTGGTGTCCTTCTTTTCTTGCATCTTGTATTGGTTGTCTTGATACTGTCCATATTTTCTCTGTCCTTTGTTTGGTGGGTTGGGGCCGCCCTTTCCTGGATTTTGTTGTGAGGGGTTCCCAGGCCCAAATTGCCGCATCTTTTGTTTGAGCTTCTGCTCAATTTTGATGGCATATCGGTAGGCCATGCCCAAGGATGAGATGTCCAGAAATTCCATTTCGGTCTGGATGTATCTATGCAGAGCATCGCAATACTTGAGCACTAGATGTCGCTCTGAATCTTTGATACCCAACTTGGTGCGCAAGGTATGGAAGATATTTGTGAAATTTGGCACTGCTTGGTCTCTTTCTTTCCGCAGTGTGGTCCATTTGGTATACAGGTCATCATAACTTCCGACAGGGTAGTATTGTTCCTTAATAACATCCTTGAAGGATTCCCAGGTGGCCGTGACTGGAAATAATGCGTTTTCCTCTATTTTCTTTTGCTCATAGAAAGTTTCCCACCAATCTTTGACATGGGGAACGACTTTGAGGAGCGCAAAAGTAATCTTTTCTCTATTCGAAAATTTATGAACAGAAAAATACCCTTCTAGTAGATTCAACCACTTGTCTACAACATCTGTGTCTATCTAACCTTCAAATATAGGAATATCAAAGTTTATTTGTACCTTGAAGGGGGCGACACCTCCGTTCGAAGAAGATGCGTCGCCTGTTGGTAGTCGCCAAAGGATTTGCGCGAAACTATCCATCATCTTGTTCCTATGTTGTGTGAGGGCTTCCTCAATCAACAGTTTGAAAGGATCTCCTATCCCATAATATTTATTTTCTCCTTCCATAGGAGGTCGCTTGGGCGTGTGAGAGCTTCTGTCCTTAAGAGAAACAGGCTCGAGACCCAACTCTTTGTACTTCGACCTCGTTGGGGACATGCATTAAGACGACAAGGAGCAGACTGCTCTGATACCACTGATCCGGATTTTATGAGCATAACTAAATGAATACAGATTATTAACAGGTTCTTAACACAAAATAACATAGATACAGTAAAACTGGTTTTCTATTCAATAACGAAATAAGCTAAAACTATAAAATGCAGCGGAAACAAGCTTGCTGGAATGATGGCGGCTTATCTCTGAGAAGAGATGTGATGGCAGCACACATTCGCAAGAAGCAGGTTACAATGAGGCTCTGAAGGAATTTTTACAATAAGAAAGAATGCCAAAAACCCTAGACATCCAAAAACCTAACCCTAGGAGATGAAGCGCCAAAAGTCATGTGGGCCCCGTTTGGGTAAGCTAGTACATCAACTTCCCGAGGTCGTAACTTTTGCATACGATATCCGTTTTAGGCGTGTGATAGCCCGTTGGAAAGGTATCATTGAGGAGATTCATTTTGGGGGCTCAATCATTCCTTCAACTATAATTAAGGATCTCGATACCAAAAAACCTTCATTTAGGCCCTCAAAATGGCCCCGGAAGTAAAAACTACTAAAAATAGTAAATTGCCAAAAAATGTCAGAAAACTGTTTTGAGTTAGTTGGAAAAGGTGGGTGCCCACCGATATCCATATGGATCATTCGATTTCCCTATGTCAAGCCGACTTTGTCTGTCATGGCCCCTGTTTCCAGAATCGAACCCCCAGGCTCTAAAATTATATAAGCACATGATGAATGTATACCTCTATTACAAAGAGTGGGATGGATGCGATTTCTTATGTATTTTCATGGCCATAACCTGTAAGTAGTGATGGATTTTGCACAAAGATTCAATGGTCGAATGACAAAAGTGGGAGAAATGGAGATTCAGGTTAATGAAGCCATAATCGTTGAATCCACATATTTACCATTGTCAGGGGAAGCTTGGTCCAAAAAAATGTGCCAGTGAAAGTCATTCCATGGTCAAAATTTATGGTGTCGACCGAGGTAGCATATAACCCAAAAGCTATGTCGGTTAGTAAAGTCCAACATAAACACAATACATTATTATCAAATGTTATTTCCCCTGTGAGGGCCGTTTTAGTTTTCTATTATCATTTCAAATTGATAATGGTCTTCCTAGGTTATCAATTAATTTTGTCATTTTATCTATGGAAAAGTTTGTCCAAGATGGAAAATTTTTACTAGTGTAAGTTTGGAAATCTTGAAAGAACCTTGTTTCATCATGGGCTTATTTGCACCTTGGTTGAATTCCACCTAAATTGAATTGGCGATTCATGGAAAAAACTTTATTCAGAGAAACCAATTCTCTGAAACCCCAAAATCTGTCAGCCACTCTCTAAAGTTCGATTCATAGTTTGAATCCAATAGTCCGATTGTAGTTGATCGTAAAAATGATAATATGGCATGTAATGAAACTATGCCAAGAATAAATCCAAGTATGAGTAGAAAATTGGACTCAAATCTTGATCCTATGGAAATGAGTGAAAATCATAAATCTTCTTTTGAGTTTATTGATCAAAGATGTGTGACTCATGTTGGAGAAATTTCTATTTTTGGCACACTAATTCAGTGGGAGTTAACAGACTAGTTCTATTTTAGATCATCACTATTATGATATTATGAATGCATGCATTATGCTATTATGGAATGTTATGTCCTATATATGAGTGTATTCCACTCATTCATTGATCATATTGATCATCATCTATGTATCAATAATCGACTCATTGGAGTAGTGTGAATATATTTTCTCATTCCTCCATATTGAATCTATCTTCATTTCTTGATAAGCTTTGTTTGTAATTTATTTAGCTATATATCCTGTGCAGGTTTCAATGAAACATTGACATGGTATCAGAGCTACGCTGCTTGGAGCAAGCCAAACAAGCTAGAGAATAAGGAAATCAAAATTTCTACGAGCAAATTCATGTAACAGACACTGTCGCACCCTCTCTGTGTTGAAAGGAGTGGTCGTCGCACCCAAACTTATGATTTTTTCAAATTTTGGGTTGGTTTCTCCCTAGACACTGGAAAAGGGTGACCAGGTTGCTCCCAATACACTGGAAAAGGGAGACTAACCAAAACTGGTCTCTCTGTCTCTTAAGGGAAGGTGCATCCACCTCTAAAAACACCTTTCTTGTTGCAGTTATATCTCCCAAATATTAACTTTTTGAGAAAAAGGATCATGCAAAAATTAAATAGACCCATTATGCAAGTGGGTTTTCAACCATTTGGTGAGATTCCTCACCGTTTTCTCAAAAAAGAAGCTAGAATATTGCCTCCTGAAATTGATACAAATTTTCCACTTAACGTGCCCTTTCTACAGTGATTTATCAATTTTTCACTTGTAGATTGAGAGTAAATTTTTAGGGGTTCTCAGAAACAGTGGAGGAGATGGATACCACACCTATTCTATAGTCAAACTTGGTGGTAATCCTCACACCATACAATTATTTTGATTGGAAGCCCAAGGCAGAATTCCAACTCAGAAGGAAAGGACTCTACAACTTGACGATGGGGACATAAAAAAAACCTACATCAATAATTGAGAAGATGAGATGGGTGAACCGAAAGGATGAAACCACACGAATTATTATTGAATTGATTTCAACCGATCTATGGTTTCATGTTACCACATGCAAGACTCCAAATGAGATCTGGACTACCTTGGAAAGTCTGTTTGGAAAGCATGATGAGATGAGAGGTCATATGCTTGAGGTAGAGTTGAATACTTTAGATCCTAAAAATTTAGGTTTTGATAATATACATGATTTATTTACTAATTTTAAATCTTTGATATTGATCTTAGAAACTTGTGGTATTGATAAGTTTAAACAAGTGGACCAACTTATTCTAACAATCTTGGTCAAGCTAGGACCATAATATGTTGTTTATGTTTCCACTTTCCATTCAGACATGTATCACATGGGAACAAATTGGAACATGCCTACCATGGATGAATTCATTGATTCTCTCACACATGAGCAGGAAAAAAACATTCATATGGGACTAGTCAAGGATACCAAAGCACATGCACTCACCATGCATGATGGAAAAGGATCATCCAAAAAAAATGAGAAGGAGAAACATAACAAGAAGGAGGGATATTCCAAACCCTTCAACAATTCTTCAGGTTCCAAGAAGAAAAAAAAGGGAAAGCAGTGCACTTACTACAATGAACCGAATCATGAAGAATCCACATGCATGAAGAAGCAAATCGATCTTATGGCCTAGGTACTTCAACATAACAAGATTGGAAACTTCATTCCAAAAGGAGTCAAGAAGAAAAAGGAAGAATATCTTGCTCCTAAGAAAGGTAATCGTCATTCTCTTGTTGCAATTAATTCCTCATCTGATTCATGGATTATATATTTTGGCGCATCGCATCATATGGTAGTGAAAAGGAAAGTTTTTACTTCTTTAAGTTCATTCTCAAGACCCCCTATTCTCATGGGGGATGATACTCCAGTAGCAGTAGTAGGGGAGGGAAGAGTGGAACTCCATATTGGTAGTTTTGAGAATGTTTTGCATGTTCTAAAGCTTTTTATGAATCTACTCTCAGTTTATTAGATCACTCATAAAGGTAAAAAGGTTGAATTTATATCAGATTCAGTTTCTATACTTGACATGCATGACAATTCCATCATTGCAATTAGTGAGGTGGATCACAAGTTAAGGTTGTATAAATTCACTAAATTTTCAGACGATGACTCCTCTTTTCTACTTACACATAAGGAGAGTAATTTGCATGCACCTCCAGTGCAACATGTAGATATTATTTTGCTTCCATCAGTTTCAGACATTAGAGATGATTCCATAGACTCAAATTATGTACAAGGAAATAAGTAGGTAGTATATCCGGATAAGAAGCTAGCGTAGAAGTTTCAACAGATGCCAAAGAGGGAACAATTCACACTTCAGGAAATAGGTGTCCTTGTAGGGAATCCATTGGATTTGAGTAGGAATCAATCTCATCGTGAGGAGCCTTCTCATGTACTTTCAGCTTCTTAAATTGTGATTCCAGTGCATTGCTATGTGGTTCAATCTACTAATCCACATACCTACAATAAGGCTATGGGAAATCCATTATGTCAAGCAACCATGCAGAAAGAGTAAAAATCACTCCTAAAGAATCAAACTCGGGATCTGGTTCCACTTCCACCAGAAAGGAATATATTCAAGTGCATATGGATCCATAGGATCAAGAGGTAGAAGGCTAGACAGGTTGCCAAAGGACTTCATCAGATCCATAAATATTTCTACATCTTCACGAAGACTTTCAGTGAGCAGAAGTTTCAAACTTTGCGGGATCATATTGCAGTAAAGAACACAATTTCCTAGTAGCTTCCTTTTCTTCTTTTGATGCATTTTCTTTTGAGGGGGGGTTTTGTTCCCATGTGGTTTACCGCTTTCCTCATTTTTGTTTAGTGTTCATTAGTTGATTTGTACATGAGTACCTAATATGGCCTAGTAGCCAAGACTCATTTTTTACTCCATAGTGATGTTCAGGGGGGGTTTTGGAGAAATTTATATTTTTGGCACACTAGTTCAGTGGGAGTTAACTAAGTAGTTCTATTTTAGTTCATCATTATTATAATATTATGCATGCATGCATTCTCCTATTATAGAATGTTATGTCCTATATATGAGTGTATTCTACTCATTCATTGATCATTTTGATCATCATCTATGTATCAATCATCAACTCATTGGAGTAGTGTGAATATATTTTCTCATTCTTCCATATTACAAGTTCCCCCCCCTTAAAAGTGCTTTGTCCTCAAATCATAGTTATAAAATACTTATCTCTTGCTCTGACTTGTAATATTGTCTCCTGATTCTTCATTCTTGATTCAATTATCATTGAGTATCTGAGACAATAGAATCCTTTAAGCACTGAGCATAACTATAGAATTGTAAAGGAGTCTTCCCACCCTAATTTGATCTTCTGCGAAACTGTGTGTTTATAGGGTTCTTGGAAAAAACTTGATATATTTTGACTCCCCTGATAACTTCTACTTTGAGCACCACTTGTAATGGAAGCAATATTCTTTGGAATATTGATAATTTGTTTTTGTTGATACATTGATTGGTTGAAGTATAAACTTTTGTGATTATGATGTCGATAAAACATCCTAGCAATTTGATCTTTACTTCTTATACTTGTAGTTTTTTCTTGATTAATTTTTGGAATTGAGTCTTCTTCATACCCCTGGCTTGTTTGTACTTCGACATTTGAATACCTCTTTAGATTAGTTGGATTTTCATCCTTTTGAGTCATAAGGTTGACTGTGTTTACATCTAAAGGATTATCTATTTCCATAGGTTCAGTCATTGTCTCTTTATCAACCAATGATTCTTTGTTGATAAGTTGATCTAACTCGTTTTGTAGCGAGTTCTTATCACTCTTAAAATTTTTATTTTGTGTGAGTAAACTTCTATTATGAACACTTAGGCATAAAAGTTCTCCCTCATTATCTGATTTTTCAACTTCACCCATAATATCTTGATTCTCTAGCTTTTCATCTTTCATCTTTTTAATTTGTTCAATCAATTTCTGATTAAGGTTTCTTAGGCGAGATCTTTCTTCCTCTTTTTTGGTTAATTTCTCTTTGAGACCTTGATTTTCTTGTTTTCAATTTTTATTCTCTCGTTTCTTGTCTTTTGGCTTCCTGATTTTTACGAGTAAATTTTGATTATTTGTTTTTTAATCGTGATATTTCTTCATCTCGTTCTAGTAAGTCTTTGTCCATTTTGTTTTTAGTTCTTCAATTTGTGCGATGAATTCATGATTTCTCTCTTTGAAGTAAATATTATCTTTCTCTGTTAACCTATTAAAATATTTCTCCATCTCAATTTCCAACTTAATTTGCTATTGATGTCTTTGTAATGTCCTAGTTTGGCTTTTAATAATAGTGATCGCCTTTGTGATTTATCTTGATATTCTTCCATAATAAATGATTTCCCACAAATTGGACAAAAGTGATTCTGATTTTAAATTTTTTTCATATACTCAATCTTCATTTCGCAAAAAGAGCATTTATCTCAAAATTTAGATTTATATATTAAATTCATTGTTCACTTTTTATTTATTTATTTTATTTTTACTGATTATTCAATACATGTCTCCTTTATAAATATATATTTCTCCTTTGAATAACTTGAATATTACTTCGGTTTCCTTCCAATTTAACAAAAAGTATTAAGCAACTTTAATAATTCTCTTTATCTTTTAAACCTTATCACTTTTTATTTAAATAAATTTGTAATTTATGAAAAATTATCTTTTTATTTTAATACCCTCTCTTCTTACTTTTCTTTTATAAGTATCCTTTACACAACTTTGCTAAAATATTTTTTGACTTTGGTTGAATTAATATTACTCCAAAAGACTTAGGTCATTGACTTTTTATTTTGGCTTCAACCCCACTTGTAAAAAAGTTGTAAAAAGTTACCACTGTAATTTTTTTAATATGGTAGGGAAATACCATGGGCCTGTAAACCACCAACAATAAAATCCGAATTATTCTTCCTTCTTCTTTGGAACTTTTTCTTTTAAATTATCCTTTGTTTTTTTTATTCATTTTTTTTTTTCTTCTCCCTTTTTTCCTTTATTTATTTTTAAATTTTTTTCTTCTTCTTGATATCTGGTACTAAATTCTTATAACTTTCTTGCAGTGGAAGGATTATTTCTACCATGGTAATTTCTGAAGATTTTTTTATTTTTTATTATTTTTTTAAAATTTTATGGAAAAATGCCCTAACGTGGTAAAGACTTGGATTTATCAGAGAAACTCTGAAACGATGGGGTTGGACAAAATTCAGAGACTTGCTCTAATACCAAATGAAGTGGATCTAGTGGTCCACTTCACGAGAATATCATGGATACATAACATAATTCCATATATCCATAATAAATAATCTTTTGTTTACTATCCATTTTACATATTTACTTCACATCATATGAAATACAATAAGTGTATATAAATACATGTCGGGAATAATAAGTCATGTTCTTTCCAAAGGTCATGACTTTTCATTGACTTATCATTTACATTATAATGCCGATTTACATAATAACAAACCTATAAGATATTATTAAATAATAAGAAATATAATATACTAGGTATATTACATGGTGATTCAAAGCTAGCCATTGATTGAGCTCACTAGAAACATTCTACTTAGGATGTAAGATTGGATTCTCTGATGAGAGATATTAAATTGAAATTCCAATCCTTTGAATGGCTCTTCTTCAACCACATTCTCTAAGAGCTGAACGTGAAAGCAAATGAGCTTTCAAAGGAAGCTCTAACTTTTCTGTTTGGTGCCTTCGATCTTTATGAATTTATAGGAGAGGAGGTAGAAACCATTGAATTCTTCTTTTGAAATACTCATCTTTTAAAGATTGTACACAAGACATCTTGTATGGCATAACGAAACTGTCTTTTTGAGGTGGTAACAGTTTTGATATGGACACAAAAGAATTCACTAATTTTTGTATAGAAGTAGAAGGTTGTAGGTATTTGTATGTTTATGGCAGTAATAATGGTCTATGTCAAAGACTAATACATGTTTATTCATACCTTTTGAATATAAAATCTTTTTTTTTGGAAAAAAAAAATTCATATATTTACTACTAAATTTGACATTTCTAAAATAATTTGATAAGTTGCTATACTTTTTATATTTAATGTTATAACATTTTAATAAGGAAATAAAATTAATTGTTATTTTTTTGAGTTTACATGTTTTACTAATTTATGTCAAATTGTTATACTTTTCAACATCTTGACTATTAAAAAAACAAATCCCTTTTCTTTTAATAAAAATTTCAAATATCAAAAGAGCCATGATAATCATTTATTATTAAAAATTCAAAAAATACAAACATTATTTTAATAAAAAATATTGTAATAAGTTATAAAATTAAAAAAAAAAACTACAAAATATACTTCTCTTCGATAAAATTTTATTATTATAAGTTATAGAATTTAAAAGAAACTATAAAATATACGTATGTTGTATCAAAATATATATATAAACAATTTCAATCTAAAAACATAAAATTATTATTTAATTTTGATATAAAAGCTTCATGATAACACAATCATAAAATAAGCCTAATATTTATGCTTATTATTTTTTTCCTTTGTCATATCATTTACATGGAATTTGTAGTTGAGGGATTGTTGATACATTTTACCCTTTTATCCATGAATGCTTTTCCTTTGTGGGTTCCCACTTTTATCCATGAATGCTTTTCCTTTGTGGGTTCCCACTTCCGAATCTCTTAGTAGTACGGATGCACGGTCATAATACCCTTGTCAAAACCCCCCATATCCACATCCCGCATCAATCCTAAGTCTACCATGCAGAGGCACGATATGAAATCCTCATAAAATACCCACACCCATGCAACCTGTAAACCCATATACCCATATCTTGATGAACCAAAAACCCGCATACATGCATACCCGCAAACCCGCATTCTTGCGACTTGTAAGCCTGCATTCTATACTTCGTTTTTCTTCAAATTTTTAGGAGGCTCATGTGGATGTATGACCTAATGTCCCCCCACCCCCGCATCATAATTCCTCTTACAACCCACATGCCACGTTATACTCCCAATTCCTGAACCTGCATGCCATGCAATCATATGCCTATCTTCCAGGTAGGATATGATTGGTTTTCTCGAGGAAATCCAAGCATATCCATTTCACATATCCCACATGATGAGAACGATTACTGCTAATTAATGAAGATTAATTCTTGCATATTCACCCTGGTCATCGTGTATACAAATGACAATTACCATACAATAAACAACATGCACCAATCATACAAAGGGGCAAATAAGAACACTGAATTCACCCCTAATTTATGATTAAGGGTACTTATGAGACATAAAATGAAGGTTATACATGTACTCTTCACACTTATCCAAGTGCATTGAAAGGGGAAAAAGATGGTGAAAAAAGAAGAAGAGAGAACTGTTTTGTGAAGAAACTATAAGATCCCTGTTTTTAATCCCCAGTTTGGTGATGTATAATGTAGATATGATATATGGCCATGGGCTAAGCGATGTAATATGTTAAAATTGTATATCGAAAAATAAATAAACAAAATGTGATTTCAATTGTCATATGGACATGTACAAAGTCACGAGGGTTGAGTTTCCATAAGAGAGTAGGGGTCCAAGGCTGGTTTTATTCACATTTCTTAAATCCCAAGCCTTTTTCTTAAAATTATTATTTTGAGCAAACCTTCTAATTTTCCCCTTTGAGTACATGACATCCCAATTATTGAATACATGTAAGAGGGTGGGTGTCAAAAAGTCACATCCCATAGTTATTGGGAGCATGGGGATGAAGTACAATTAACATTGGGGAGTGTGAGAGTCAACTTGCTTGGGGGAAAATGAAAATTCGTATGGAAAAAAGAGGAGAGTTTTACAACCAATTTTTTTGGATAGCAAGGGAGAGTAGAGCATGGAATCTTCAATGAATCCATAATGAGCATGTGTGGTAGTTGTTAATTTGGATCTGAAAATGCATGAAGAAGTAAGCCATTAGGTTTGTAGAGTGAGATTTTGTGAGAGAAATTACCCTAAAACAATGAGCTTGATGTTGTGAGTTTTTCCTTGCAATTAACATCCCTGGAGTCCCCAACAAGAAAAATTCCTATCCAACCCATACTAGAGCCCTGGAGGGAAGTGAGAAGGCCTGAGGGACTATGTGTAGTGAAGAGGGATCCCATTATTTGAGTTGTGCAAGTTGAGGGGAAGACAAATGGAGGATTGAGATAACTGTAGTAAAATCAATTTGTTGCGGGTACAAAAATTGGCCTATGAGTGGACAATGGAGAGAATCCATTTCTTGTGGATTTGTATCCCCGACTTGGGGGTAATTTTGATCTAGATTGGATCATTATATTATTTTTCATATATCTCGATGCTTTCAGAGTGGATTTTTTTTTGGAGGAATCAACTTCCAAGGTCATTTTAGTGGCAGGTCTCAGTTTGGAAAATTGGATCTAGAACCTTTCAGAGCCATTTTGAGGAATTAAAAGGAATTTTTGGGGGTTTTGGTGTCTAATATTTGTGCAAACCCACTTGATGGTGTTATACACTTCGATACCTTTCCAATTGTGTAAATAGCGTGTCAATAAGAGTTCGTATACAAAAGTTATGCCTCTCATAAGTTGACCTATCATGTTGACCATCATGGTATCGGAGGATGACATGTTAGCCCCCATTACTCATGCATATGGGACTAGCCATGCAAGGAATTTCAAGAATATTCTAGAAGGTTCAAAAACCTACCACAATGGAGGGTTGAGGAAGTAAAAAACCTACCCCTATATGGCTATCATGCTATGTTAAATACCGGGCTGCTAGGAGGAGAAGGGGTTCCATTCTATGTTATTGTATCTTGTTCCATAGAAGGGAAAAACAACTAGGATTGGAAAAATTAGAGAGAATAATAGAGGGAGTTAATGTTATGCAGCAACCTAATAGGTCATATGTCTCATGTAACTCCATAGAGAGTGCCTTCTCCTTTGTACTTGCATTATTTCCATACCAGAGAAAATAGAGTAGAGCAACCTCACCTTCTAGTTGGGTTTTCTCCCATAAGGGTTTCCCAGAGAAAATATTTGTGTTATCTTGTGGATGGTGTGTGATTTTATTTTATTGTTCTCTATTTTCCACATTTTATCTATTTCATGCATTAGCAAAAAACCAATAACTAAGTATTCTGAAATCTAAATGAATTTAAACTTCGCAGTGTAGATTTCAATTTTATTTATCATATCTGTTGTGGCGATCTGTCCCAGTGGAATATCCACGATAGTTTACAGATCATATTGATATCATAGCAGGTTTTTCTTTTGGGTATTTGCGGAAAGTTGCAGAATCCAGGAATCAATTTAAAGAGAAGTTGTGAAAACCCTAGCCATGGTGGATGAGTATGTTCATAACAACCCTCAAGATATAGCACAAGAGAGATTTGAGAGGTTAGAAACGCAAGTTGCCGACATCAGTCACAATATGAACCTCGTCATGGAGGCTCTAGCAAACAAGATCAGACCATTCAGAGATGATGGAGGTTCTAAATCAGAGCATATATTGAAGGGGAAATCATAAGATTAGGAAAACTCGAGAAATGAGTTGCGAAAATAATCTGAAAAAGAGAAGTCAAGTTCAAGTGTCATGAACCCTTCACTTTCCCTATTCAATATGGAAGTGAAAGTGAAAATAAATCCACACCAAGGTGATATCAATGCATTAAAACTTAGTCATTGGTTTCAACAACTACAAGTTTATGTTAACATTCACTATATAGATGAAGAGAAAAATATTTCATTTTCTAGATTGAAGTTATAGGGCCATGCTTTGACCTGGTGGGAAATCCATACAAAAACACTTAGAATGGAGGGTGATATGCCAACAACTAGGTGGGACGACTTAAACACGCTCATCAAGTCCCAATTCTACCTTATCGGGTATGTAGAGGACCAACGGATTTAGTGGCACTACTTCAGGAAGAGACAGGGGGAGAATGTACATGAGTACACCATTGAGTTCAGAAAGATGGCCATCATGCTAGGTATCTCTCCCAAGAACCCAAATGTACTCTTCAAGTCCCTGGGGGTTTTACATAGTCATATATGAAAGTAGGTGATGCTCTCCAAGCCAAGGATAGTGGATGAGGTGTGTGTAGAGGCATAATACCTGGAAACCATAGGCCAAAAGAAGGGGCAACCGAGTGGCTCAAAGCAGAAATAGCACCAGGAAGCTTCCAAGGATGGGAAGGAGAAGTGGAAAGGGGGAAAAGATAAGAAGACAATAGCCACTGCACATCAGTAAAAAGATCCCAACAATCATTGCAATCATTGAAACATTGATGGCCACACCAAGGAAAAATGTTGGAAACTGCACCTAGAGATGAAACTGAAGAACCACAAAAAGGAAAGAAAGAAAAATAATATTTTAGCCACAGATTCAAGTAATCAAGATGAAATTAGCTCAGATGTGGATGAAAATATTTTCTGCACATCTGTGTAGAAGGAGGTGAATCTGAGTATCCTTCATCACTAAGAAGAGAAGGAGATGACCAATCTCTTCACCATTAAGATTCAAGTCAATAAGACCAAGATAAGTGCTATGTTAGACTGTGGTTCACAGGATAATCTCATAGAAACAGATCTAGTCTGAAATCTTGGATTGGAGGTTCATGATCATCCTATCCCCTATCTATTAGGTTTGGTAAACTAAGATGCAAAGATAAAGGTAACATAGAAATGTAATATTAAATTTGCTATAATTGTTGATTTTATTTATGAAATGGAATTGGACGTAGTATCCCTTGATGTATTTGGAGTAGTGTTCAGAAGCCCTTACATCTATATGAGGGATGCAATATTCATGTAGAGAGATAACCAATACCGAATGATCAGGGATGGGGAGTCCTAAATCATCGCTGCTCATAAAGGCAAGTCAAAGATCTCACTGGTAAGTTCCAACCAAGCCAAGAAGTTGATTATTTCTAGTAAGAAATACATTTTTATTTTATTAAGATAAAATAAGTCTGATGATGAGTCAATGAGAGTGAAGGAATCCCTCGAAGGGTGTACTAAAGAGCAGAAAAATCAGTTGGAGGAGTTTCTACAAGGATATAGAGGAGTGTTCAAGGAGCGTAAAGGGAAACCACCCAAGAGGGATGTGGAGAATGAAATATAGTTATTGCTAAAATATCCATTGTCAAATATTGGGATGTATAGATAGTCTTCTCTAGAAGTGAATGAAGTGAATAAGCAGTTGCAATAGTTGTTGGAGTATGGTGTGTTTCGACCAAGTACCTCACCTTGTGGGTCACCCATAATAATTTTTCCTAAGAAGGATGGGACTTGGAGAATCTGTATTGATTATAGGGCATTGGACAAGTTTACACTGAAGAATCAATACCCTCTTCCAAGGATCGATGATCTATTGGACCAACTGCAACATGCTAGGCACTTCACTAAGATGGATTTGAAACCAAGATATCACCAGGTATGATTTGAAAGAAGAATATACTTGGAAGGCTGCCTTTAAGATAGGGTAAGGTTTGTATGAGTGGTTGGTTATGACACTTGGTTTATGAAATACACCAACTACATTTATGAGACATTTGAATGGTGTTTTATGCCCTTATCTAGATTCATTTTTTATTGTCTATTTGGATGATATACTGGTTTATAGTGCTACCTGGGAGGAGCACATTTCACATATTATGTAGGTGTTAGAGACTCTGATGAAGCATCAAATTCTGGCCAATCTCAAGAAATGTGATTTTTCTCAGCAGTATTTGGTGTATGTGATCGGTGAAGGGGAGCTCAAGATAGATCTTGCAAAAATGGAGGCCATCATGAAATGGCTAGTTCCTACAAATGTCACTGAATTTAATATTTTTGTTGGGGTGACATAATACTTCTGGAAGTTCATAGCTTCATTTTTATCGGTAGTTGCACCACTCCATGTCATGACATCCAGTGGAGAGTTTCCTATGAGGGAAGAATCAACAGAAGGCCTTTGATGAGCTGAAAAGAAATATCATTCAAGCACTAGTTCTCACACTACCAAAATTGAAGAATCCCTTCGAATTGGAGATAGATCTAAGTGGGTATACCATGGGAGCAGTACTAATGTAGGGAGGAAGGAATGTCTGCTATCATTCTGAAGTATTTCATGGGGTGGTTCTCAACTACCCTACCTATGATAAGGAACTCTATGCATTGGTACAAGATGTCAAAAAGTTGAAGCAATATATGATGGGAAAGGAGACCATCATCTACATAGATCACCAACCACTAGAATATTTGTAGGCCCAAAGTAAGGTACAAAAAACCAGGCATTACAAGTGGATGGGGTTTTTACAACAATTTTATTTGGTCATAAAGAATAAGAAGGGTAGAACAAATAAGTTGGTAGACATGCTTTCATGGCCACCCACTTCCAATATTACAGCTTTAGGAACTATGATGCACATGGAACCTTTTACCCATGATGCATATAAAGAGGCATACACATAAGATGAGGAATTTAAGGAGGTGTTTCAACAACTACAAGGCCAAATTCATACAAAAGAAGGTGGTGAAAAGGTTGAATATCATTTCCAAAATGGTTTACTATGCAAGCTCGATAATCTTTCTATTCCTAAAGGTAAACAATTGTAGATTATTAGAGAGGCTCACACCTCCAAGGTTGCAAGACATTTTGGTGTTGGGAAGACAATTGCCTAGTTACATAGGTATGTGTACTGGCCCATAATACATGAATATGTAGAAAGGCATATTATAGGATGTATACTTTGTTGTACCATCAAGCCTAGTAACAGTAATCAAGGTATATACCATCCCTTACATGTACCCTCTTGACCTTGGAAAAGTATTTCCATGGATTTTGTGGGAGGTTTTCCAACAACTAGGAAGGGGAATGATTATCTATTTGTGGTAGTTGATAGATTCAATGAAAGTGCATTCTCAATCCTTGTAAAAAGACCATAAATAGACAAGAATAAACAAACAAGTTATTTGAACAGGTCTAGGTTCACTTTGGGATACCAAGGAGAATCATCTCAGATAAGGATACCAAAATTCTTAGTGCATTTTGGACTACATTGTGGGAGAAGATGGACGCTAAGTTGAAGAGGTCTACAACATTCCATCCACAAAAATATGGCAGACATAAGTAGTCAATAGTAATTTGGTGTAGCTTTTGAGGGGTTACAATCATAAGCATCTGAAGACCTGGGATGAAAATATGATCTAAATACAACACTCTTATAATAGAGCAATCCACACTTATATTGTTAAGTCACCTTTTGAAACTTGTTTGGGTATTTTCCACCTTCACCCTTAGGTGTTGTATAAGGAAAATAAGGATGAGTGAGGGAGGAGATGCATTAAAAGCATACAAATTTGTTGGGAATATCAAGAAGATCCGTTTGCAAGTACAAGAGACATTAAATAATTCACAGGAAAAGTACAAGGCTAGACATGAACAACATAGAACAAAGAGAACATTTAGAGTGGGAGATAGAGTATGGTTACACCTGAATAAGGAAAGGCTACAAGGTCTTGGTAAGAAGATCAAGGCTTTGTGGTATGGTCCTTTTAAGGTATTGGAAAAGGTGAGAGATAATTCCTACATACTCAGTATACCCTGATACATGCGCATTGACTCAGAAGTGAATGTGGAGAATCTCAAACTCTATGATCCTTCCATGTTGGATTAGGAGGAGGAGAAAGTCCTACCTTCCATAAAGGACTTGGCACTAGATGCTCAGGTAGATTTAGCAGATGATGTATTTTTTTAGAATAGGTCTATAACTACAAGACAAGGGAAACATGACCTTTGGTAGATTGGGTTGAAAGTAAAACTTCCAGGAAAAGCAAAGTGGTATTCCAGGGAGAAGGGAGAGAAAAAATTTCCTCACCTCATTTAGTAGATATTTTGGGGACCAAAACCCTCTCTAAATGGGGAGGTATGATCCCAATTGTATCATTATATTATTGGTCATCTATCTTGATGCTTTCAGAGTGGAAACAAAATTGGAGGAATCATCTTCCAAGGTCATTTTAGTGGCAAGTCCTAGTTTGGAAAAGTGGGATCTGAAACCTTGCAAATCCATTTTTAGGCATTAAATGATGTTTTTTGGTGTTCTGGTATCAAAAAATTATTCCCACCCTCTTAATAATGTTATACACTCTGAAACCTTTCCAATGGTGCAAACCGCGCGTCAATCAGAGTTCGTATGCAAAAGTTATGATTTCTGCAAGTTGACCTATCATGTTGACCACCATGGTATGAGAGGATGCCACATCAACCTCCATTACTCATGCATATGGGGCTATCCATGTTAGTAATTTCAAGAAGATTGTAGAAGGTTAAAAACCCTACCACAATTGAGGGTTGAGGAAGTAAAAAACCTACCTCTAGATGGTTATCGGGCTAATAGTGAAATATCAGGCCGCTAGGAGACGAGATTCCATTCTATGTTATTGCATTTTGTTCCATAACAGAGAAAAACAATTGGGCATGGGAAAATTAGAGAGAATAACATAGGGGGTTAATGTTTTGTAGCATTCTAATAGGCCATAGGTCTCAGGTAACTCCATAGAGAGTGCCTTCTCCTTCAGACTTGCATTATTTCCATACCAGAGAAAAGAGAGCAGAGTAGCCTCACCTTCTAGCTGGGTTTTCTCTCGAAGGGTTTCATAGAGCACATCTTTGTGTTATCTTGTGGATGGTGTGTGATTGCATTTTACTATTCTCTATTTTTATCATTTGATCTATTTCATGCATAAGCAAAAAATTAGTAACTAAGTATTTTGAAATCTAAAGGAATTTAACCTTCATAGTGTAGATTTCAATTTTTTTATCAGATCTATTGTGGAAAATTGTTCTAGTGGAATATACACGACAATTTATAGATTATATTTGTTGCTGAGATTTGGAGAAACAAATATATGGTTGGGTGGAATGTTCATCCCTTGTAGTCTCTTTCACATTTGGTTTAAATATAAGTGTTTATCTATGTTACATTGTTTATATTTCTAGGTTCTATTTGCTGTGAAAATACTTTGTTCTTGAGTAAATTATATGTTGTTGTGTATTGTATAATTGGCGATGCTCATAATGTTGTTAATGCATGCAAATTTTCAATGCTTGCATTTAACTATGAGATTATTTGTTGTGTTCTTACTCTGAGTTTAAAGTAGTTGTATATGGTTGTGAATATAAATTTTACTGCATTCATGCTTTTAAATTATCGTTGTTAAATGTATGGGCATTTTTAGCATAATCTGTTGCATTTAAATTAATGGTATCATAATATTTTTATGGGTTTAGTAGTGGGGGATGCTACGGAGTGGTATTCGAGCTTTTGGTTCAACATTGAACCCATATGGGCGAAGAGCAAGTGCGGATTTGGTAAATTTGTTGTTGTAGAGTTTTCATCTATGACAAATTTGGAGAAAATTGTGGAACCAGAGTGAAATTCAGGGATGGTTTTAAGGATGGAAATTTATTTTAAAATGTAGAAACCTTGGTGAACCTTAATAATCCTTCGTATTCCAACTATAAAATGTTTGGCGTTATTTTTATAAAAATATTCAAATTTCTAAGGATTGTATATAGTTTGTATAACATTTTGGTGATTTTTAAGGTAAAATAATTTTATCCTATAAAATTTGGGTGAATAATTTTTAGAATAACGAATATTTTTTTTGGGAAAACCATGGAAAATTAGCCCATGATTGAAATTTAGCCGCTAAAATCATCCCTAGTAAAATTCCCAAATTACCGAGCAAATTTAGGTCGAATTTCACTCATAGGGGTTGGAGAGATGATAAATGGCATCGATCTATAGGTTGGAGAGTTAAATTTGGTCTAGGTGGTCGATTGTTTTTTTAATGATGATTGAAGTGTTTGGAGAATCGATGGCCCATATCATTTAACATTAAGAATAAATGATCAAAATTCATTTGTAGGATTGGAGAAGTTCAGTGAAGTTTGGAGTGTAGTAAATCAATGGTTGAGATCACTTTAATATTAAAAATCAATGGCCTAGATTCATCCTAGGTTTGGTAAAAATTTATAAGTTTTGAGGTTTGAAAAAATTATTGGACAAAAATTGGTTCTTCAAATAAAATCACTGATGGCCAATGGAGTTTAATGAATTTCAGCAAAGGTCGAACAATGGTGACAAAAGAATCACCGATGACCGATGGATTTCAGAGTTCAATGAAGTGTGAACACAAGTGAAAAGAAAATCGTTGATGGCCAATAGAGTTCAGGTTCATAAAATTTTCGCAAAGTCTGAACACAAATGAAAGGGAATCGTTGATGGCTGATAGAGTTTGAGTTCACAATTTTTTGGCGAAGTCCAAAAAAAAGTGAAAGGGAATAATTGATGGCCAATAGAGTCCGGGTTCATAAACTTTTTGCAAATTCCAAACATAAGTGAAAGGGAATCGTCGATGAAGGGTTTTAGAGATCACCAAAAAAGGGAAAAGGGGAAGAAAAGAAGAGGAATATAAGGAAAGAGAAAGACAAGAAAGAGAACAAGACAAATGGAAGGAGAAAACAAACAATTTACCAAAGAAATCTGGAGCCAAAAACTTTTTTTGGCCATAATATGAACGCTTTAACCTAGAATCAGATGAAATTTTAGGTGTGTCTCCACAATAATGAGGGATACAAGGGTGTCAGTGAGGGCCACTGGATAATCCTGCTTAATTTTTTTGAAAACCGTGAATTAGTGACTTTCAAAGGTTTGGGTCGTGCTTAGTAATCGTGGCCCAAATGAAGGTGAAAATTTTATAAGGAGTCCAAAAAGAAGGCACAAAGATACCCATTTGGTCTCTTGGAGAAATTCAGAAGAGGTTGGTGTGGGAATTGGGGTTACGCAAACATGGAAAAATCCACTATTTCTGGGAACATTTTGGGGATTTTTGAAATCTTCGGAGGAAAAGGGATGCCAGATCAAAAATTTGGAAAAAATTATTTAGTCAAACAAATTTTTCCTACACATCAATCAAGACAACTTTATCTCAAGGTAGTTTTTCCCATTTTTGCTTTGTTTGGGAGATAGCCAATTTTGGCTAAAATTTTTAAGTTCGAAGAAAGTGAAAAAGCATGAAGTTGTCAATTATATATTTATACATAATTTGAATGGAGCAACATATATCAAATCCAAATGTTTTTTTGTATTAAAAATCATAAATTCTATCTACGGCTGATCTAAGAGTTTTTCTGATTCCTGACCAATTTTCCTCTATAGGTGGCAGAAAATGGTCTCTCAGATAAATTGTAGCAAGTGAAAACATAACACAATTGAATTAGAAGAAATTGCAAACTTCAAAAGACTATGATATTTATCTTAGAACTCAGAATGAGGCATGTGTATAATTGTTGGAAAGATAATTTAGAGGAGAAAGTGAAAAAGAATGAAGTTGTCAATTCTATATTTATACAGAATTTGAATAGAGCAACAGATTCCAAATCCAATTTTTTTTTGTTATTAAAAATCATAAATTCTATCTACGCCTGATATAAGAGTTTTTCTGATTCCTGACCAATTTTTTTCTATAGGTGGCAGAAAATGGTCTCTCAGATAAATTGTAGCAAGTGAAAACATAACACAATTGAATTAGAAGAAATTGCAAACTTCAAAAGACTGTAATATTTATCTTAGAACTCAAAATGAGGCATGTGTATAGTTGTTGGAAAGATAATTTAGAGGATAATGTAGCTAAGCAATCAGAATTGGATTCCAATGCATCGATATGCCTCATAAATTCAATTGAAGAATGACCTGAAATACAATTAATGAAATGTTTAAGTACAATATGCATGATTCTAACAATAATTATTACATGCAAATTTCTTACAGAATTAGAGGTATAGGAAATCATATTTGGTTCCTATATGAGAAATAGAGATACAGAGGATGCCTAAAGTTATTACAACCATGAGGAGGAGGTCAGAGGTATGCATGTCATCATGGGAAATGTAGACAATGAGTTCAATGGAAGAAGTAGGGTGGAGTCTATGGAGCTAGCTGAAATTATGAAAATCTTCCAGAAAGAAGTGTAGAGATATAGGGAAGACAATGTAAATATGAGGAGGGATCAGGAATATATACTATAGAGTCTGAATATGCTACAGAGACAAGTCAATATGGATTCTAGCATAAAACAAGTAGCTAGTTCTAGGAAAGTGGCAACATCCATATCTCATGATAGGAGGGATGACCATGGGAAATTTAGGCAATTAAGGACCGTGATAAGACATCATCATTCAAAAAGAAAATCAACTAGAATAACACATGCATGCTCAGGTCCATAGAGTAGCCCAAGTGTGTCCACTATCAGAAAACAAAGGAGAAGGCTTGATTCAAATACTTTAAAAGGAGATCTCAGGAAGCTCAATCCACCAAATTTTGATGGAGAACATAGAAAGGGAGAAGAGGTTGAATCCTGGTTGTTGGGAATGAGGAAATATTTCCAGTTAAATGATTACTCATCAAATGTAGAAGCCAAAACTGTAGCCTACCACCTTCAAGGAAAAAGAATGACATGGTGAGATCATCTCAAGTAGGTTAAGAAAATTGATGACAATAGGATCTCATGGAGGCATTTTAAGGGATATTTCTAGCAGCAATACTTGTCAGATAATTATTATGATAAGAATATGAAAGAGTTATTTGAACTCAATATTGGAAGCATGAAAATGGAGGAGTATGAGAGGAGGTTCTTTGAATTATTGGAGTATGTTGACTTCATAAAGGATGAGAAGGTTAAAATTCAAATATTTATGAATGGGATAAAATTTTTCTAGAGTGATGAGATACATTATGATGAGCCCAAGACATTGGAAGAGACTATAAGGAAATAAAATAACCTTTATGAGTAGAATAGAGGAAGACCAACTTTCCAAAAGGCTTGGGATGACAAAAAGAAAGGAAATATGAAGCAAAGAAAGAAAGGTTTTAAGCCACCATTTTACAAAAAAAACTCTCAAGCATATTAGCAAGGGAAGTCAATACATAATGAGCCAAATTTGATATATTCATTTGGGAAAGGCCAATACAAAACCCATAAAATGTTGGAGATGTGAGGGAGACCACTTGTATAGGGATTTCCCTCACAAAGGAGAAAATATGAGGAATGTTCAAAATATTCAGGAGACTGATACAATTGAGGGCATAGGCAAAAGAATGCCAATGATTTATGCAGCCTTGGACAAAAATAAAGTAGAATACCAATATCCCATGATTGAAGTAGAAGGTAAGATTGATAATCAAACCACAATAATTTTAGTTGATTTTGGAGCGAGCCATAGTTACATAAATCCTAATCTCGTTGAAATAATTCATTTGCAAAGAAGAAAACATGTGAAATCTTGGTTGGTTAAGTTAGCCACATGAGCTTAGAGAAGGATTATTGAGATGGTTAAGGATTGTCCAATGGACATGAATGTAATCGACAAAAAGTTGGATTTGAACATCATATCTTTGTGTTGATATGACTGTTTAATTGGTATGGATTGGTTGGAAAAAGCATCATGTTGTCCTAGATTTATACAACAAGGCATTATCCTATATTAATGAGGAAGGGAAGCCAAGAAAATTTTAAGGGATTCCAAGGCCTATATCTATTAAAGAAATTTCAATCATGTAATTAAAAAAGAGTTTTAGGAAAAGATGGAATATTTATGCATCCCAAATGGAAGAGACAACTAAATATAAAACTCCAAGTGTTGAAGACCATCCAGTCTTAAAATATTTCGAGGATGTATTTGGGGAGATACCAGGGTTTCCACGAAAGAGAGACATTGATTTGGTGCTAGGAGCTTCCCCAATGTCCAAGACTCCTTATAGGATGGGCACACCATAGTTGAAGGAATTGTAGATGAAACTTGAAGAATTTTTGAAGAAGGGGTATATACTCCCAAGTGTGTCACCTTGGGGTGCTCCATTGATCTTTGTGAAAAATAAGGATGGGACCTTAAGGTTGTGCATTGATTTCAGACAACTGAATAAGGTTACCGTAAATAAAAAATACTCCTTGCCAAGGGTTGATGATCTTTTTGATCAGCTGAAGGGTGCAAAAATATTTTTGAAGATCGACTTGAGGTCAGACTATCATCAAGAATTAAATAAGAATATATCAGTGAGACATCATTTCAGACAAGATATGAAAATAATGAGTTTGTGGTGGTGTCGGTTGGACTATCAAATGCATTAGTTGTCTTCATGTGTCTAATGAATGGAGTGTTCATGGAATATTTGGACACATTTGTAATTGTTTTCTTCGATGATATACTCATCTACTCAAGGTCAAAGGAGGAACATGAGAAACATTTAATGATTTTGCTACAAGTATTGAGAGAGAATCAATGTTATTCCAAGTTAATTAAGTGCATATTCTATCAAAGGAAGATTCATTACTTGGTCCATATTATTTCAGAGGAGGGGCTAGTATCTGATCTTGAGAAGATAGAGGTCATTAGAGGATGGTCGTCACCAAAGAATGTTATAGAGGTCAGATCATTTATGGGACTTGCAGATTATTATAAATGATTCATTAAAGTTTTTTCAAAGATTACAAACCTAATTACTTCTTTGCAAAAGAAGGGTGTAAAATTTGAATGGACTTATGAATGTGAAGAAATGTTTCAACAAATGAAGAATATTTTGGAAAGTGAAACAATATTGAAGATTGCAGATCCAGATGAATATTATGTTGTATGCACTTATGCATGCAAGGGAGGGTTTGGTGGAGTCCTTACACAAAATGGACATGTAGTATGTTATGAGACAAGGAAGTTGAAAGAACATGAGACAAACTTTGCCACACATGATTTAGAGCTAACAACCATAGTCCATGCCTAAAAAATGTGGAGGCATTATCTCATGGGAAAAATATTTGAGTTGAGAACATACAATAGTGGTCTGAAATATTTATTTGGACAACTAACCTTGAATTCCAGACAAGTTAGATGGTTGGAATTCCTCAGTGAATATGACTTTGATATAAAACATATTAAATATGAGTAAAATAAAGTTTCATATGCACTTAATAGGGGAGTGCATGAGATTCATGCTACAACCATTAACACATATATGTATAATTTAAAATACATAATTTTAGAGAATGCAAATTCAGACCAACACTATTGGCAAATAAAAGAATAATTACAACAAGGTAATTTTCAACAGAAATTTAAAGATTTTGTGATGAAAGAGAATGGATTCCTGATGTACAGGGGCAAAGTATATGTTCCAAAATCCAAAGAGATGAAAAATATAGTGCTGAGAGAAATGCACAATTTGCCATATGTTGGGCACCTAAGATATCATAAATCAACTGTATCTATAAAAGCCAATACTTTTTTCTAGGAATGAATAAAGAGGTGGCTAATTATATAGCTAGATTCCTAGATTCTAGAATGTCAAAAAGTAAAGGTTGAGCATAGACATCTAGGTGGACTGCTATAGTCATTACCCATTTCTGAATGGAAATGGAAAGTTGTTATAGTTTATTTTATTACTAAGTTACATGGAATAGTGAGGAAACATGATTACATCATGATAGTGGTGGATAAATTAAATAAGGATGCACATTTTATTCTAGTGAAGAAAACTCACAAGACAACCAACATTGCAGAAATTTATATGAAGGAAAATTTTGAGCTACATGGAGTGCCCAAGGCAATTGTTTCTGAAAAAGATCCCAAGTTCACATCAAATTTTAGGAAAGGTTTGTTTAAAGGATTTAGGACAAATTTAAATTTCAGTACAACATATCACCAAGAGTTAGATGGATAAATAGGGAGGACTAACATGATAATTGAGGATATGCTAAGAACTTATGTAATAGACTACCCTTCCAAGTGGGAAGACTACCTCAATCTATTTGAATTTTCTCACAATAATAGGTATCAAGCATCATTGAATATAAGTCTGTCTGAGGTCTTGTATGGCAGCAAATGAAACATGCTAGTGAATTAGGATAACCCAGTAGGCAAAACAATTATTGGGTCAGAATTTCTAAGAGAAATGGAAGAGTAGATGGCTAGGTTAGACATAGTTTAAATATGGTACAGGAAAATCAAAATAGTTATGTAGATAAAAATATTACGTATAAGGAATTCAAAGTGGGAGAGCATATGTTTCTAAAAGTAAAATAAAAAAGAATCTCGCTAAGATTGAGAAGTTTCCCAAAGTTGGCAATGAGATACTGTGGGAAATTTGAAATCTTGGAGAAGATAGGCCCATTTTCATACATGCTTTCATTGTCTACATACATGAGAATTCACAATGTGTTTCATGTGTCTTTATTGAAGAAATATGTGCTTGATCCTAAACACAAAATTGATTATATTGTGATCTAGGTGGAACTTGAAGGGAACTTTCGAGTGGAACCAATGTGCATCCTGGACTGAAAAGGCAAAGGCCTCAGGAACAAAACTATCAACCCGGTAAAGGTTCAATGGACCCACTATGGTCTCGAAGACATTATGTGGGAAAACAAGAAGACCATGTTGGAGGAGTACCCACAATGCTTTTCAAATTTTGAAAAAAACTGAATGTGCATTTGTATATAAGTGTGTAAAGCTCCATTTTGGTAGCTGGAGTTCCTAGAACTACATATCATGGATTTCTGGCCAACCTGCATTGGATTCCTAGAAGGAGAATGGTACAACCTGAGGGACAATTATGGAGAGAAGACGATACATGCTCCTTGGGTTGTGCAAGTTGAGGGGAACAAGAGATTTATGGTTGGGACTACTGCGAGAGTTGTGAACTGAAAAAAAATACTAAGTATTATGATGTGATTTTCTTGTACATGTATATTGGTATGGTGCTATGCATTGGGGATGATGAAAAAGTATAGGGNGGGGAATGAAACATATCTATTTTTAATCCCATTTTAGTGATGTATAATGTAGATATGATATATGGTCATGGGCCAAGTGATGTAATATGTAAACATTGTATATCAAAAAAATCATAAATAAAATGTGATGTCAACTGCATATGGACATGGATAGAGATAGGGGGGTTGAGTTTTCACAAGAGAGGATGGGTCTAAGGGGGTTTTATTCACGTGTCTTAAATCCCAAGCCTTTTTCCTAAAATTATTATTTTGAGTGAACCTTCTAATTTTCCCTTTTGAGTGTACGAGAGACTAATCATTGAATACATGTAAGAGAGTGGGTATGACAAGTCACATATCATAGTTGTTGAGAGCATGTGGATGAAGTAAAAACAAAATTGGGGAGTGTGAGAGTCAACTTACTTTAGGGAAAACGAAAATTTATTGGGAAAAAAGATGAGAGTTTACAACTAAATTTTTTGGACAACAAGGAAGAGCATAGCATGGAAGCTTGAAAGAAGTCGTAGTGAGAATGTGTGGTAGCTATTTGGAGCTTAAAATGCATGAAGAAGTAGGGTGTTAGGCCTGTATATTGATATTTTGTGAGAGAAATTACCCTACAACAATGAGCTTGATGTTGTGATTTTTTCCTCGCAGTTGACATCCTTAGAGTCCCCAATGAGAGAGATTCCTAGCCAATCTATGCTGGAGCCTTGGAGGGAAGAAGGAAGGCCTGACAAATTGTTTGTAGTGAAGGGGGATCCCATTCCTTGGGTTGTGTAGGTTGAGGGGAAGAGAGTTGGACGATTGAGATAACTATAGGAAAATCATTTTTTTGTGGGTAAAAAAATTGGGCAATGAGTGGATAGTGGAGAGACACCCTTTCTTCTGGATTCATAGCCTCAACTTGGGGGTGATTTGATGCTAAGATTTGGAGCAGAAAATATATGGTTGGGTGGAACGTCCATCCCTTGCAGCTGGTTTCATATTTGGTTTAAATATAAGTGTTTATCTCTGTTACATTTTTTATATTTATGGATTCTATTTTCTATGAAAATACTTTGTTCTTGAGTAAATTATATTCTACCATGTATTGTATAATTGGCTATGATCATAATTATATTATTTCATGTAAATCCTCAATGCTTGCATTTAATTATGGGATTTGTTTCCATGTGCTTACTCTGAGTTTTAAGCAGTTGTATGCTACAATGTGAATACTAATTTTATTGCATTCATGCTTTTCAATTATTGTTGTTAAATGTATGGATTTTTTAGAATGATGCATTGTATTTCAATTAATGGTATGATAAATGTTTTATGGGTTTAGTAGTGGGCGACGCTACAAACATTGTGTTTTCATTGTCTTGTGAATGTAGGGATTTTTAGTGGTCTATAGCTTATAAGTGGTATTATAAGATGTCTTAGGAAGACAACCTTAAGAACAAATCCTAGATGTAAGGAATAGTAAAATATGGATGCTTCTATGAGACATTTGATTTCAGAGAACTAGATACTTGGTGTTCTAAGAGATTTGATTCAAAGCATCAACTCATTTAGGTTAATGAAAGAGGAATAAATCATATCCCTTTAACAACAAACAAGTTCAGAAGGATTATATGCCTCTCGACACCAGACAAAGTCCTGTATCTCTTGGAAGTTGATTCCTTTTTGGATGCCCAAGGTTGTGGCATGGGATTACTCAAGGAATTTCTAGTCCAACCCATGGTCAAAGCCTCAAACATCAAAAAAATCAACACATGCATGTTGGCTCATCCTTTTAATTAATTTTCTTGACTTTTTTCACACTACTGCATTTGGGTCAAATTCCGACGACGCGTTCGACGCAATTGCCACTTTCTATTGTCGGAAGACCGGAAAACCTCGGACCCCCTCAAACGTCGTTTCACATGACGTCGTTTTTCTGACGACCACGTTTTCGTCTATATTGCGACGTTTCAAACGTGGCAAGAGAGATGTTGCAAACGTGGCAAGACCGACAGTTCAAACGTGGCAAGAGAGACGTTGAAAACGTGGCAAGACCGACGTTTCAAATGTGGCAATTGAGACGTTGCAAACGTGGCAAGTGAGACGTTGCAAACGTGGCAATACCGACGTTTCAAATGTGGCAATTGAGACATTGCAAACGTGGCAAGTGAGACGTTGCAAACGTGGCAAGTGAGACATTTCCGACATGGCAAGAGAGATGCTTCAAAGGTGGCAAGACCAACATTTCAAACGTGGCAAGTGAGACGTTTCAGACGTGGCAAGAGAGACGTTTCAAAGGTGGCAAAAGAGACGTTTCAAAGCTGGCAAGAGAGACGTTTTGAAGGTGGCAAGAATGACGAGACGAGGTATTAGCTCCGACGTGGTTTCTATGGGAGCGACACTCTTGGACGTCGCAAGAACGACGTCCATCAGGTGGCAACAACGACGGCAATGAGTTACTAGCTCCGACGTGGTTGCTATGGGAGTGACAATATTGGAGGTGGAAAGATAGACGTTAAGAACGCGGGAAGAGAGATGTTAATAGGTATCATCTCCGACGTGGTTGCTATGGGAGCGACACTCCAAGATGTCGCAATAGTGACTATGTTGTAGAGATTTAAAAAAAAAATACAATATCAATACTAAGAGGGACAAGTACATTAACCTTTGCTAAGATACTAGCCATATCAATATTTAAATCTATATCATCGGTCTTAGGCAAGGTTGGTTGAGGAGGAGGACTATATTCCAATGGTAAAGGGGGTCTTGTCTAATGAGGTTTAGGATCACTAGGATATGTCTCGGGTGTGTTATCACACGAACTCGTAATTGTTGAGCTAAAGTCCAAAAGCTCAAGTGCAATCATGCGTAATAAGACTGCAAAAATATACTAGAGAGTAAGTCCCTGTTTTTAGATAGGATCAAAATAATACTGTACTTTCTTGGGTATGTCGAAACAAGTGCCATCCA
>ML788558.1:300259-320908 GCA_009831015.1 Picea engelmannii | reverse complement strand
AAGATGGCATGCTGAATGACACTGAACCCATTCAACTCTAATGTTTTCTGACATTCTTCCCCACAGACTTATACTGAAACAAATATCTATTTTTTGTTCGCCGAGAAGACCCGCAAACCCTTTTTGAAGCGTCGTTATTATAGCAAACTTGTCACAACATCCGTCAAATGCAACATATTTATAGATTTTTTAACGTCGCAATTCCGACGTAAAAAAGTCCTAAGTGACCGTTGGTATTTTGACTTGGTGAACATACTAAGGTGACTGTTGGAAGGGAAAACCTAGTTTCCAAAACGTTGCAATTGCGACATACATCTTCACAAACGTGGCAAGAGAGACGTTCCAGTGGAAAACGTGGCAAGAGCGACGTTAACATGGAAAGACCGACGTTAACGTGGCAATTGCGACATACATCTTCACAAACGTGGCAAGAGAGACGTTCCAGTGGAAAACGTGGCAAGAGCGACGTTAATGTGGCAAGAGCGACGTTAACGTGGCAAGAGAGACGTCAACGTGGCAAGACCGACGTTATCGGGCAACATGATTTTTTTTTTTATAAATTTCCTCTATTTTGCGACAATATGGACAATTTTGTCCATAACGCCGCAAATAAAACGTCAGAATTTTTACAATATGTAGTAGTGTTGGTGGGTCAAGACTCAATAATAGACGTCCCTCGGTATGTCCTATATGTGATATATTACTTAGTAAAGATGGACACCATTTTTTATTGGGCCCAATTCATCTCAAACGAGATCTCCCATCGATTGTCTAATTTCATTTAGACCAAGAGGTTCTACTTGACCTCTTATTTGGTCTTAGTTCTTTTCTACAATAATAAATTCGAGGACATGCCCCCAAAGGTAAATTCCAATTTTGAGGAAGACCTCGCTCAATTTAGGTATCCCACACTTTGGAAGCACAAGGTCCAATTTGTTTTTACCAAATAAAGGATTCCTTTGTCAAGGAGTGTAGAAACATGCTCATTGAGACAACCAAGGTCACAAAAGTGGCCATGGATTTTCTCAAGAGGAAAGGAGTGTGTGTATTTGAAGACAAGTTCACATACATAAGGATATTTGGTTTCAAAGGGAAACCATTGCTGTTCACATACATAAGGATATTTGGTTTCAAAGGGAAACCATTGCTTCTCCCTTGATTTGTTTGTGACATATTTATGGCGTATGGGTTGTGAAGACAACATAGGATGTGGTCCTTTGATTTGACAAGAAGAAGAAGCAACAATTTATTCCGATGCCATTTAAAATTGTCGGGATTACATTGAAAAGTTCATCAACTGTCACCAAGATGGTAGGATTCTTTGAATCCTTTAATATGAAAGAAGAAAAATCCCTTAACAAATTTGATCTCGAAGGTATTTTTGTATCCCATATGTTAGCAATTGGTTACTCAGTTTTTAATGGGGTGCAAGAAATTTTAGAAGGAGGAGATGACAATGAAGAATCACATGTATAGGGAAAGGTGACAACTACACCAAGAAATATTACTCCTAAGAGAAAGAAACAAGCTATTCATGAAGATGCATATATTGGGGTGATTTCAAATGTTGGTACAATAGAGGTATCTCCCTTGGAAGGGGACATGAAATAACAACATATATAGAGGTATCGATCCATATCTAGTGTCGAGGGTGGCATAGTGCATCATCCCAATAAAATCCCCTCTTCAGTCCATAAGGATCAAGAGATAAATGTAGGTGGAAAGGAGAGTAAGGGGGGATGTGTGGGTGATGGATATGGTTGAGACCCCCCTCAATATGAATTGGAGGAAACACATATGGATTCCCCTAGTCCCAAAAGAAAAAGGACCCATGATGAAGCCAATCACACACTAGCATGTGTTGCAGTACAATTAGTTGAAAGCAAGTTGATAGGAGAGGATTCATCTTGAGAAGGGCCAACCATTTTTGAGGAAGAGTTCATGACCATGTATCATGCTAGCTACAACAAAAAATCCAAGAAGCTCCATATCAAGAGAGTTAACATGAAGGATAAAAAGGTGATGGAGAAATGGAGCTTTGAAGTTGAAGTCAAGGGCTTGAAATCTTCAGGAGTTCTTAAGTTTCATTAGGATACAAGTGAAGCTCTAGATCCCTCAATAATGAAGCAATAAATATAGAATGAGAGATTGAAGACGAGGGTAAGGGAAATCAAATATTCCCTTAGCCCAAAGACATTATTTGTAGAACCATTAGCTATGATGGTGCCTGAAGAGGTCCCTGAAGAATTGGCTAGATCAAGCTCCAAGGTCAACAACGTTGCAAGTTTCTCATAGGTGTTATGAGATATATAACTGAAAATATTGATAACGGACTCAACATTATGTGGGAATATTAGGAAATAATTGTCGAAGATGGTGTCATATCTAGAAGGATTCACACTCTTAGGGAATATCTACATGAGGATCTACGAAACGACGATATTTTCTATAGGAATGCAGTAAACACATTCATGGTGAGAATATACATTATGGATGACCTTGTGAGATGGAAGGAGGACCTCCCTTATAAAAGCAGGTTGAAGAAAATACATGTTGGTTGGATGGGGAGAATAGATACTCTCCAACAATTGAGTGCCACGTGTGATTATCTGATGGCAAATAAAAGTACACTATTCTTAAAAGTTCTTGAAATTATAAAGGAGCTAGAAGGTCCATTATTGATAAAGGACTCAACGTTGTTAAATAAGGATCAGATGGAAACAAAACTTGGTGTCCTAAGGGATGCATGGGGAATGGAGTTCAACGACCTCGTAAAATTTCTAGAAGAAGAACTTTGGCAATGGTTGGTCAATTTAGAAAATGATAATGAAAATCAATTATCCATAGTGCATCAACAACAAGACATGTTGAAGAGCATTGAGGATGAGATATTCAAAATCAAGGTAAAACACAAGATAATCATAGTTTCGTTACATGGATATATTCAAAAGTGGTTGAACGATGCATTAAAAGAAATCGTTAAACCACAATAATCTTGAAGATCGAAGAAAAAACTATGATGGTTTCCCTGGACATGTTCCCTCTTATATAAATAATGCAAAAGAGTCACAAAAGGCTCTCTCTGCTTTCATTTTTGTAAATAAAAACATTTGTCTGAAGCATTTCCCTCACTTCTATTCTTTCTCATCACGCAAATAATCCAGTGTTGTCATTCATAATGTTGTTTGTATACAAGACTGATTTTTGATCACTTCTTTTGTCTTCCAGGTTACCCTTGCTTGATATATGGTCCATGAGAGATTCATCCCAACCCACTAGGGTGAATGCATTTCCTATTTCTCATTTAATTATCAGGAATATTGTGTAGTGTCGATTTGTTGCACACATTTTATTTGATATTGAAGAGTTAATTTGTACGTATTTTTGAAATCCCACATAGAGCTATCTTTGGGGTTCATGAATTTTGTGGTTTTAGACTTTTATTTAAGCATGAAATCTCATGAATGAGTTTCCTTTACATTCCTATAATATGAAAGTTTCTAAATCATTTAAAGTTCTATGAAAGGACCATATTTACTTCTCTTTGTTTTGTTTGATTTTCTTCAGATATATCGTCGTGTCTTGTCATCATATGGAGATGGATATGACACAATGTTAGGAACTATTTTCTTTCTTTATGATTTAAAAATTATTTCTTTTCAATCTATTGTTGTTGTGTTCCACTCTAGGCATTAGTGTAATGAATGATCAAAACATTGTTTATAAATCTGGACAAAATTATTAGGGAGAAATAGAGGATCACCACCTTTTTAAAAACACAAAGGGTATTTTTTGAATTCCCATAAAAATACCCTTCGAGGTTGTCTCTAGTCCTTAATAGGAACAAAAAATCAACATAGATTTACCAAAACATTATAATTTTCTTAAACTATTATTTTTTTCCAACAATTTCAATTTAAAAATATTATGCAAGTTTTTTATTTAATAAAAAATTACAATTATTATAATAATAATCTATTGTTTATTTATTATATTTATTATAATGGCTTGTATTTTTGAATTAGATTTTTTTTTTATATTATATAATAACCTTTATAAATTTTTAAAATTTTATTTAGTAGATGTGGTATGTTAATATGTGATAACATTGATTTCTATTTTTTTATATAATTATTTTTATATAATAATTATAATTATAGTAATTAAACTCGATCTTGAAGATCAACAAGTATTTATTTGTTTTGACTAGTGTAAAAAAGAGAATTAATGTTTCTATTTAATAAGAACTAATTCTTATGAGTTGCATAGTGAAACTCGGTGTTGCACAATCCCCAAAACATCATGGCATGAAAGAACCTGTCAACTTTGAGACACCAAGAGGGTTGAAGACGAAAATAACTTTCTCACATAGTGCTTCAAGATATTTGTCACAATACTGACCTTCCTGACCTTCTAAGTAATCAAAACCACAGTGATATTGAAATGCTTCTCCTAATGCTTTTAGAGCATTCCAATAACATTTAAACAATTCCATGCAACCAACACACAATCCCCTGACTTAATTGCGCCTGGCATCGCCCTCGCATCTATTTCTCGTATGGAGGGAAACATTCAAAGCTCATTAGTGCAGACACATCAACTCTCTCGCACAAGTTTAATGGCTCCTTCAATGCACCAAGGCTGGCAGATGGTGATGGGTACAAGAGGCATGCATAAGGCTATTTGAGCTCCTTTGGCACCCCTCCACTTCCTACGGGTATGTTATGGGTCTTTCCATTCGGTTCAGATCTTATGTTTTGGATTTTCTCCCATCGTTCTCCCCACTTTGCGAATTCTCATGCCACTCAGAGTCTGATTCATCTCCACCACCATGCCACGAGAGCGTGGTAAGCCCAAGAGAGGGCCCTTCTGATACAACTATGCTACTAGGAAACGAAGAATTCGTAGACTCTCATAGGCGTCTTCGACCTCTATGATATGCCAGGATGGGGGGCACGATGAGCCTCCAATGGTCGTTGTAGAAGAAGATATTCCATCATATCCAATTATTGTTCCGCTAAAATCCCTTCTGTATATTGTTCCAGACCCCCATGACCCAGCTAGAACCAACCATTCCTTCTCTGTTGCAACTTATACCTCAGACTAGGCGACTTGCATAATTAAGGAAGAAATCTCGTTGGTCGACTACCCAATGTGTTAAACGGTGACAACATATTCCCCCTATTTCTTAGCATTGGTTGTAACAGTGAGACCAAGAATAAGAGCACATTAATTGAGTTAGTTTCTTGTGTAATTTGCTATTAATCTATGTATTCCCGTATAAGCTGACAAGAGGGATGTGTGAGCCTGTTGTAATATTCCTGATTTGAATACGAAAGAGAATTGATACTGCTTGGTGGGCGTAGCCCAATGTTTGAGTGAACAACATAATTTTTTGCGTTTTGTGTTTGATTTATTCTGTAAATGTTTTCCGCTGCATACTAAATCATGTTTTGTGTTTGATCTATTCTGTAAATGTTTTCCGCTGCATACTAAATCATGTTTTAATGGCATATTTATTAACAATTGGTATCAGAGCCATTGCAGATCTGTGAAGCCAGATCTATGGTGCTAAGCGCGAGTTTATAGAGAGCAGGAGAAGTGCCAGATTAGCGAAATCGTGGTGCAACAAAGGAGCAACAATAAATTTGTTAAGCATTTTCTTTGCAGCTGCATACGAGGCGCGACTGAGATCGTTGTATGAACCAAATTCCTCTACAGGCTGCGTGGGATCGCTGTGTTGGAGAGGTTGCGTTTGGAGAGGCTGCGTGGGTGAAGTATCATGTGTTAAAAGCCCACCGTAAGTATCCGATCTGCTATATGGTTGAAAGGGGCACTGTTTCCAAGTCAGCGCTTGACACCCCTAGAGAAGGGAGCGTTGATCTCCCTCTAACTTGCGAAATTTTTAGATTTACACATCAGCGCTGGGTCAACCTTTGACATAGTTCGCTGCGAGAACAGAACTCTCCCACCATTTGGACATGCAGTTCCTTCTGCTCTAAAGCCGAGGAGATTGCTCGGAACAAGAACTGTGCATGGTGGCTTGGACTATCCAGATCTTGAACACACTGTCCTCGACTTGGCCTTGCATTCAAATATTTGTGGCATGTGGCTATTTGTGGTATGTTAAGCAGACGCATTAGAAGAATTAAATATTAATTTTTTAAAGAGTTGAACTTTTATGGATTTGGTAAAAGGTGTAATTAAGGTATAAAATATTTATTTTTAATATTTAAAAAAAAAAAAATTTACCATTAGTTTTGGGTTCAATCTTTAAGTATAAGATTATTTTTCATATAAAGGGCTTGGTTTTATAAGCAGTAGTTTTGTAGTTTTGGAGTGTTTTCTTTTGCTAATGGAGAAAACTCAGAGTGTTAAATTTGAAATCAAGAAGTTCAATGGAAAGAACAATTTTGAGATCTCGAAGGTCAAGATGCAAGATTTGCTAGTGCAACAAGGTGTTGCGAAGGCGCTTATGGGAAAATCGAAGAAACCCGTGACCATCACAGATGAAGAGTGGGAAGAGATCGATGCGAGAGCACATAGTGCCATACATCTGTGCTTCGCCAATGATTTTCTGTTCAACATTGTTTCAGAGAAGACATCAGTCGGTTTATTGACGAAGCTGGAAAGCTTATATATGACAAAATCCTTGACGAACAGGATCTTTCTGAAGAGACAATTGTACAATTTGCACATGAAGGAAGGTACGAAAATAGATGATCGTTTAAATGTTCTTAATTCTCTTTTAGTTCAGTTGACCAGCATGGGAGTAAAATTTGAATCTGAAGATAAGGCAATTACATTATTGCATTCTTTTCCCACGTCATGGGATCACTTTGTTACCTCTATTATTTTCAACACAACATAAAGTATTGAGTTTGATGTTATTTTTGGGGCACAACGGTCTGAGGAAACAAGGAAGAAAACCAACTCAAAAACCTCTACATCTGAGGCGATGATGGTCAGAAGAAGACCAAAAGAAAGAGGATAGGGTCAGAGGGATTTCTCTCATTCAAAGTCGAAGGGAAAAAATATCAAGCTTAAGTGTTGGTTTTGTGGAAAATTGGGACACTTGAAGAAGGACTGTTGGAAGCAACAAAAAGCCTCCAAAGATGACCCTCCAAAAGAAATGAAGGAAGTGAACGCAACTGAAACAGGTTCGAGTATGATTGATGAAGTTTTATCAATTAGTATTGGTTCACGTCATGATCAATAATGGTTATTAGATTATGGTGCCTCAAATCACAATTGTCTTCATAGACACTGGTTTGTTACTTACCAGTCTATAGATGATGGAATAGTTTACATGGGAAATGATATCTCGTGTAAAGTTGTGGGAATTGGTAGCATTTGAATTAAGAGGTTTGATGGAACTGTAAAATACTAATTGATGTGAGACATGTACATGAGCTTAGGAAGAACCTAATTTCTTTGGGAGTCTTAGAAACTGGAGGATATAAGAGTATTTTTCAAGGTGGAGTTATGAAAGTCTACAAAGGAATCCTACTAGTTATGAAAGCGAAGAAGGTTGGTAACATGTTTATGTTAGAAGGAAGAACCAAGTCAGATCATGTGACAACTGTATCCGAGAATGATAGTGATTCTGTTCAACTGTGGCATCAATGGTTGGGCCATATGAGAGAAAGAGGATTGAATGTATTATCTTATCGCAAGTTGCTTCCTAGTCTAAAGTCTTTAAAATTAGATTTATGCAAGCACTGTATTTATGGAAAATAGAATAAGCAAAAATTTAAAACAGGAAGACACACCAGTGAGGAATCCTTGATTATATCCATTCGGATGTTTGGGGACCATCCCCTACTATTTCATATGGAGGATCATCATATTTTGTAACTTTTATAGATGATTTCTCTAGGAAGGTTTGGGTCTATATGTTGAAAGGAAAGGTTGATGCATTTACTGTTTTCAAGCAATTTAGAGATTTAGTGCAAAAGAACACTGGTAGATCCCTTAAATGTTTAAGAACTGATAATGGTGGTGAATTTACGTCAATGTAATTTGAGAACAATTGCAAGGAGTTTGGGATTGATAGGCATAAAACCACTGCCTATACTCCTCATCAAAATGGAGTTTTTGAACACATGAACAAGACTCTTCTGGAGAGAGCAAGGAGTATGCTTAGTAATGCCAACTTGCAGTAGGAACTGTGGGAAGAAGCAGTAACTACAAATTGTTATATGGTGAATCGATCACCATCAACAACAATAGAGTGCAAGATTCTTGAAGAGGTATGGAAAGGTCACCCTTATAATTATTCTAATCTTAAAGTTTTTGGTTGTGAAGCCTATGCTCTAATTCTGAAACATCAGCGTTCTAAATTAGATCCAAAATAAAAAAGGCTTATCTTTGTTGGATATGGTGATGGTATTAAGGGGTACAGGTTGTGGGATCCTACTTCCCACAAGATTAGAATTAATAGAGATGTAATATTTGATGAATCATCTCTCATCAAATCAGATGTAGATGTTCAAATGAAACAGAAAGACGTACCTAAGTATCAACAGATTCAATTTGAAACCAATTCAAATACAGATGAAAGTGAATATGAACAAGTTTCTAAAGATGTCCATGAAGATTTTTGTGCAGAGGAAGACATGGTTGATGATAACAATCAACAAAATGTGGATGAGCCACAAAATTCCCTAAGGAGATCTATGCGGGTCAAAAATCCTCCAAGAAGGTATGATGATTTTGTTTCGTCAGTTATTTTAAGTACTAATGATGATGAACCTTCATGCTATCAGGAAGTTGTGAACGGTTCTAACAATGATAAATGGAAAGAAGAAATGAAGGAATTAGAGAAGAATGCCACATGGGACTTGGTAGAACTTCCAAGAGACAAAAAAACTGTAGGTTGCAAATGGGTCTACAAGATGAAGAAGGGTGTTGATGATAAGGTGGAAAGGTACAAAGCAAGGCTGGTTGCAAAAGGATATTCTCAGAAAGAAGGTATTTACTTTTATGAGATTTTTTCACTAGTTGTTAAAATCATTTCAATTCGAAGTATGTTAGCATTGGTTGCATCACTTGATTTGGAGTTGGAGCAACTAGATGTTAAGATTTCTTTCTTACATGGAGATTTGGATGAGGATATTTACATGGAACAACTTGAAGGGTTCGTTCAGAATCACAACAAGAAATTTATTTGCAGGCTCAAGAAATCAGTGTATGGTTTGAGGAAGTCTCCTAGACAATGGTACAAGAAATTTGACTCTTTCATGATGAGCCAGAATCATTCAAGGAGTGAGTATGATCATTGTGTCTACTTTAAGAAATTGAATAATGACATATTCATTATCTTAGTATTATATGTTGACGATATGATTTTAGCAAGAAAAATAATAACTGAGATCAACAGGTTAAAGGCTCAAATGACTAGGATGTTTGATATGAAAGATCTAGGAGCAACAAAGCAGATTTTGGGCATGGAGATATTCAAAGACATGAGGAATGGTAAGCTTTGGTTGTCACAACAGAAGTATGTTGAGAAAATACTTTTGAGGCTTGGTATGAACAGTGTGAAACCAGTTTTTGTACCTTTCGCTTCCCATTTTAAGCTTTCTTCAAGTTTATGTCCTAGTACAGAAAGAAGAAAATGAATATATGTCTTGAATACCATATGCTAATGAAGTAGAAAGTTTAATGTATGCGATGGTTATTACAAGACTGAACATTTCACATGCAATTGGGGTTGTCAGTAGATATATGGCAAATCTAGGAAAAGAGCACTGGGAAACAGTGAAATGGGTTCTTCGGTATTTGAGGGGCACAAGTGATTACTGTATCACCTATAACAATGGTCATGAGTTTGTATGTGGATATGTTGATTCTGATTTTGTAGGTGATTTGGAAAAAATGAGGTCAACTTCAGGATATGTCTTTACTTTTGCAGGTGGAGCTATTATTTGGATGTCAAATCTACAAAGCATTGTTGCTTTGTCCACTACAAAAGAAGAATACATAGCTGCTTCACATGCTTGCAAAGAGATGGTTTGGTTAAAAGGTTTGTTTGGTGAGTTTGGAAGGATGCAGGACAAAGTAAATCTATTTTGTGATAGTCAATGTGCTATTCACTTGGCCAAGAATCCATCCTACCACAATAAAACTAAACATATTCCTATAAAGTACCATTTTGTAAGACATGTCATCGATGAAGGTGGAGTTTCTCTTGAAAAGGTTCATACAAAAGAGAACTGAGTAGACATGTTCACAAAACTAGTACTGTTAGAGAAGCTACGATGGTGCTTGGTTTCTCTTGGCTTTCAAAAAAGGTGATGAAAAAAGAAGGAGCAAGGTATCAGGTTAATTGTTGTCAAGGTGGAGGTTGTTAAATGGTGACAACGAATTCCCCCTATTTCTCAGCGTTAGTTGTAACTGTGAGACTAAGAATAAGAGCACATTAATTGAGTTAGTTTCTTGTGTAATTTTCTATTAATCTATGTATGCCCATAGAGGCTGACAGGAGGGATGTGTGATCCTGTTGTAATATTCCTTCTTTGAATAAGAAAGAGAACCGATACCTGCTTGGTGGATGTAGCCCAATGTTTGGGTGAACCACGTAAATTCTTGTGTTTTGTGTTTGATCTATTCTGTAAATGTTTTCCGCTACATACTAGATCATGTTTAAATGGAAGATTTATTAACACAATGTAGACTCCACCTCCCTCCTCAACTCTAGACTAGGACTTGCAATCCACTTGTCTCCTCACGCCAGAACATTTGGAACTCATCTTTGAGATGTGAAGGGATATGCAGGATAAACTACACATGCATACCCTGCAACAACCATATTGACATTCTATATGATGTTCTCTCGAGTTCCCAGAGCCAACAACTGTGCATGATTTGTGCACAACCGTACATTTTCACTCCTCATGGTGGAACTCATTCCAATAAATGTTTCATTGGTTCATCCAATGCTTAGCCCTTTTCCTTTTATCTCTATGCACTGTTTTTGCAAAAATATTGTAGAAGTTTACATTTTCCTGTTTAGAATTCTCTCCTCTTGCTTAGACAGTGTAGACATTAAAATTCACTTCCACCTACTCCGCTTTCCATTTGTTTGGCGTAACATGTGACACTTTTTTTCCATGATCCAGAAAAAACAACCAGTCACCACCTATTTTGGTTTCCACTTGTCTGGAAGAATAGGTGGCATACCTCTAGACATGGTTCCATTATGTATGATTACTACATAATTTTGAGGCAATAAAACCTTTTTTTTATTTACAAAAAAAAACATTTTAAACAATTCCAAGTAATCTCTTACCTTTCTTAAGGTGATAGACAAATTTTGGTCTCCGTGAAATTTAACCATCATCATCATCATTTTATTATTATGCCAAAGACATATCTTAGGGATATATTTTCAGGAAAAGCTATCAGTTGACAGGTTTTTGGAAACCTACCCTCTGTCATCATTAACTCTTTGCTTCTATCTGATATCCCTTCGAAACTGCACCTCTATCATCATTAAATCTTTTCTTCTATTTGAAATTAATTAAACCGTTGCCTCTGCAACACTGTTGCACTACCTTTGTTGGTGCTTGCATCTTTGAATAAAAGTTACATTGAAGTTTATGTGAGGGATAATCATATGTGCACTGAGAAGGACGCGGATTGGGGTCTTGCACTTCTCGGCTTTAAGTTGACACTGAATAATTTCGATTTATTTGCTTTGGCAGTGGACAACTTGCGATGTCTCGTTTCATACTCTAAAGATGGTTTGTTGGGGGTCAAATTACCCAACAAATTTGGGCTGACTCATTTAATCTAGAGGGACACAAAAGGTTAGTAATGCTAAAAGGAAATAACTAGTGGGAAGGGGAATTAGGGTATTTCTCACGCTTTCATAGAACTTTAGGATTTTGTTACTGAATGGGGCGGGCTCAAGTACACAGTCCCAATTGTTGTCCAAGAAGAAGGAATATTTCCTATACATCCCCACATGGGCCTTCACGTTAGAGGAGAAGGAAGAGTTCTTGGAGGAAGCCTTAGCATAAATTATGGGTTCTATTCCATAGCTAGATATACATACATGGGGTATTTTGGGTTCTATTCCATATCTATATTTTCATACATAGGGTATTCTAGGTTCTATTCCATAGCTATATTTGCATACATTTGGGATTTTTTTGGACTATGGTTTTTGTTTGATAGATTGAAAATTTTGATGAATTGCAATTATACTGAGAGATTACTCATTTCCATAGCCATGGTATGATGCACAAGTGTGTATATCTGTTTTTCGTCTATTTTTTACTTATTTCATAGAACTTCAGGGCCTTGTTACTAAGTGTGTCAAGCTTGGGTACAAAATCCCAACCATTTTCCAGGAAGAGGAATTCTTTCTTATACATACCCCACATGAGCCTTCACATTAGAGAAGGAAGATTTCTTGGAGGAAGCACCAACATAAATTCTAGCTTCTTGGAGGAAGCCTTAGCATAAATTCTAGCTTCATGGAGGAAGCCTTAGCATAAATTCTAGGTTCTATTCCAGAGTTGTATCTGCATACAACTGATATTTTCTATTTTCTTGTAAATTTGGGATATTTTTTGGACTTTATGATTGGCGTTTGATAGAGTGAAATTTCTGATGAATTGCAAAGATTCATTTCATGGTTATACTGGGGACTTTCTTATTGCCAAAGCCCTAGTGTGATGCACAGTGAAAATATATGCTTGTCATCTATTTTCTTTTACTAAGATAATTTTTTACATTGTAAATGAATTGGGGATGCAAGATGATGCCCTGAAGGTGTGCGAAAGAAAAACTCTTTTCCTCTTAAAATATAATGTATTTTACGAGATTATAGTAATTTTGTTTTAAATGAGTATTTCCTTTGTTTTTCCTTTTACAATTTTCTATCTTTTAATTTATTCCAACATATAGATTGCATACTCTATTTTGAATTTAAATCTTCGTTTACCTTGGTAGCTCATGCTAATTTATATGGAACTATCCTATTGAGTGATTTAATCTTTGACACATTGTGTCTGTTTGGTTACAAAGACAATGGAATTTCTTGTCGAGGAATACGAGGTATAGTAGATATGGCTAAAACATACCTAGTCCACGATAAGGAAATGGAAAGTAGCTGTGATACACTCCTCTTTTATAATTTAGTGAAGGGTATTTTGTAGTTTGATTTCGATATGGTGCACTGTTATATCTGAGTGTGGGGATACATTCAATTTATCATATTTGGGGATACATTTTCTCTATCAAATTTAGTATCTATTCAAATTCGCTTAGAATGCTGAAATTTATCATCTGAATAATACATTACAACTTATCATGGTGGTTGCAGAGTAAGAATAATATATTACAACTTATCATGGTGATTGCAAAGTAATTGTGTATCAACTTAATCTTGATATTATTATTAAGGTATTATTATTAAGCATTGAGAAGATGAAACTTCTAGATACTAATGTAGGTTAAGATAGATCTATGCAAGATCTACAAAAAATTTGCATAACAAATCTTTTTTAAGAAGAAGATGGTTGTAGACTCTTTGTGGCGGTTTCTTGATAAATTTTCGGTATATTGATGTATAAAATTTCAAAACTAATCAAATATTTATTAATATTAATAAGAACCATATTTTTTTTGTTAGCTAAATATCCATGACTTGTGGGATTGGCCTGTGGCTAAGATTTCACGACCCAGGGGAATCTAAGCCGTCAAAATCACCCGGGGATCGCATCTGGCCTAGACCGCAACAACCCTTAATATGGATGGATTTGAGGTATCCCCGGGTTTCGAATCGGTGACTTTCACTTACAACGTGTCTTAACAATGCACTCCCTCACTGACTTCTCTAGATCTCGGGGAAAAAAAAGTTGAAGGACATGGGGGTGGGCTTTGATCCACTTATGTGTGCACGGGTCATGATACCATTTAATATAGTATCTCTAGGTGCAACCACACATTCAAACACTACCTCAAGGTGCCCCCATGGCTCCAGGTAAAACTCTCACTGCAATTGAATCTTACCCAACGGTGAAAAAATCCTCACTTTCCACCATTGGATACAACCCGTTTGGGAATTAATAAGAACCAATTAAACTAATTCCATGTTTTAAAATAAATATAATATACAAATATTATTTCCTTAAAATTCTTTATTTCATTTTACCTAATCAACATCTTTAGCATATCTAAAACATATTTCAAAAGCTAAATCAAAGAATGCGATTTTACTTTGTTAACTACAAAAACCCATATACAAAACTAAAACAATAATTTATTTGGGTAGATGAGCTCAAGCTCTTACATTTCTTCACACAAAATCTAACATATAATTTAATCCAATTTTATTTAACCCAATAACAATTACTTCATAACGGAAGACAAAACACCTCAATTATTAGTCCCTGCCTTTGGCCAAGGTGGGGACTATAGCTTTCGCTTGGCAGTCAACCATGGTTGAATGCCTATTAACCCATGCATTTTGATTTATTAGTTGGTGTATTTTGGAGTTCCCTAAAATATTTCACAACCAATTACTTAACTTATTTTCACAATATTTATAAAATTTAATTTTTTAAAAAATAAAATCTATTTTTGGAATTTTTGAATTTTTAATTGGCCAATGCATTGTGATAAGACATAATTTCCTATGGTATGTTTAATATATTTTTAGTATTTTTCATACTTATAAAACAATTTGAAAATAAATAAAAATTGAAACATTGACACGCATAAACATGCAAGCATGCGGGTTCTTGGCAGCATAAGAATCCAACGGTGACTACACTAATCAATGTCAATGTGTGTCCTCAATGCCCCTCCTTGAAAGCCAAAGAGTGTGCCCTTTCTCTTCATCTCTTTCCTACCACTATGACCATCAAAGATGCCAAACAATGCATGTTTGGAATGACCAAGAACATTGACAATGGCCTTGTGGGTATCCTCCATGAATTCTCGCCTACCCTTTTTGCACAAAGTTGCATAATGAAAACCCTCCACATTGATCTCCATTGGATGCTCCATGGCCACGCACGATGCATTCAAGCCCGACGATTGGAGTGTAACATCCATCCTCTGTGGCCGTTTCCTCTTGAATAGAGACGAAGGACCCTTATCGAAAATAAAGGGGGACCTGCAGGAGACGAAGACCAAGGGAGAATTACCTGCTACAATGAAAGCCATGTTCACAATCTGCGAAGGTTGCTGTCAATATTTCAATTCAATAGTGTGTATCACTAGGAGCCTGTTCAAACGTTTTGGATTTCTATGCAGTATCCCCTGAGCATTTATATAGCCTTCATTACTTCAACTCAAGTCAGATTTAGGAAAATTGCGATGTCAAACCCACTGTACACTGATACATACCTGCATTAATGTATGACCACTGATACACACCTATTATTAATGTATGTGAATGCCACAGAAGACAACTTGAGTGTAGACGAAAGATATTTGCATGTGAATGCCATGAAAGACAACTTGAGTGTAGACGAAATATCTTTGGCTTCAATCAACCGTTTGGTTCGGTCTGGATTTAACGTGATGCAGAGACAAGGCCTTGATGATTGCTGGTCTAGATTTAACATGATGCAGATACGAGCCCTTGATGATTTCCATGAGTTATTGCAACGAACTTCGACCTTTGTTATATAATTATTGTCGAAGATGAAAGGCTATAAGGCATAGCCCTCTGGTAAGTAAGTCGCTACAATATCTCTGTCCATTTAATTGGAGCTTTATTTTATTGCTTCATTATTTTCCTACCAAGAAAAATAAGAACAATAAACCAGGTTTCAAATCCTATTTTATTGTTGCAGCGACACTGTGGCATAGCCCACGCAACCATTCACTATTGCAGTAGTTGAATATGCAATTGTAGTGGCACTGTCTCTTGAAGAAATTCACTTATTGGATGACATTGCATGCATCTTCATCAAGTGGACCACGGAACCAGTCGTTGTTTCTGACATCGCAAGTTTATAAAGCTCCAGAGAGAATTTGTGTTGTGCAAGGGCTTCATATCACATTATATGCCAAATAATCAAATTCATGGGAGTGATACTTCTCACAACCATTCACTCAGCCAGGAGACTCCTCTTCGTGCAAACACGCCGACAATGCATCCAAATTTGAGTGGGTAGGATGAAAATATATGTCTACATACAGGTCACATTAATACCTATGGTAGTTGCTCGAATCTTCTTTCTCGTACAAAAAGGCATATTGGCTGCCACTTATCATGTCATTGTGTAAGTTTTGTGGAGGAAAATGACAAGAAAAGTGGGTATCCTCCCAAAGACATTCCGAAGGGCTTCTTGGCAGTGTACGTCAAGGACGCCCAAGAGGAACATATGCGGCTTGTGATCCCCATATGCTATTTTAACCACCCACTCTTCCTCCATTTGCTCCAAGAAGATGAGCATGTCTATGGATTTCACCAGAAGGACATTTTCACTATTCCCTGCCAAGTTTCTGATTTTGTTATTGGATGCTTTACAAACACGCATATTCAATGCAAACAAATTTATATCTTGATCTTTCAAGTTTGTGCCCCAAAGCATAAATTTTTTATATAGCATTGTCATTCATTATTATTTGCAGTCATTCTTTATTTTCATTTCTACGAGGATTCTCAAACATCCCACTTATGGTAGACTTCTAGTACAATGACAACACGATTCTTGAGAGAATGCATGACACATGATATGTAGCAACACATGGAAGTCGTGCTACTTCTCTCCTTTAACTATTACATTCCCTATTATATCACCATTACAGTTACATTTCCAGAGAACATAAAAAACAAAAAAGATAATTACAGTCACAATGGGTATGTGCTTGCTCGTGAAAACATGGTGGAGATGGGGTTGGGATGTGGCGCTAGCAGTCCCCCCATTTCTCATGCTTCCTTCTACAATATTTTTCTCCAAACTCTTCTGAATGTCTTTCATCAACTGCCCAATACCCGTTTGGGGAAAGACAATTATCATCACATGAGCGTTTTCGAGCATACGCCCGATGAAGTTTTTCAACCATGAGATACATATAATATATGGGTGTAGGTAGGTTTAGAAGTATCTAGGATTTTCTAAACAATCTTTGTAATTAATTTTTTATAACTACATTGATCTTTGAAATGGTTTTTTGAGAGTGTAACATTGATATATGAAAGTTTTTTTTGGGAGTGTAAATCCCATTAACCATGGACTCCACTCTCACTTATTTCCTCAATAATTGAGGTGATCTTCGTATCTACTTTTGAATATAATTATTTTTTAAATAAATAACTCACGACTCATACCATTATCCCAACTTACCGACTTTTTGTCATTCTACCAACTTTTTTCATAGATATATGAAATGTATGGAAAAAAATTAAATTAGACTGGCTGTAAAAAATATATATATATCACACTCTTAAAACTCCTTGTCCGTCGAGTTACTTTGAATAAGATTATCCATTTCTTTTAATTTGCTGATGCAAAAAGCATGGACTATGCTGGAAACTCTTAGATTCTCTTCTTACAATTTAACTTAATTTTTCATAAAATATGTGACGTTCATAAATTTTAGTTTGCATAAAATGTCTAACCTTGAGAAAAAATATCTTACGATGGCCAACTCAATACTAAAATTTTACGATGGCCGACTCAACACTGGAATTTCCTTGAAAAGCATATGGAATAGATATAAATGAGCAACTCTGAGCATCACACTACATTATAACTCCGCTAAATTATCATTGATATCAACATTTAGCGGCTAGATTGCTGTAGGATTTTGGAATCACCGCCAGCCATTCGTATCAGAGATGGATGGCCTATGGAGAGCATGTGCTCCGATGTTCATAACTGGGACTTCAATTCCGCTATATATAGTTCTGTTACTATTTATGACTCCAAAGAACAAGTATGAGGGAGTTGTATTTGTGGCATCGTTTATTTTAATTTCCGTCTTAGTGTTTGCACTGCATAAGTGGTCGGCACCCTGGATGTTATTTGAAGAGGAGGGAAATTAAGAACAAAATATCCAGCCCAGCCAGGCGGACATAAATTACAAATCGAAATCACAAGATAAGTGATCCAAATCGAAGTCACAAGATAAGTATAAATTTCAGAATAAAAAAAGTTACAAAAAACATTTGTGAACCAGAGAAATCATTTGTTTGATGTATTTACCTTACAATTACAAGTACCACTTCTTGCAGGCAATTCAGTTAGTTAAGCGAGGGTTTTACGATCTTATGATATAAGAGTGTGTATACTCTTACTAACGTCATTAACCCAACCTTATTTAACTGATACTTAAATACAATTTCAATCACAGATCCATGCTAGGCCTTCAATTCTCGCAAGTCTCCTGAGCACCACATGTTCCTTCATAATAATAATCTCCAGACTCGTCTCTGGAAGGGTAGACGACCCCTGGGATAGAGGTTCACTTCGGTAGGACTCGGAACGTCTCGGCCCTGCTAAGTCACAAGTTATTGGTATATCTAGCTTGCGAGCTGTTGGATATACTCTTGGGAGGTTGCTGTTCCCATGGTTAAAAAAAAAATAATCTCAAGACTGCCTACAAAGACCAACATTCCTTCATCAACCTTCAATTACCTCCACATGTACAACTTCTGTCCACTTGTCATATCCCTTACAAAGCACAATTCAGCTCACAGAGATGCAGATTGGTCTCGCTCCATTCAAACTTTGCTATGTCGTCAATTGCTACAAATTTGTTTCTTTCTGTAGGCAGAGAAACCCATGGCTAATAAAAACATTGCTCGGAAGGACCAGAACTTTGCGCTTGAAAAAGAATAAAATATGAGATTCGATTTGTTTCTTTTCAACACGTTTAGCTTATTCACTTGAGAATGGAGAGGAATCCATGTTGTATTTATTGAGTATTACAATTTTCTTCCAACAATTTCATTAAAATATGTTGGTAAACTTTGGCCAGAGTTTGGTAAGTTAATGCAGTCCACGTCTTAAAATCGTCATGGCACCCATAAGGTCTCAAAGGATATTCTTTGGTGCACATTGTGTAATATCCATCTAACTAGCTATATTTCATTGCACTTATGTTAATTAAATTCCTTGTGAAATATGGTCTGGTAAGTTCAAAGTACCCCGCAGATACGTTCGATCAGATGTAGTGGCGTGCAAATTTAGTTTCAGATCACCAAAATCTGTTGATGGAAATCATTCTAAACATTAACATGAAATACACTCTCATCTCAGAAAACAATTCAGAGTCCCTGCAGTTCTTTTTAAACAAACTATTGAGTTCATTTTAAGTTTTCTAGTGCACTCTTTATGTGCCATATATTTGGACTCCTCCCAAGAGGTGCGCAGGATGGATCAGGAGGCTTCAAATTTTGATGGATTTGTAATACCGTTAAAGATATGCATTGGCAATGTTTGGGTTAACTCTGTAGTAAAAAGAGTTTAGTGGTAAATCTCAAACTTGTGACATTCTTAATGGGATATATATCCAGTCCCTGTTATCTTCTAGATGGTTTCCTCATTACTAATTCATTTATTCTGGTGTGTTGACAAATGGGAAATGTGATTCTTACATGTTGAAATGTTTTACTATTTTGTACAGGTTGAACACTTGGTATTGAGTTATTTTCCACAACGTTGTTTTTATATGAAGTGACCATAGTTGATTCATATTATCAAATATATCCTAGATGTCGTCATTAATATATTCTACTAACTTGCATTTGCATCGAAAATTACACTGTCTCATTGTACTAATCATGAGAAATACAGTTACTATGATATAGCCAGTTTACAGTCCTATCTAACCATCATCTCAACCACACTCTGCATGCATATTTATTTGTTTTTATTTTTGTATTTGTGTGAGCTACATTGTAAAACAAAAACTAGTGTATATATTTGATAAACCATGCAGAATTGGATTGTATCAAGTAATCTGTTTGCAACTTTATTTGACACCATACATTGAGTTTTGTTAAGTTCAACATTATGATTTTTCTACATATGCTTATGCAAAAGGATTATATATCATTTAAATCTAGTGGTGACCATTTAGAGAGACATAATGTGCACAAGTTTTTTTAAATTCTTAATCAAAATTAGCACATAGCTTTTTCAATGTTAAAGTTTATAATCGACATAGAGGAGTCCTCCGAGCAACGTTCTACATGTTTCCATATGAAAATAAATTGAATACTTTAAGTGTTTATCGTTTCTAATTGTATTAGGAGGCTTAAAATGAAAATATTGTGAATGGATCAAAATTTTTCTTAACATGTTTATACAATGCTTGTAGGAATTGGTACAAAATGAGTAATCAAGGCAAAAAATGGAAGATTATCATGGACCTTGAGGTGCAAGTCCCTAAAGACAAGATCACATTTTATGGTAAAGATTTAATTTGGTCTGAAGTATATCGAACAAACATGAACATTGATCGGGTTGCAAAAATCCCTTCAAAAAGAGTTCTTGACTTTATAGAGGGGGGGAAATGAATCAAGAAGCTCCATGTACTCTCATCCGCCGACAAAACAAACCCCAAAAATCAAGGGCTAGTGTTGCCTTACGATATGAGCTATAAGTACCTTAGAAATGCATTGTTTACATGTTGGTAATACAAGTGTTTTCTCATTTGTTGTATGTTTTG